>OY977943.1:28734883-29334883 GCA_963854355.1 Epinotia brunnichana
TCCCCCCCCCCTGTAACTTCTAAAATTAGACAATGATAAAACTAAAAAAATATATGATGTACATTACCATGCAAACTTTCACCGAAAATTCCCCCCGCGCCTCTTCGAGGCGCGGAGGAAGAATCCAACGTGTACGAGTCATTGATCACTAGAACCTCTAAGTGGCGCAGCGCTTTACGTTACCCGTTAGCGCTTTACAATTGCCAGCACTACCAGCTGCTTAATAACTATTGGCTATCAATCGCTATCACACTCGCTCACAGTATATTTGTCGTCATATATAACGAATATAGACGATAGACACCCAGAAAATAGAAGCACTGAACCTAGAGATTTATTTGTGAGGCTTTTCGCCAAGGTCAATTCTTAACAACATCTTCACTGGCGGCAACCACATAGGGTGTTCTCTGTTTGTAGGCAGTTTTCGCTGCAAAGAGGAAAATACATGGCTTAGGCCGCGGAGCGCTACGTAAAGGTTGGCATATCCAGAAATGGTTTTTTGTTTAGATTTAACATATGTTTTTCATTATATTTCTTTATTTGGTCAATAGTTACGCCCGCATGTTACGTAGGTCTGTGTTATAAGTTCCATTTTGGTTTGATTATTGAGTTGGGCATTCCCATAACAAAAACACAGTCCATATGTTTACTTACAGTCGAGTTCATATATGTATGTACGTTATGTACGTATCTTAGAATAACTCCTAGAAGGATAGTACCCTGAGAAAATTACGGTTTTTTTGGAAATAATCCAATATCAGGCTAATTATTTGTATACGGCTTTTAAATGTTATTTTAAACAACTTTTATTATTGGAATGAATAATTCTATGGACCGGAAGTTAGGATTTTTTTTTAACCCGCAAGCAAAAATGCTATCAGTATTTTTATAATGAAAACATGTTTGAATACACAAATGTTGAGACTTACTACCTGAATACCAAAATATATGCATCAGGAAATAACGGCATTTTAATTAAATATTTACGACCTTGAGATAATATTGAATTTCATCTGGCCTATAGAAAGGTTTATTCTAGAGATGCGCCGAATATGGGTTTTACCGAATACGAATATTCGGCCGAATTTTCGGTCTAGCTTATGCCGAACCGAATATTCGGCCGAATTATTCGGTTCAAAGGAATGCCTTATGCCTTAATCAGCCGTTCCAAAACAGACTAATTTTTCAGTGGTAAAAATCTTGTTGATTTTTAAGTGAAACATTTATACTAAAGGTAGTTAAATAACAATAAGAATCCGTTTTAGAATAATAATTTCACAGGACAATGACTATGTTACATTCTTACAACTTGCAGACAAAAAACCTGCTAAATTATTCGGTAAATATTCGGCATTTGAACCGAATAATTCGGCCGAATAACGAACATTGAAAAACGTGCCGAATATGCCGAATACCGAATATTTACCGAATATTCGGCGCATCTCTAGTTTATTCATTAACAAAAATAAGTGGATAATGCGCGTATCCCAAAGAACGTATATTGACGTAGTCAATTATAAAGTAAATAAAGTTTATACCATTTTCGCCTGATTTTTACGGAATTTATGAAGATTACTTTTTATTATTTTTTACCGTATCGGTATTAAATTTAGGTGGATTATTAATGAATATGTGATCAACTCGTATTCACACGCGCCAATACGCACACAAACGCAACAATTTTGTTTCACCGATCGGCGTACTGGGCCATTTATGTCCTACTTTTGGTGGCCTCACCGTTGCGCGTGAACTGCGTTTTTATGCGTTATTATTGTTATTATTCTAAGGTTTCCATATATTCAAAAATATCTAGCATTTTTGATCACTTTGCCGTGCACTTATTTTCGAACTCGACTGTACCTATATCACAATTACTAATAAGCATCCTTAAAATTAATCTTGTCTCCTATTACATCACAATAATTGCGTAACGCTTCGAAAAAACATTACGCGCGTCAATAATAGTACATTATGATACAAGTGTGCTATGTTGGTCATTACACTCGAGTCTGTTTTTAAGCCTGAGCCGAAGGCGAAGGCTTAATGGAGACGAGAAGTGTAATGACCAATGCTCACGTGTTTCATACGACGTTTTTCAACACATTTGCGAGGAAAAAAAAAAAAAAAAAATTAAAATGTTAAAAGATATGTAATGAAAAGGCACTAGTGCGATAATGTAATGTAAAAGTCACGGCTTGGGTAATATTCTGCATTATTTTGCTAATATTTAAAAAGATATGTAATGAAAAGGCACTAGTGCGATAATGTAATGTAAAAGGCACGGCATGGGTAATATTCTGCATTATCAGTGTAAATACGCTGTAATAAGACCTACTTTACGAGCAGGTGTGTTGAAAAATATATATCTAGCGGTATTAACACCACAGAACACACCATAATACGCTAGTGACCATTTAGCGCTTACTCGGTTCGCCGGATGAGTCGACTCATCGAACTGTACAAATGTTTATGTGAACAATGTGTTAGCCCGAGCGCGATTTTTGCGGCCTGCGCGGAGTGAATCAGTACTGCATTAGTCCATAACACGGTCGCCCGCGCACTCACAAATCGAGAAGATATTTAAATTTAGAATCCCTTCCCTTGCCCTTGGGATGCGACTTGTTTTTTTTTAACGCGAATTCTCCAGTCAGTGTCCTGTGTATCCTTCGAGTGATAAGTTTGGGAAAATGTCCAATACGCATTACACGGTCAACGATGATGTTTACGGGAAAATCTTGAAAACGCATAGGAATTTGGTGCCACAGTCGGATTATGCTGAAGTTTTTGAGGCCTGCGATGGACTAGGTATGGAATTACCTTCATTTGAAGTTCGATAATTGTTGCAATTTATTCCTGTCGAGCGTGACCCACTTAGCGACAAGGCTTCGTTTAAAGGAATGTTTTGACGCGACAAAGTTAGATGCTGTGTAAATTGGATTGGTTAGTTGAAAAACAATTTAATAGAACAGAGTCGTCATTGCCTTGAGTTTTAAGAAGCGGTCTTGGTAGGGTACTTGGCTCTTATCTTACAGCAGCAAGTAATCCAGATAAGGAACAATGTAAGCACTCACTTGATTTGATATTTAAATAGTGCGCGGCTGATGAGTTATTCGTTTGGAGCCATTCCGGAGCCATTGAACCCTCCCAAAAGAACTTGTTCTCGAAGGACGAGCGTGCGAAATTGTATAGTTTGGTAGGAAGTTTTGCATTTCTAGCTTT
This sequence comes from Epinotia brunnichana, assembly GCA_963854355.1. Lineage (NCBI taxonomy): Eukaryota > Metazoa > Arthropoda > Insecta > Lepidoptera > Tortricidae > Epinotia > Epinotia brunnichana. The sequence goes on from OY977943.1 coordinate 28,738,103, forward strand.
CTTTATCGCTTAATTTGACTGACTTATTTGGAGGTATATTATTGTAGGTTTGTATGTTTTGGGTAATATCTAGAACCGCTAATCCGATTTCAATTGGTTCACCTGCGTGCAGAATGGGCTTTCTGGATGGTTATAGGATATATGTTATCCCGCGGGTTTGCCTGCGTTCTTTGCAATACTTACACGGGCGAAGCCGCTCGGGCAGCTAGTCTTAGAATAAACTCAATTCTTGTTTGGTCGGATTGATTATATGTATACTTTCCTGGTGGTTTAGCGTTCGTTTAGAAGTCGAAGCATTATTTCCTGCTGTCGGTAAACTTAACCTCCTTGACTCGGATAAAGATCTATACACCGTGCCCGTGAATAACTTTTTGTTACACTCCTAGTATTATATTTACTGTTAATGAACACTTTGTACTCTGAATTGTAATAATGCTCTATACCTAAGAGGTATGTGACTTTCTTATCTACGGGTAAAATTTTACATAAGGGAAATAGTTTATTATAATCTTTTTCACAATCTTTCTTCACCTTTTTAGTAACTAAGAACTTAATCAGCCTTGTTTGTAGTTTTCTTACATCTCTAATATATGTTATGAATGTTCGCCCGTATAGGTACAACTAGACCATAACTAATAAGTGAGTCGGCAAGAGCGTAATAGACAACCATTAGTGTTTTTTTACTCAATGTTCTGTTTAATTGGTAAAATTTGCCTAGCACAGATCTTAGCCTATTACAAACATCGTTAATATGCGGTTTCCAGTTAAAGTGCCTGTCAATTGTTAACCCTAAGTATATGAATGTTTCCACATATTTCACTTTAGCACAACTACAATTATTTTTATCTATATGCAGGCAGTCGTATGTATGTCCTATTATATCCAAATTTTCATTGTTCACTTTTTTGGCGACCTGGTTATACGGCGAGTGAATATGCATGCATTTGTTTTTTTCAAAATTTAAGATAATTTTGTTATCATGTGCCCACTTAGTGATACTTTCGAAGTCCTCTTGTATGCACTTTTGCACCTCCGTTATATCTTTAGCGGCATAACATAAAGCCATGAAACATCAGTGTTTCTGATAACGCTATTTACCTTTGAACGACATTGAATACATAAACATGAGCTCTAGCTCTTATGCCTATTCCTGAGATCCGCTAGGTCAAGAGTGTCAAGACCTAAGAAACAGAAAATAGTCGTGAATCTAGAAATTCATTAGGTAGCGGTTTTTCTAATAAATTTATCCCCATTATCTTAAATGAAACAGAAATCATCTTGTATTAAAATGATCATCTCGAATCAAGAGAAAAATTCTTGGTTCATATAACAATTTCGCCTATTTCGAGATAATTTATTTAACATCTTTCTGATAAATTTCTTGGTTCAAGAATATTTACCTCGAAGGAAGAACCTAATACCTATGTATATGTTTTTAGAGACTTTTTTTAGATAAATTGACACTGCTTTTCTGCCGTCTTATTATATCCTGCCACAAACGGTCACAAAGGTCCAAATGGCTTCTTAAAGGCCTCCACACACCGGTCGCGTGCGCGGGCCCGCGCAAGTTGTAAAACATTGAAACTACACTTCAAACACACACCGAACGCGGGCCCGCGAGCTCGCGTTCGATGTGTGTTTGAAGTTTATTCTCAATGTTTTACAACTTGCGCGGGCCCGCGCACGCGACCGGTGTGTGGAGGCCTTAAATAACTCGTTGCCACCATGTAATCTGAGTGACTAACTATATTTCTAAGAAGAATCTCGTGATAACAGCCAGTGTTACAAAATATATGTAAAGATAAACACGTTCTTATAATGGGGGCACACATCGGAACTAAGCTATTTTAATGCTCGTGAAAGAATGCAAATATGAGAAAAAAAACTCTCTTGATTCAGGTACATCTCATACTTTTTCATCGATTATTATTTGTATACCATCCGAAAATAGTATGTAGTTCGTACCTTTGAATATTCTATCAAGAAGATAGAAAACAGCAAGAAATTCAACATCGTAAATTCGTTGACATTATCTAACGACATGTGATATTATTGAAGTTTGAAAATCGCTGACTCAATCAATGTAGCCATCATAGTGTACAGTACAGTGTTACGACAAACATTTAACCGACTGACCTACGTCTTAGAATACCCAACGGAATATACACCATGCCTCATAGTCATAATTCTACCATTAATTTAAAATATGAGTCTCACAAGTTCCTAGGAGTCACTGTTCTACAGAATAAATGGGAAATACTCAATTCCTTGACGTTCCGTTTGAACAATACCCCTATTGTAGGACAGTTTACTGATTTTTTGTAGCGTAGATTTAGTGACTTAACTTTGAATAAATATTGTAAGTGTATGCTTTAAAAGGAGATTGTGGTTTTACGTGTAATTTGTCACTAAGGGCGACATATACATACATTGAATTAAAATGTATCCTATACTTTCTCGAGTAGGGCTCTAGGGCTAAGGCATAAGTAGCGCCCTTGTGGCGTTTTATAATTAAAAAAAAACCGGTTAAGTGCGAGTCTGTCTCGCGCACCGAGGGTTCCGTAGATCCGTAGTAGACTTTAAATTTTGCCCGCCCCCCCGTAATGCGTCCTTTTTTATAGAGATTAAAAATATAAATTAAAAAATTTATTTTTCCATACACGTGGATTAGCTTGGTTTGCAACTATTCCAAATTTCAAATTGATAGCATTAGTAGTTCCTGAGATATTTAACTTTGTGACATACAGACAGACGGACGGAGTCGCACCATAAGGGTTCCGTTTTTAACTTTTGGTCCGGAACCCTAAAAATTATGCATTGCCATAGAATCTGAACCTTTTATAAGACTAAGAGTGGGTTGCATCGAACCGTCTCTAATAGTAAGCGGTGTTCGTTAAATCTGAATGTATGGAAATATTTGACAAGTTTCTATAGAATGACAGCTGCCGGCGCCATATTTAACGTTGATCGTCCTGTAATCGTAAGTTGGTGCAACCTGCCCTAACGCGTTGGCCACGACTTTGGTCTTAAGCGACCTGCGACCAGCGTTTTATGTTTTCATTGCGCGGTCGAGACGCGCAACGCACTGTGGTTAGTTGGGATCACGCGCAATGAACAAATAAAACGCTGCACGCGCTGGTCGCAGGTCGCTTAAGACCAAAGTCGTGGCCAAGGCGTAAGGATCGAGATAAATCGGTCCCCAAGAGTAGAAGTGAAAATTTTCAACGTAGGTTTGATTTTATAAAGGTCCTTAACCTTATGTCAGAAAGAAAAGTCAAAAAATATCATCCTTATCAACCTATTTCGGTACATCCTAACACTTCTGAGGACAGGCCTCTCACAAATGAGGTCATTTTTTTTATTTAGTTACTAAAATTCGATCCGATATTAGGTCTAATTGACCTTATAAAAACCGAGTCTAAGTGAGCATTTCCAGACTGTCTGTCATTAATGACATAAAGGAGATATAGACATCAATGAAGCCCCTCGTTGACTTGCGTGACATCATCTGCTACCAGACTATTTATATAACAAATAACTCCAATTACTTTAAGCATATATGTACACTTGTTGATTAAACTTGTTCAATCAAACTTAATCTGTATTTCGCAGGAGTTAAGGTCCATAAGATAATTTTTAACCTCGACATGTGTTATTGACTGAGGTGACAGCCTGCACGGCTATCACAGAACTATCCGTCTCTTTCTAATTAGAACGCTTAGAAAGAGACGGATTGTCTATGTCGCCTCGACACAGCCCGCGGGCCGTCCTGTGATATTAAATATTAAATACATAAATAAATATTTGCAGATGAGTATATTAGAGGAAGCCTGAAAGTCGCGGGCCCGCGCACGCGACCGGTGTGTGGAGGCCTTTACGCTAGACCGGTCGTCAAATCGCCGTGTTATTAGTAAATTTGTTGTGAACATAAAAAAGAGTTATGCAGTCCGTTTCTAGCGATGTTCAATTGTTCACAGATGATCAGGCTTCGGAGCTGTGATTCATGAAATATACCCATCATTTCAACAGGATAACCAGATTATCCTCTTTTGGGTTGGTAAATAAATAATGCTAACACCTTATTAGGGCAAAAAAACACTGATGATGGATCAAATGAGGAATGACTAAATGTGTTTCCTCGTGTTACTAAACTTTTGAACCTTAATGTGAAAATAATAAGAGTTGAAAAGTGGTAGATCAATTTATTAGCTGATAAATATGTACTTCAATGTAGTATGTACATAGGTTCAATCAGTTAGCAGTAAATGAGATCAGTAAAAAAAATGTTAGTACGGTAGTTTATGATAGCAACATTAGCTTGTAAAGCTTGTCACACATCATTATGAGTTAGTTTAGTCTGCTACCGAAATAGTACAAAAATAAAATAAACACACTGTACTGTAATACTAACAAGTGCGGCCGCCAGTCTACTTCGACTTGCTTATCTAATAATAGTAGGTATGCATAAACACTGTAATTCCGTACAGTTCTAACTAAACTAAAAATGGCGCTTGTTGCAAGTACCTATGCATAAAATAAAAATTTCCACAGGTTTTCGAACAACTCAACGGTGGCATGACTCCCAAATCCCAAACGAAAACGAGCCCAAAGTTCGCCGCGTGATTCCGGTTCGTACTTATGGCCAGTTGCACGCTGCACGGCGTCCGGCAAAACCGTCCCTATCTCGCTCTGACTTATACCTTCGTACCGCTCATGCCCTCCACCGCGCTGGATCATAGTGGTGCGGTTTATGTCGAAAACAAAAGTAACATAAACTTATTGTCTTCCACAGATGCGCTCCTCGCCGACCTACAGAACTCCATCAACCCAGGCGCCCGAGTGGGCAGCCCAGCGGGCCGCACCGGCTCCCCCGGCGGCCGGACTGCCTCCCCCGGCGCCCGCACAGCCTCTCCTGGAGGCCGCACTAGCAGTCCCAGCGGCCGCGGCTCCCCTGGAGGCAGTCTGAGCTCGCCTACATCTACTGGCTACGGCTCAATCCTCAATGGCTCGAGGAACACGGATTACAACAACAAACCTGCTTCGGTTAGTAATGAATGATGAATCCACGTGGGGCTCCACAGTCTGCCTCGGGGCTGCACTCGTTCCCCCGGCGGCCAGGGGACGCCTGGAAGCAGGCTTCCCCCTACATACTCCCTTGGCTTAGGGTAGCTCCCTTACGTCTACGGCATGCGGCTCAATCCTAAATTCCTCATTGGCTACAATAATAAATTAATAAACATGCTTCTGTGAGTAGGTATTTCTTCAACCCTGGTACGAGAGTAGGCGGCTCTGACCTCATCGGGTTCCACTTTTTGTATGATAGTACAGATATATAGAAAAGAAGAGATAATTGAGAAGTATTGTAAGTATAAGCACATGGGTTTTCATTTTAGTCAAGGTGGTATTATCGACATAAATACCAATACATTTGTATTGTAGGACGAATTTGTGTATTACCTACTCACATTTTGTTAGTAAAAACTGCAAACCTATCCGCTCTTTATCGATATACAATACATTTGTATTGTAGGACGAATTTGTGTATTACCTACTCACATTTTGTTAATCAAAACTGCAAACCTATCCGCTCTTTATCGATATACAATACATTTGTATTGTAGGACGAATTTGTGTATTAACTCACATTTTGTTAGGCAAAACTGCAAACCTATCCGCTCTTCATTGAAAACGCATACGTGACCTGTATTCAAATGGTAAACAATGCCCATGCTGTGACTTGCTTGTCTCCTGTTAGTCATTAAAACCGAGATATCCTCTTCGTGACGGCAATACCTCAATCGGCGTTTTCTAACGCTTGTCATACTTGTCAGCTCCATTGTCTTCAAAATGTTAGTCAGGCGACCTTCGCGTCGAATGTAACATCCAGGCTTATACTTTTGATGACGTTAAGAGAGGATCTTGGCATCTGAAGCAAGAGAATGCAACTTTTCCTTGAATACATAAATTTATAGATACATTAATTTAAATCAGTAAGCTTACCTGTCTAATCTGTTATATTTTCATGTGTAAGGCGAAATAAAATTTAGTAAGGCGGTGATAGATTGAATTCCGGACTAGGGCAGCTTTTTATCCCCGAAATTCTTGTGAAATTGCAAGCGATGTGAAGGAACGAAAAATCCAACGTAACATGGTATATTTAATACCACAGAATAAGTATACGCTAAGTTAACAATAACATATTGGCCAACTCAGCTATTATCGTGTCTTCTTAGAACATTAATATGCTGTCATCCTTTAACTTCTAGTTCTAGCCAAGTAAGTAATATAAGTAGGTGCGTTATCAAACATGTGTTGTGGTTAGTGTATGGCCTTGAAAATGAATACTACGTGTGATGAGATCGTGTTTGCCCACAGAATACCCTCGTTTTCGTGTGTAATTTTCAAAGAAACCCTTGGTGACTGAATTTTTTTTTAGCCTTAGCCTTGGCCTTCTTACAAGACAAACCCTGTTGACATAAAATGTGATTTCATCTTTCGGCCTATACATAGGTAAAGCGCGAGCAACAGAGCCGCAATTTCATTCATCTTAATTCTTAATTGACAGACGCCACAGAACACCTTTAGGATATCGCACATTCTTATTTTGAAAGTGAGATATCCCTGACGCGCTGGGGACACCACTTATTTTGTTAGTCGAATGCAGTCCCTTATTTACATCCTTTTAGGAAAATATAGGTATTCACATGATGATAATGAATTCAATTTTGATCAATGTTTTTATGCTTATCCGTTACACCGCCCTCTAGCTGCAATGGGCCGCACTATCTCGCATCTATAGAAAGAAATAAGTATAGGTACAATTTCATATTTTGTGAGGACTGATTCACTCCTCCTTGGAGAGATTCCAAGAAGTGCTAGACTTGCGGCACAGATGGCGTCGTATTGGTGATTTTAGATAAACATATCAATGAAGTTTTTATGTAACCAATAATCTCTGTGAATGCTTATCCTAATTTCAATCTTTTGTTCACCACCTGTACCTAAGTATATAGGAATTACCTTCTGGGTTTAACCAGGTATAATATCAGTTAAAGCTTATTTAACGCAATACATTTCCTTCCAGGTCAAAGGAACTTTAAGGGAATGCACTGAATTTAGGAATTAGTCTAACCGGCCGTGTCAATAACAAATTAGCTGAGAGTATTGACTAATTTCTTATAATAGGTACAGTCACACATAAATAAGGACCTAAATATCTGTACATGAATCTATTGTCAATGTTATAATAACTTATACCCCTGACTGTACATATCATGTCAAATACCTTTTTAGTCCGGAACCCTAAAAAGGGAAGAGTGCATTCACTTTGCTACCGACACGACTTTCAGACTATAAGTTCGGTTTTACTCAACAAGTGTAACACTAAAACTACTCTTTAACGAACAATAACATTGTTATGTGAAGAAAATGTTTCAGCCAAATAGTTCCAACGTCCGTTTGTCAGTGAACCATATATCTTGCCCCGTATGTTGTAGCCATGATTTACGAGCGGCGCAGGATTATTTACAACCAATTTTCGGATTACGTCATACCGGGGACTAGAATATAATACCAGCACGGAATAGCTATACCTACTTGAGATTATTTGAGTTGGCCGAATTGCATCAAAGTAGTCCGTTCAAAAAGCAACTTTACCGTCCAAGGTAGAAGATTACAATTACAATGTCAGTGTTATGAAAAAATCGGTCACATTAATTAATCTCAACACAAAAGACTTAACGCTCTACCTCCCTCTACCAACGTTTTAAGATTATGATTCCTATTGTTAGTACCCCCTCCCTTACATTAGCAACCCACATGTAATGATGCTTAATTCGAAAACCATTTATAGATTTATAGAAATAGGCAAAGGCACGGCAACGTGCTTGCGATGTCTTCTGGAGTCGCAAGCGTCCATAGGCTACGATGTCTGCTTACCATCGATAAAGCCGTATGCTTATTTGTCACCTTCGTAGTTTTCAAAATAACTCATTATATCACATTTTGAACATTACAGTCGCCATCACATACCTACATCGGAGCAAACAAGCACGTTACAAACATCGGAACACACCTCTATTTTCAAGGCATTAGGGTGCATGTGCCGATATTTTTGAACACCTGTGTACATGTGATGGCGACTGTACAACGTTTTCTTATAACCAAATCAAAGGCTAAACCAAAGCTGTAACCTTTTAACATTGTTAAAGCTTGATTCAATTCATATATATTTACTTATTATATTTAATTTCTCTTGTCCACAGCCCACATACCAAAACACGGGCTCACTGGAGAAGGTGATCCCGGTGAAGTACACCAACAACACCTCCGGCTATGGTGGCTCGCCATATTCCACGGGACAGTCCGTGTACTCCACGGGACAGCCCGGCTACGGCAGGACCACTGGCCGCGGGAATCTGTCGGAGCTGGACACCCTACTCGACGACCTGAGCCACGCGCGTTACGGCAGCTATGGCGACAAGACGCCAACTAGTGAAAGAGGTCAGTACTTGTGCATGTAACTACGATGGCAGGAGCACTGGCCGCGGGAATCTGTCGGAGCTGGACACCCTACTCGACGACCTGAGCCACGTGCGTTACGGCAGCTATGGCGAAAAGACGCCCACTAGTGAAAGAGGTCAGTACTTGTGCATGTAGCTACGATGGCAGGACCGCTGGCCGCGGGAATTTGTCAGAGTTAGACACCCTACTCGATGACCTGAGCAATGCGCGTTACGGCAGCTACGGCGATATGACGCCCACTAGTGAAAGAGGTCAGTACTTGTGCATGTAGCTACGATGGCAGGACCACTGGCCGCGGGAATCTGTCAGAGTTAGACACCCTACTCGATGACCTGAGCAATGCGCGGTACCATCAGCCAAAAAAGCGGTCTACCACTTATGGACCTTATTTTGTATGCAATAAAGTCGAAAAGTGGTAGACCACTTTATTGGCTGACTGTACGGCAGCTAAGGCGACATGGCGCCCACTAGTGAAAGAGGTCAGTACTTGTGCATGTAGCTACGATGGCAGGACCACTGGCCGCGGGAATCTGTCAGAGTTAGACACCCTACTCGATGACCTGAGCAATGCGCGGTACGGCAGCTAAGGCGACATGACGCCCACTAGTGAAAGAGGTCAGTACTTGTGCATGTAGCTACGATGGCAGGCAGGTCCACTGGCCGCGGGAATCTGTCAGAGTTAGACACCCTACTCGATGACCTGAGAAACGCGCGGTACCATCAGCCAAAAAAGCGGTACCACTTATGGACCTTATTTTGTATGCAATAAAGTCGAAAAGTGGTAGACCACTTTATTGGCTGACTGTACGGCAGCTAAGGCGACATGGCGCCCACTAGTGAAAGAGGTCAGTACTTGTGCATGTAGCTACGATGGCAGGACCACTGGCCGCGGGAATCTGTCAGAGTTAGACACCCTACTCGATGACCTGAGCAATGCGCGGTACGGCAGCTAAGGCGACATGACGCCCACTAGTGAAAGAGGTCAGTACTTGTGCATGTAGCTACGATGGCAGGCAGGTCCACTGGCCGCGGGAATCTGTCAGAGTTAGACACCCTACTCGATGACCTGAGAAACGCGCGGTACGGCAGCTATGGCATTGGCGACAAGACGCACACTAGTGAAAGAGGTCAGTACTTGTGCATGTAGCTACGATGGCAGGCAGGTCCACTGGCCGCGGGAATCTGTCAGAGTTAGACATCCTACTCGATGACCTGAGCAACGCGCGGTACGGCAGCTATGGCATTGGCGACAAGACGCCCACTAGTGAAAGAGGTCAGTACTTGTGCATGTAGCTACGATGGCAGGCAGGTCCACTGGCCGCGGGAATCTGTCAGAGTTAGACACCCTACTCGATGACCTGAGAAACGCGCGGTACGGCAGCTATGGCATTGGCGACAAGACGCACACTAGTGAAAGAGGTCAGTACTTGTGCATGTAGCTACGATGGCAGGCAGGTCCACTGGCCGCGGGAATCTGTCAGAGTTAGACATCCTACTCGATGACCTGAGCAACGCGCGGTACGGCAGCTACGGCATTGGCGACAAGACGCCCACTAGTGAAAGAGGTCAGTACTTGACTACTTCTGCGTGTGGCTATGACCGGGTACGGGCCGGATCAGTCCGAGTTGGACTAACTCAGCGACCTACTCGACGACCTCAGATACTTCTGTCAAAGTTATCTTTTCATAGAAAACATTGTAAATGTTATACTAATAACTAAACGATTCAACTCACTTATTAACTGTCACTACGCTACGGGCGACATGTTCGGAATCCAACGTCCCAATAATCATTATTATAACTTTAAACATGACTCACGACTGTTTAAATACATAATAATGTTACCTACTCGAATATTTCAGTTAATAGAATAAAACAATAGGGTCAGGTAGAGTTCGAAGAGCATGGCTTACCTTGGTACGGGCCATGTTTTTCGTTTCATGCGTAAAAATACTCGACTTCACCGTTAGAAGTTTCATTCTGAGGCTCTAGTATAAGTTTTATCGATACAATACGGTTTCGAACGCGTTTGTGTTTAGTTTAAATTTGTATGGCAACGCGAACAGCGCCTCTGGTGGTAACTATTAGGAACTACGCGTAGCCATAGAAATTGAAACTAAACGCAAACGCGTTTGAAAACTTATATGTATCGATAAAACTTATACTAGAGCTACTGAAAAAATATACACTCCTGTGGTGTTTTCCATAAATACACGGATCTAAAGTAATATCAGTATTAGGTACCTACATACAATTATATATTGATTAATGATCGTATTAATAAGCAGCTAGGGTTATTTAATAGCCTCTTTTATAAAGAGTGTCTATCTATATAGTCTTGAAATAGGTCTTCCGTGAATTTGAAATCTGATTTAAACCACATGTCAACTACGAGTGAATTACTACATACTCGTAATGTGAATCATCCTCCTAGCGTTATTCCCGCTTGTGCCCCTAAAGGAGCCCGGGGTCCGCTTTGACACCTAATCCCAAGATTTGGCATAGGCACTAGTTTTACGAAAGCGACTGCCATCTGACCTTCCAACCCAGAGGGAAACTAGCCCTTATTGGGATTAGACCGGTTTCCTCACGATGTTTTCCTTCACCGAAAAGCTAACGGTAAATATTCCGTACCTAATACGTAAGTTCCGAAAAACTCATTGGTACGAGCCGGGATTCGAACCCACGACCGCCGCTTGACAGCCGAATGCCTGATGAACCACTAGGCTACCGTAGCTTAACTGTAGTATGTAGTATAATGTGAATGCGGAAGGTAAATTATTGGTTTACCTACAGATATAAAGCTAAATATACCATGTTAATACGTAGGTATTTGATTCTCGTTATATCATAACCAGACTATATGCGATCTGAAATAACAACCAACGATCTAAGTCAATACGTCTTTCCTGCCAATCTTATTCAGTATGTTTATCCTATTCCATTTTAGTGTAGCTCTGTATCTTGAGTAAAATTAATTATGCTTCAGAATCTAACGGCTAGAAATAAATCAGGCAATTCTTGAGTAATTGGAACTATTTGGTTTCAAAAACTCGCAGATGCATCTCTTAGAAAAAGCACACGTATTTCAACTACAATAATGTTTATTATATACAAGTCATGTTACACCCACTGTGAGATTGTGAGTTTTTTAAATCGTAATACTTTTAAGTAAGTAGTAATACTTTTTTTTTAAATTGAGAGCCAATCGCCTTGCGTGGTAGGCACGTAATGTAACGTGAAAGTCATGTGACCATAAGAGTATTAGGTATGAATGTGGATGGATGTAAGAGACGAGGTAGGCCAAGGAAAAGGTGGATGGACTGTGTGAGAGACGATATGAAGAGAAAAGAAGTGAGGGGTGAGATGACGGCTGCCAGAGAAGTATGGAAGAAAAAGTCATGCTGCGCCGACCCCAAGTAAATGGGATAAGGGCAAGGAAATGATGATGACTTTTAGTGCATCTACATCTCTGCACAAGCTACCTACAAAGTGGATTGAGAATGCAAAGAAGTAGGTGGTTGCTTGTGGACGGCGGCACTCTTCAATGCTGTGACATCACGATTTTTGATCAATGATCATCATTAATCGCTGTATTACCATAGAAAATCGTGGTGACAGAACTTCAAATTCAGATTCAGAACATGTTCTTATTTCCCTACTAACTTAGCGTATTTGATGTCTCGTAAAAAGTTTCTGATTTGACTAGCTGTAGCTCTAGTATAAGTTTTTCGATACATAGGTATACGTTTTCGAACGCGTTTGCGTTTAGTTTCAATTTGTATGGCAACGCGTAGTTCCTAATAGTTACCACCAGAGGCGCTGTTCGTGATTAAACTACAGTTATTATCCCTATGCTTTTGCGTTAAGTCGTATTGTCACATAAGTAGGTATATGGTATATTTCGTAATGGCCATGTTACAGGATTGGAGACGACACGAGCTGTCAAATAACAATGTTGCACAGCGACATAGCCATGACGTCACATCTCCATTACTTTGTATAATGAAAACATCAGCACCTGCGATAATTCGTCCTATCATACTAATATGACTCGAGCGTCATTATAACCTCAGCGATGAATTTCGTGTTTACCGCGACAGGCGCACACGCGCAAGGCCGCCGTTTCCGCGCAAGAATAGATCTTGCCAACCATCGATGTTAACATTGATTTTACGTGATGAAAACCCATTTTTACACTCTGACAGTTCTGATGTATGTTTTTGTTAATACATGATATTAACGCGCTCTCTGGTTTAATTTTGTAGACTCATATCTGTACCGCTTCAACGATATACGATATTCTATTCGATATCGGTCACGTGCAATATAATCCTAGGGTGGTATTTGGCTTTGTATTTTGACGGATCATCATAATATATATGAATGTTAGAACTAGGTTACCTACAGCAATAATATAAAACGCTGACATGACACTGTGACATCAATATTAAACAGCCTGAGCCCTAAATCCACGTATACAGCCAATAAAGAGCCCACGAACATCAATAAACATGACACCGGCATGCACTAACAGAAGCATTCAACGTAAATTCTATAAATCCTTTAAATATTCCAAATAATTCACACACTAGAACAGCTGAAAAATTATACAACAACAACAAAAAAAATACCGCTTTTATAATAGTGTTGAGATACGTACAAACCTCATCAAATGAGCCGGAAAGTATATCCTTTACCCACTAATCTCGCAATATGAGCGGAACGACATCTGTTGTGATATTCACAATCAGTTTCGACTCGTCTCGCCACTCACCTCTAGTATATCTTGGCCGAAGATTCATAAGACTGAAGTCCAGACTTAGACTGGTTCTTGTCGGATGAGTTGAAGGAAAGCCTTGTGAATACAGACCCTGGCACGGCTCTGACAGCAAAATGTAGACGTTTGACATTGGATCGTCTCGCATTCATCAACAACATATTTCATGGAAAATGAGTCTCGGAGCTTTCGGGAGTCGCAAGTGTGCATTTTACGCTTGCTTGAATAAAGACAATTTACTATCATAATATTCATAATGTACCTAATTACACTTTAATATAGTTAAGATGTCTGATGGACTCGGTGACTCATTTGTGTCATGGGTGCAGCAGTGTCTGAGACAGGGTTACAAACCTTAGGTTGGATATTTAAAACCCAGTTTTGAGTATGTAAAAATTACGTTTTGTAGTGTTCGATGTTGTTTCAACATCTGGATAAAAATAAAAGAGATATTAGTTAGGTAATACATTTTTGAGACTCATCACGTTTTTATAGCTCTTTTGTCTGTGATGGAGGGATAAAAAAGGTTAGGAAACGTTAGGATAACTAAAGGATTTTTTTTTTACCAAAGTTTCAAACCAGCCAGTAACTCTGATTGCTCTTTCTCAATCTATTTAACCAATTAGCCTAATTTCCACTAATTCCCACAAATCTCCTTAGTCTTTTAATCCACCGCAGTCCCAACAAAACACGTGTTTTCTCCCTAGAGCGGTTTCGTAGACTTGGCACGGCCCGGCCCACCTGTTTCCAACTCTAATTGACTGTTGCGTTCGTAATTTTTAATATTTTCGGACGCTCTCGTCACTCTTACACTCGTTACGCCATCTTTTCTTCTGTTCCGGTGATGTTTTCTAATTAACAATTTCCGAGCGCTCACAGAAACGTTTTGTGCTTCTTAGAAGTTGTGATTTATATTCTTATGAATGGTGATGATTTGCAAAAGGATGACTTGCCAGGATTAATGAGCAGCAATTTTATCCCCGTTATTCAATGCTGGTCCCTGTCATCTGTAACATATTTTCTAGCTTTAGTCCGTTCACTTGAAATTAAGACTACATTAGCTAAGTACCTGTAATTTTGTTTTGAATGTATGTTACCGTTATTTTTCTCGGTTCTAAATAGCAAATGATCATACATTTGAATAGAATAGAATTCGGACAATAAAAATTTGATTGCATTCTGTAAAACTATAAAAAAGTTTCATTTAGCCAGCTTATTTAGCGTGTACAGTCACCAGCATTAATATCAATAATAAAAACCGGCCAAGTGCGAGTTGGACTCGCGCACGAAGGGTTCCGTCTCTCTATAAAAACGGTCGTCATCTATAAAAACGGCAAAAAAATCATGTTTGTTGTTTGGGAGCCCCCCTTAAAAAACATTTTATTTTGTTTTTAGAATTTGTTGTTATAGCGGAAGCAGAAATACATAATCTGTGAAAATTTCAACTCTCTAGCTATCACCGTTCTTGAGATACAGCCTTGGTGACAGACAGACGGACGGACGGACAGCGAAGTCTTAGTAATAGGGTCCCGTTTTATTCTTTGAGTACGGAACCCTAAAAAGCGGGCAATATCTGACACGTTCTGACGGCGCTAAAAATATAATCGTGTCCAAATATTTATGCGCGCTTTGTCGTGGCAGATATTAATGGTGACAGTACTTAAAACAATGTCTATGGATATTTAGACTGCTATTCATTGTTCATCTATTTGAAAATGTCATATGTTTGCTGCAGACGGGTACTCGCGCACCAACGGCGCGGCGAGCCCCGCGTCCGCGCGGCCCTCCGTCGACTCGCTGCTCGACCAGCTCAGCACCGACCTGCACAACGGGTAAGCACATCAACATTTTCACAATCACATCATCATCATCATCATCATCATATCAGCCGAAAGACGTCCACTGTCGACGTCGTCGTGGGCGGGGGGCACATTGCACGTAGAACCGATGGCCGTTGGGGCGAAAAGGCTCTCGAGTGGCGACCACGTACCGAAAGGCGCAGCGTGGGCAGGCCCCCCACAAGGTGGACTGATCGCTTCGTGATGTCTGTGGTCGCGGGAGTCCGCAGGATGCGGGTGGCGCAGGACCGGTCATTGTGGCAAACTATGGGGGAGGCCTATGTCCAGCAGTGGACGTCTTTCGGCATCTTCACAAAACTGATTAAACTAGTGGCTCTGTGTGTGAGCTGTAGAACTCTGGAGTGGTGCTTAATTTTGTGTGTTGGTTTGCCTAGGCAGGCAGGCAGGCCTTCCCTATTATTCTCCATTCCTTTCTATCCCTCTTGATTATTTTCCGCGTAAGACCTGCCATGCCTTTGAGTCTTCCTTTATAGGGTCTACCTTTCGTTCCTTTTCCCTCTCTGGTTATACCTGGATTAGGATATAATTTATCGAATTGTTAAGGCACTCAAGTTGCATTGAAATTGAACTGAATTTATTCTCATTAAGAAAACTCATGGCATTTGGGTGAATATATATTATTTGTGCGAAAATGTGTTTTCATACTTTTCATATTTGACACCTGGCATATTAGATGTCAAATATATGAAAATCCAACTTCGCACGATATTCACCCTTAGACCCCTTAGTAGGTAAGCTGTTTCAAAAACAAGCTCACCTCGCTCTTGGAGAGTAGACGGCGCACTGGCTACTCAGAGCCGTTCTGAAACAGCCATCTAATGTATATATAATGCAACGGTGAAACTCTAGGGCACAAAACAACCAATAGACAACCGCCACATGGGACACTTGTTCTCATTGATTGAGTTGTCATTCATAAATAATACGCTACTTTCCACTGCCACCTGCAAGCGGTCAATAATCCACTACAATTACTACGTAGCACGAACAAAAAACGAAGTAAAAATACGTTACGAAAAATAAAATTTCGTTTATAGGGATTCGTCCATTTTATCTCTAATAATAACCCCTATTGTAAAGCTAGTAAAGCTACGTATAGTATTGTAACGTTGGTTATAAATATTTAACACTGTTGTGTTACCTTTTAATATGTGTCGTTTTTGCTTGTAAATTCATCCACCTTCTATAAACAAGAAAACTTACATAACAAGAAAAGTGTCGAAAACTAAACAAAAATGACCTTAATTACCTATAAAATGAGCCACAATAGCTCATTTTAGAACCTCGTTTGAGTCTTCAGGGTATATAATGAATGAAAACATTGTTAACTCTTTGATGTCGCGTGGATACGAGTAGCTTCATCGTCGTAAAACATTTGAGTAGGATTTTATATGAATTACTATAAATATTATTATGTTTACACACTTCTACATCAAAATGTTGGGTATGGTATACCCTTGCTTAGTAGATAATTATGGTTTGAACTTGAAAACATGTGATAAAATCCGCCTGCGATGAAAATAGTCCTCTCCCAAATCGGGAACGGTAAAAATATCGTCCGCTTATTGTTGAATAGACGAAAGATTTGAGCACATAGCAGTGTCATCCTAGCCTGTGAATTAAAAATATGCAGCAACGGAAATCTAATCGTGTCGTGTTGCATTTGATGACGTCGCGTGACCCACATAAGCTTGATAGATTTACAAATAAAAAATACTATTAACAGTTCAGAAAATCGGTCTACCAATTAGAGCCTACTATCGTGAAATGGGAGTAAAAGTTCTGCGCATGACACATCAACAGGCAATTGAACAAGTTGTGACTCTCGTCGACCCAAGCTAGGATTCTCTATGCCCTGGATCCGTACACTGTACTGTACACACACGTAACCGGACACACACAAAGATACACAACAAACTATCCGCTTGTTAGGTACAATTGGGTACTTATGTATGGTATGTCGCTGTCATCTCATATTTAATCCTAATAAAAACCTAATAAATCCTAATAAATAAACTAACCTAATGTAACCGTCAGTTTACAGTTACACTCTTACTAGTTGGATTTATTTATTTATCGGATGGCGCTTACACACTGGTGCATATATTCGTATTGATGTCGCTGATAGAGTTCCAGTGTGCGCTGCGAGGTTCAGAAGGAACAGTGCAGCTGCCGAGTTTGTTGTTCTTTTTAGCACCACCCGGAGGTCACGTGTAGGGTTTCTAGGTTTATTCCTAACGGACGTAGAACAACAAAGACCTCCAAGTTGGATTACAAAACTGAACACAAAATTAAGTCGTAGCATATGTAGGTATACTACTTACTACACTAGGTCGACCTGTTAAAAATAATATAAAATAAAAAACAAATGAGTTACCTTGCCCTTACGTTGGCAGGGTGGGCCGCGCGCGGTGACGCGGCAGGGGCCGTGTGAAACGCGTATTTTTGTCCGCCCGCAAATAAACCACGCGGCGTCACTCTCGCGGTATACTCAGCTGCAGAAAAAGGCTCAAAAATATCTCGAAACCGACTCTGTCTATTTCAATTTAGTTTCAATTCACTGCCCCTTTGCGTCGGAGCCTATAGGGTCCGCTTTCCTGGAAAGAAAATCTGCCTTTTCGCTCGATCGTCATTCTTTGTATACTAGCCATTTGCGAATGTTGACGCCTATACTGTTATAGAAATAGAGTAGATGTGAAGATGACTGTATTGTAGTTAATGTAAACATACCTTGTGTCCACGGACTGTCCTCTTGATGGCTTTTTGAATATCATGTTCCAATATTTTAGCGGATGTTGTCACAACTTCAAGTCACTCGAGTTTTTTTCGGGCCGTTTTCATATAATGATCGACTATATAATTCATATTACGAATACATATATCTAAAACAAAAAGCCTTGTGCATCCATTTCTCATTTATTTTTTATAGTTTTTTCGGTTGCATCCTCCATCCATAGTTATTGGTTCGGAACCCGGGGTCCACTCGGCTATCTAGGCCCAGAATTTGGCGCAGGAAGAGACATATCAGGTCTTATCGAGATAAGAATTCAACAGTACATGACCTGTTTTTGTTACCAAAATAGATGCTACCTAAGTTTTTAATTCGTGTAACAACATTGATGAACGCATATTCGCCGCACACGGGAAGTGTGCTATAGTATCCTCGCGACCGCGTCGATCTGCGCAACTCTATTTGCGCACACGCCGCTGTGAGAAAATAAAATGTTGTTCCTGAATCTCTACAACACACACAATAAGTACGTTTAACGACTATCTATCTCTGTAGTTCAAATTTCCGTGGTCATGAACGAAAAAGTTTTGTGCGGTAAGCCGCCCGATAAGTCCTTGAAAAACCGCTAGCCGCGGCGCTCGAAGTATGGGTTGTCTTACGGCCCGGCCACGACTGCGAGCGGTGGCGGCAGCGGTTTTTTTTAATTCATTGCGTGTGATCCAACTAACCACAGTGCGTGCAGTGCGTCTCGACCGCACAATGAACAGATAAAACGCTAGCCGCGCCGCAATTCGCCAATGCCGTCGCCGCCCAAATTTGCGACCGAACCGTTAGGCGGGCGCGCATACGTCAGTAATTGTTCGCTCCGCTCGTCAATTGTTAAGGGGACGTAGGTTCGTGGTCTTCTCTCCCTTTCACTGAGCATAAGCGTGAGCGAGATGGAAGTGCGTGTTTGGAAGCGCGGATATCATGTTTTTTAATTTTTGTGCGTTCTAATAATTTAAAAAGTAATAGCTGATTTCCCTCAAACATGACATTGCCGATTTTTAGAACCAATTTTAATATGTTTAGCTGTTGTGCATAATTTGTTACGATTTTTTTAAGTGTATTTTAGACCTATGTTCGGGATTTTTCTATATTGAGCGAAAGTCAAAAACTCAGGATTCGAATAGCTGATTTCCCTCGAGAAAGGCCTCAAGATTGCTAATTAAATTTAAAATAGCCGTATTATAATCCAGACAAGAGCTACAGTTTTTTAAAAATCAGTTTTTGGAGCTCACGTCGCCTTAAATTGTTTTCAACACATTTGCTCGTAACGTGCCTCTTATTGTGCCGCTTTTAGGCTCATAATCCTGGGTATTAAACACGCGTGTTTTATAACATTACGACACTCGTGTAGTTATGTTTATATCCCGATTAAGACACGTTGGCACCTTGCAGCAAGGTGTATGTATGGACTGGGCGCATTCTTAAATTGACCGGGTTATACATCAGGTTTGTTTTTAATTCTCGGCAAATGGATTCTTACTCGATTAAACAAATTAAATCCTTCTTGTGTGAATTAATTGATTATTTCTTCTTGGATATGATATAGAAACGTGTAATCTACTAAAACTATTTACTTTTGATAACATTTTACATGAATTTATATTGAATAACAAAATATTTATTTTATTTTGTATTGGCTGTTTAGAGATTTCATCTAAGCCTCGCTGCGGGCATACTGCGCGAACTTCACGTAAAATAAATAGTTGCGCGCCATTATAAGTAATCTCACAAATATTTGTAAACATTGATGATGCGTGTTTGGTTATTATTAAAAATGTTGACTCGTGGTGAACAGAAAAGTGATAAATAGAATTGACGCCACTGTACATTCTTAGAGATGTGCAAATGTATGTGAGTAAAAACCTGTTGTCATCATAACTAAAGGAAACAACTTAGGAGTCTGTAACATTTTAATTTTATGAAAAGGATTTTTTCCTCGCAAATGTGTTGAAAAACGTCGTATGACACGCGTGAGCTTTGATAATTACATCCTCGGCTCTATTATCACGCTCACCTGCGATTCGCGTGACAATTCCGCCTCTGATGTAATGATCAACATAGCTCACTTGTATCATAATCATAATGTACTATTGTGCTCGTCCGGCGGTCACTTGGCTCCACACAGCTGGATTGGCATGCAATTGTTTTTCACACCTGCTATTCAGAAAAGAGTAATTGTTACCCTTAAATGTGATTTGAATTTTCCTCTTAGAAGGTGAGAAAAGCAGTAGGTAGGTATGTGCCAGTCGGTAGCAAAATAATTTCCATCTTGGGCGTAAACACTTGAATCCCACGTTACGCTCAAGATTCTGCTTTAGAATTCAATTGTAGAATATTTACCTTCACTCTGGATTCAACATACCGCCCTAGCTTTAAATAAATCATTTTGCACCCTTCATAGATAATCTAGTCAATCTACTGTTGCCGCCCGCTGGCCTGCTCCCGCCCACAGCGGCAATGTCGTGCATGGGTGGCCCTAAGAAAGAGATGTTATTAGTAAAAACAATAAATAGAATGAACACTTTGCGGACCAACGCGTTTTCATTCAATCCGCATGGTTTGTTTAGTACGAGTAATCCACTTGTATTCAATTCACCATGTGCCGAACGTAAGCAAATACGAATCAAATAGTCTCGAATAAGACAAGTGCAAAATCAACCAGTTCTAGGCTAGATATAACGAAACATGTTTTATAAATAATTTAGAAGCCGAATAGCTATTATATATTGTATACAAAAATATTAGTAGTGCGTCGGAAAGATTCGACAATGGAACGAAACTGAGATTTGCGAAAAAGATGAAAATTGTAACCGTTACAATAACATAAAATGCCGCAATTTCCGTTGTGGAGCGAAGTTGAGATATTTACGTCCAATTTGACGTCTATATAGTGTGGCTTTGATTATATACTGTGTAATCACGTCACCACTACGCTGAAACTTTTATATAAAACGTACAGGTATACTGAACAAAACTTTCACAAAAGCCAAACAAAACTCAACCTTATGTTAAAGTCGTAAAGGTTTTGACATGTGAAAGCTTTTCATCATTCGTACGCGAGTTTATTTGCGTTGCGTATCTTGACGACGGATTTGCGCGTATTGTCAGCCGCCGTCCAGGCGTAATGCGTGATAAGATAAATGGCGATTCAGATTGCCTTTGTCATTTTATAAACTGTCACCGGCCTGAATGACACACGTAGGAGAATTTATTGTTTAAAACTGCTTTTTTCCAAGCCTTTGCCCTCGAATAATCATTTCAGCATTTCATAGGCCGCGCAAAGAGTGCCAAAGTGATCGGTCCATCGCCCTTGCACTCGAATGTGAGGTTTTTATTGAGGAAGTATTGGAGGTCGGTACTATACGTAGAATTCCTGTTGTGACGTTCTTTTTAACATTGGCTCCAGAAGCCAATGTCAAGACTTTGAGAACAGATAAAAAAGTAGTACTTACTTACGTCACCTTACGTACAGAAGGGCCTCTATTTCAATTAATATTTTACACGGGTCTAACAAAGCGCGAGAGTTTAAAGTGTTATAGAATGTCATCTCACATCTGAGTCTGAAAGAGTGTGGAAGCCGATAGATTCAGATTCAGATATTACCTAGATGGTGGTGCCCATTGTATTTGGTAAAATTGAGTCATAGATTTATCTTATCTTATCTTATCTAGGTGAGGGCCCTTTCGGATGCACTTCGTGTTTTTCTTTTGTGCATTTGCCCTCTCCTTTATACCTGCTCCCAGGCTTACTCCATAATTTCCACAAAACGGATGATGCAGTTCACCGGGAGCACCTTGAATTCCTTTGGTTGCGGGTAACCGTTACCAAAGTAGTTCATTCTTTGTCTGGCAAGGGCATGACATTCACACAATATTAAGTGTTCCATAGTCTCATCCTCCTCGCCACACATTCTACAGTCTAAACTATCCGATAGTCCCATCTTAAGAGATCCTTGACCCCGAAGTGACCTGTGAACACCCCAGATATGATTCTGAGTTGCTTCCTACTGGATTTCCAGAGTTTTCTGGTCCAGCCCGAGTCCACTCCTTCTGAAGAGCTTAGAGTGCCTTAAGCCAACCTCATTCCTCCACTCGTGTTGTTCATAGATTTAGATTTGTTTTCGTCTTTCCTGCTGTGGTCCCAGATGGCAAACGTGGAGCGTGGCGAGAAACCATTAAAACTAAGAGACAAAATATTTAAGAGTAAGAAAATATTTATTTTCCGCAAATCTGTATTTGCGGAGAAGCCGGTTTTTTATTTTTTACCATGTGTTTTATCATTTTTATTGACAACATACATCAGTGTTTTTCAACCTGTGGGTCGCGAGTGTCGCGACCCCCAGGGGTGTCGCGTAGCTTCCTGATGGGGGTCGCGACTGCTTGAATTTTGTTAGTTAAAACATGTAGGGATTTCGTATTTGTAAAATAGAAAATATAAAGCGCAGACTGGTCGCGAAATATTTGCTTACTCTAGGGGGGTCGCGCCGTGAAAAAGGTTGAAAAACACTGACTTACATCACTGAATGTGTTTGTAGCGCTACGAAACACTCACTAGTTGCGGTTTTCAGACCGCAACTAGTGAGGCTACGAGTACCTACGCCACTCTAGTCCCTGTACGATGTAGTTTTTATCCACGAGTAAATTATTATAACTTAAAATATTTATAGTAAATAACGTCACTGCTTAATGAAATTATATGCGCAAGGGCGTCGGAGGCCGTTCCCGTTCATTTATTATGTCGCATTTATTTTTATTTAACCTCTCGGCTGACGGATAAATTGTAAATAACGACGTTAGCGTAGGGCGTGTTGACAGAATAATGGAAATGGCTCTCAAATAAAAATATATTTAAAAGTTCGACTCCTAACTATTTGAAACGAAGGACCAATTAAATTTAGACGTTTTTCATACGTATGTTTACCTATTGTTGGAAAAACTATGGAGCACATATCTGGTTGCTTAAGAATTAATCGATTAAATGATTAACACAACATATCAGGTTCCCGAGACGTGTGAAAAACTGTAAACCGGATTTCTTAAAATAGATCATTATTACGATCTCTATTCTCTAGTATAGAACGTCCGCGATCGCAAATCGACCCGCCAGGTTGCGTCCCAACGTCAACAACCATTAAGTACAACCATCCATAAAGCGTCGTAAATTAAGCGCATTTGACATTTACGTCATGCCGAAATATAGCTTTCTACGCGGAAATGAAGAAGAAATATCGTGAATCTTAATGGGAAATGTAAAAAAATAGGGATGTCTGGAGCTGTTGCGATAGCTGTACGCTAATATAATAACATACACTATGCTGTGTACATACTAGGCAGGAAGAGAAGCGTTTCGGTGTTTCAAGTATTCAACCGCTGTTTTAACGAAATAAAAACAGAAAAATTTAGCTATAATGTAAGTACATCCTGAATTATTATAATGAATCCCACTTGGCTACTGGACACCACGCGGATGATAAGTGTAGAGTAGAGTTTGGGACGCCGTTCCATTTTCCTGAGACTCACCCGGCAGTATAGTGCGGTTAGATTGATTTGGCATGCATCGACTCCTGCGCATAAGCGTCCTAATTAGTGCGCTCGCACCTGCTGCGTTTCTAGCGGACTTGCATTATTTACTCGCATTCGCGTCGCGGAGTCATTTGTTGCTTTGATTTATTTACTCAGGCGTCGGCTGTCGGAAACAATGATTTAGAACGAGAAAACCGTTGCGAAATAATTACAAATTATTAATGCCATTTTACGCTGACTTCGCACATATTGATTATTTTTTTAAAGTCTATAAACGTATAGGGTTCCCACCAGAGTTGGGCAAAAATTATCTATTTACGAAAAACCAGGAAGCATCTTTTATTTGAAGTAACTAAATAGTCCGTCATATGTTATTTTGAATTTATCTAAATCAGTTTCGTTTTTATCTAGATAAATTAGTTGGGATTTTAAATAATAGATGAATTTCAGTGTGACGGTTTGACCCGACGTGACATTCCGTATACATTTATTATTATAAGCTTACTTCAATAACAAACAAGGTCGGTTATCTTCATCTAGATAATTTATCAAAATAAAAAAGTTGTCAACGCACTATTTGTGATTGAATTTATCTTCGAATATATTTATTTGAAATGATTTTATTTGAAATTATTATCTAGATAAGAAACTATCTAGATAACGCCCAACTCTGGTTCCCACTAAGTATAAAACACGAAAAGGGTAAAAAGTTCAAGTAGAGTCTACAGTCCATTTACAGTTTCCTGGTCACATTCCCCTTATCATTTGATTTTTTTGTTGAATTCCTGGAATACTAGAAAATAACTGAAAATGGTATCTAACCAGGAAACCGTAACGCTATTTAAACACTAGAAGAATTAAGTACCCAAAAATACAGTGGTCAGTACATCACTCTAAAATGTAGTTAAAGTCTGTTCACTCCAATCTGTAGAAACGTATTAGAAACCCGAGCAGATTTTAATTACATATGTACGTATATCAGCTTTTACCTATATATGTATGTATGCTAGAACACACCTGTCCCCGTATTTCAGTTCCCACGTGATCATACATCTTGCATTATTTACTCACGTCCACTACACGGAGTCATTTGTTGTGATGATTTATATCCCTAAGCATACTCAGAAATACTCCGGTACTAATGAAGCATTCACTTGGGCTGCCAAAAACGGCAATCATTTGGTGCATTATATATTGTTTTAGGTGATTTATGGCGATAAATGTTTGTTATTTTGGAAGAAATATTGCGTGCAAAAACATAATTTACTTTATAATATAACATAGTGATGTGATGAATAGTAAATTATGGCATTTGAGAAATTGGTTGCAGTATTTCTTCCTATATTATGATTACTAACTAAATGTCAGTCGACAGTATTTAAAACTGTACTACTTATATATGATTCCACGTGGTTTTCGTGATACCTATGGCGATGGATAAATGGCTATGTTTTTATCTCAAGTAAACTTGGAATCCGGGATAATTTGTATCATGTTTTTTTCTGTTCGATTTTCCACTTTTAATGTAATATTAACCATTAGGTACCTACTCCATTAAGTATGTCTTAAAAAATAACGAAGAAAATTTTACGTCGTACCATTATCCATTGAAATTTATGTAAGTAGGTACACTTTGAGTTGTATTGCGTAGAAAAACACTGAAGATATAAATAGGAAAACAAACGACTCCAACCGTTGAGTGACTGCCCTTGGTTTAAAAGTAACATCACTTTTGACTAATCACCTGACTTTTTAGTCGATACGAATACAAACAATCATTTGATACAGAGAACAAATACAAAGAAAAATTTACCGTGATCGTAATAATTTCATTCGTTTAAGTTATAATTGGCTCTTTTGTTTCACTGAAAACACAATTTTCTTAGTAACACGCAATACGCTGAACCACAGGGCATTTCGATACACTTCTAAGAACATAAAGGGAAGTGAAGTTACATTACTAATAAAACTTTAAATATAGTTTAACCTGTGTCTCCCTCATAATTGAGCCGATTCTAACGATACCTCGTATTTCAAAATCTGTCAGACCGTTTAGTCTGCAGAACGTGCCAAAGAAATACATCACTTACAGTACATTCATACTGATGATTACTCGGAAAACATTACTCTGCCTTCTACAGCTTTATTACCATTTAGTATAAACACATCTCATGTAAAATATCTCATACTTATCTTTCCGATTGTCTCCAGAAGATCATCGACATCGCCGGTGCCACCAGCAGGCTCGCTGCCGCGGCCGGGCACCAAACATGTCACCGTCACAGTGCAGGAGACGGTGGTGGAGCCCGCAGCACCCGCGGCGCCCGCGGTGCCCGTCTCGAGGTACCAGGCCTCCAGCGCCACGAGGGAGCTGGACGACCTGATGGCGTCGCTGTCCGACTTCAAGGTATGTAGCCGGGCACTAGGACAATCACCAGACGTGAAACTCACTGTCTCAGTGCAGACTGGTGGGAGATATAGGCTGTCACCTCCTAGATCAGTTTGTTCTAGCTTCCTTGGTGGGTTTGTTAGCACAATTTGAACGACCAAGCCGTCGAGCAAGCTGATGGATCACCGAATAGGCACGGTACAGAAATACAAGAAGCAATTTAGAATGTTTATGGGCTCCTTATTGGTGACATTGCTTCGCACCCTGAGGGAGGTTGATAGTTTTGTAGAGTGCTCGATTAGCTGCTCTGCATCCTAACTTTATTTTAATCGTACTGTTCTGAAGTGCAATACGATGAAACTAACTAAATTGTTTAAGGAATCCACTCCACTTGGACGCTGTTACGAGTAAGATTTTGACAGCGTCCAAGTGGAATTAAATTGCACACGCGCAATTAACTGTCAAGCCAAAGAACGTTTTGCTTTGTAAATAGTAAACGACATCAAGGTTACTCGCCGTAAATGAAAACGAGGCCCAAGGTCTAAAACAAAGCCAAAAGCAATCGTGCCTTGGCATAATTCGCTTCTTGTTTACCGTTCTGACCCGTTTGCAACAGATTCATTCATGAGTTTCCGAATTAACGTGTTTATAATTGCCACTGTATCGACTCAAGTGATTTTACGAGTGCGGCTTTACGGCCGGGTGATTCACCCGCCCTAAGGCCCAGTATCGGGCGGCCCACGGTCACCTCGGCACACTGCACTACAGTAAACCGCGCTTTTCCGTTTATTATAATATTTACAATTCTCCTTTCTTGGTCCACGGCTATTTCCAGCCGCGTAAACAGGCACCACTCCAGCGCGCGCGTCCCTCTCGCACCCGCGGGAAAGCTCGCAGCTAAAGATAGTTCCTAGCGTTACATCACATGAGTGGTGGGGCCGCGCGGCTTATAGATATTAGAGCATAGGCGAACATTTCACTCGGACCGCATTCGCTCCAGGCCATCGATACCGGCCGGTTCTTCTGTACGTACGCTCTGCCTCTCGAGGAGTCAGCGTCGATATCAAAACAAGAGTCACTTGATGACTTGAATCCTCTTCTGTTGTAGGTGAGCGGCTCAGGAGGCGAAGGCGGCACACACGTTTACCGGGAGAAGCGCGCTTGGCAGGAGCACTACCGCAGCAGCCCGCGGCAACCCGAGTCCGCCTCCCTCGAGCATATGCTCGGATCCCTCCGGGCAGACATGAGCCGCCAAGGAGTACAGACCCCCCAGAAGGGATGCTGCAACGCTTGCGAGAAACCCATCGTCGGACAGGTGGATTACTTTTCCTTCGAGTGAATATACAGTGATTTAAAGTGTGTATTTGAAACGGATTGTTCGGTGCAGGTGATCACGGCGTTGGGACGCACATGGCATCCCGAGCACTTCACGTGCGCCCACTGCAACCAGGAGCTGGGGACTAGGAACTTCTTCGAGCGCGACGGAAGGCCCTACTGCGAGCCCGACTACCACAATCTCTTCTCGCCGCGGTGCGCCTACTGCAACGGCCCCATCCTCGACGTTAGTGCTGTTCAAGATTTAAACTTACTTCAAATTGGAAGCTATGTGTCTGATGTTAAGGCTTATTTTTCATTACAGAAATGCGTGACGGCGTTGGAAAAGACCTGGCACACGGAGCATTTCTTCTGCGCTCAGTGCGGGCAGCAGTTCGGCGAGGATGGTTTCCATGAAAGGGACGGGAAACCCTATTGCCGCAACGATTACTTCGACATGTTCGCGCCCAAGTGCGGCGGCTGCAACAAGCCGATCATGGAAAACTACATTTCCGCACTGAACACCCAGTGGCATCCTGATTGCTTCGTCTGCAAGGTCAGTATCAATTACACAGGTCTCCTTGGATCCCAAAATACAGGTTTAATGCTCAGGTAACAAGCATATGCCAGGTCAAGTATGAGTCAAATTTTAACTGGATGTTTCGTGTACAGGAATGCCAAGTCCCCGTGAAAGGCAAGTCCTTCTATGCGATGGAAGGCAAGCCGGTGTGCCCCAAATGCGCCGGAGTCGATGATGACGAGTAACTGATGACTTCAACACCCCCAAATGAATGCCCTCCCCCCCTTTCTTCCACAGCTATGCTCCAAACAACAAGGGAATGATAAACACAAACACAGATGTTACTCTTAACATCCAAATCGAAACTATGAGTACTTAATAGGAATTAATCTATGTAATATATTTTTGTAATATTATTGTAATTATAAGATTTATACAATAAAGAGAACAAGAATAAAAAAAAAAACAATAACAAAAAACAAAAATAAAACAAGAAAACAAAACAAAGGTTGCTTGTGCGCATTGACTGACAGCTGTCAGTCAAGGCCGCGGCCGTGACCCTTGATCGATGCATTGTCGCACTCGGGCGAAAATGCGGCGAAATCGTGAATGGGGTCAAGTACTAGAGGCGTATAGGGTTTCCTATTAACGTGCATGTATTTATAGTGGTGACGTCACGGCGCGGCGTCTGCGCCGCGGCTGTTGTAGATCAGCTTTGTTTATGGGCCAATGGATTAGACTATTTCGGTGTGGGCTATTTTAGCTGTCGCCGTGCGGTAAATAAACATAGGATTGAGTGCAAAATGTTGCCGTGCCGCTCCGCAGTTTACGATAATGCGCGGATTTGATTACGTCTATGAACGTGATCAGTTTCGTTAGTCAAATTGTACCTACCTACGTCCAACATCTCACACTAACAATAATAAATTATCCTCAGAAAGAGTCAATTTATCAGTGAAGTACGATGTGAAGGCAAGCGCGATGCACTATGCTCTCCGTTTATCCGTGGACACTGGACACTGTGTAACGCTTTACCCAGGCTAGAAGTGGCGGTTTTCTCCCCTAGTGGACAAAATGCCATTAGCAACGACGGCTCGTGGTGATGTAAATTATCTTAAGAAGACGGCTAATCATGTCATGTTAGATATTGACGCAATACAAAAATTCGCACATGTTTTATTAAACCTGAGTCATGTACGTTCCGCGATTTACGTCATCATCATCTTTGATGTAGAATCTGTAGAAAAAAAATCTTATGTCAATCGATGTTCATTATTCTATATAGTATTGTTACAATCATCTAAGTTACGGTTTGATAGCTATCGAAATCGATTATTGACATAAGCAATTCGATTAGACGATTACCTACTAATAGTTTTAAAAGCAAAGTTTGAAAATAAGTAGATATTAACTACTTGACCTTAAAATTTTCTAGAACGCTTGTAAATTGATTAAATTTCCGCCTGGAAATTGTGGAAATAATAAAATGCGATAAATTCATATATATTACCTATGCTTATACGCAGAACACGTCCATTTGGTTACTGAAGAAATGTACATCAATTTCACTTACTACACTTCACTTATACTTTCGAAGGACCACTTTGATTACACCGTTACTATGCACTCACTTAGTTGCCAATCAATTTAGACGACAAGACGGCTCTGTCCTAAGGTATTTGAATCGAACAACCGTTATCTAGTTTATACTAGTGACAGCGCCATCTAGCGGTCCACAAAAGCTTAATCGTCTTGAACAGTTACGGATATCCCTATCGTCAAGGAAAATGTGTAGTTGTCAATAGAAATGCAGGAATAATCACGTATTTTTTCAATGTCATTTTGAGTATTTATTTATATGTATATAATACTAGAATTCAACGTTGTCGTCGTTGAGTGTAACACACTAATTGACTTTGATTAATGTTCACGATTTAATCAACACACACGGGTAATTTCTACTAACCCACATTTGAGTGCGCAAAGTAGGTACGATAAATTTGCACTAAATCCAGCATAAAAATAAATGACTCACCGTTTCTTTTTTATAATTACGTTAATTCCTATTTTTTTAAGAATTCTTAGAAACTGTAATCGATTGAGTACTGTCTAATGATTAGACTCTAATCAATTAAAACAGCTGCCTGGAATCAACCGTGCGATTGCATTCGCGTCGAAGAAATGAGTTTTATCGATTTACAACCAACTATTCCATTAACACATTGAATTTTTAAACACAATATGTGACCGTGAACCAAACTGTATAATTACGGCAGCACTTTGATTGATTTGGTAGTCCTTGAGATTACCTTTGATATAATAACCAAGCAGACAACTTCGAAAAGACATATTATTTATATACATACATACATTCGCGCCCGTGATCCGTAGAGGACAAAGGGATCTCAAAATGAACGCATTGAAGTTATTCACGCATCTCGCTATTTCTAGCTAATAATCTTACTGCTGTACCCACGCGAAAACCACACGTGACTCCGAAGATCCTCCTTAGTTGCCTATTACAACAGGGGGAGGGCGTAGACTTCATGACCAAGGAACTACACGGCTGGGCTAAAGTAATCATCATCATTATCAGCCTGTATTCGCACACTGCTGAGCATAAAGGCTCTTCGAGTACGCGACTTATCCCGGTCCCGTGCTTGTCTCACCCAGGAATGACTTAGTGTAAGGCCTGAGTGGACGCTCGAGTCGGGCGTGCGGGGGAGCGGGGCGTGCGGCGTGCATGTTAAACAAATGAAACTCATACTGTGTCCTGAGTAGACGCTGCACAAAGCGAATGCACGCTCCCCGCCGAACGCTCCGCTCCGAGCGTCCACTCAGGCCTTAGACTTACGGTCTTTTCTATGTTTAACTCGTCGAGCTGGTGAAAGACCGACGCTTCTTTTGCCTGTAAACCGCCATTCCCAGTGCGGGATTAATGGGGAATGGATGAAAATTTTAGAAGTGGCTGATTATTTTTTTGGTGGTAGCAGCTATATTTGTCATTTCCAGGGTCAGATATTTAAAAATTATAATAACATGAGACGGATCAAGGAAAGTTTCTCATTCGCCGTCCTAAACCCAAAACGTAAGTGAGGAAACTGTTTATATTTTTTTCAAAAATAAATGACGCAGCTGTAAAGTCTGCAACTTTTTTCTGGTGCTAAGGAAGGTAAATAACCTTCCGAGGTTTAGGACGGCGAATGAGAAACTTTCCTTGATCCGTCTCATATTATTATAATTTTTAAATATCTGACGCTGGAAATGACAAATATAGCTGCTGCAGCTGTCAATATCATTGCCAGTGTCAGTTTATCACGGATTTTTAGGATATTTTTTTTGTAATATGAGACGAATCAAGCAAATTGTCTCATTCGCCGTCCTAAACCCAAAACATTAGTGAGGAAACTGTTTATATTTTTCAAAAATAATTGACGCAGCTGAAAAGTCTGCAACTTTTTTCTGGTGCTAAGGAAGGTTATTCCTACCACCAAAAAAATTATCAGCCACTTCTAAAATTTTCATCCATTCCCCATTCAAATTCAAATTATTATTTTTTTATTCAGACCTTGTCCATAGACTATACTTGATGCCCTAAGCAATCCCCGCCTGTGGGGTCCCCTATCCATAAGTTAACCAGTAGTGTAGTGCTTTCTCTGCTGCCAACCCAAGACGTGATGCCCTAAGCATCTTTATCTTATGAGATAATCTGTCCCTGGCCATTCCGTCAGTCACCTTGCTATATAACTGCATTCTGTTTCCAGGAATGCCGCGAGCCCTTCCACGGCGGCTCGTTCTTCGAGCACGAGGGCCAGCCCTACTGCGAGACGCACTACCACGGCAAGCGCGGCTCGCTCTGCGCCGGCTGCCACAAGCCCATCGCCGGACGCTGTATCACAGCCATGTTCCGGAAGTTCCATCCGGAACACTTTGTCTGTGCGTTCTGTCTCAGGCAACTCAATAAGGGCACGTTCAAGGAGCAGAACGACAAGCCATACTGTCATACTTGCTTTGAGAAGCTGTTCGGTTAGGTTGTGACGAGATGGCGCTGTTTTCAATGAGTTAGCTGCGTTTTCAATAAGAAACAGGCTTAAGGAATCACAATAGATGCGGTTCGGGCGCCATTGTCTATGTACACTATTTCAATGTAAAATGTTGCTAATAAATGAGACATAACCCAACAGCCGTATTGTCACAAGCCCATATCTACTGCTGCATCACCGCCATGTTCCGGAAGTTCCATCCGGAACACTCTATCTGCGAGTTCTGTCTCAGGCAACTCAATAAGGGCACGTTCAAGGAACAGAACGACAAGCCATACTGTCATACGTGCTTTGAGAAGCTGTTCGGTTAAGTAGAAATGGCGCTGTTTTCAATCAGTTAGTTGCGTTTTCAATAAGAAACAGTATGCGTCAGGATGGCGGGTGGACCTAATTTTGAAGATAGCTCATTTTCAGGAGAGGTACACAGAATTTTAGTAAAGGTACACAAAGGTACACAGAAGGTACCAAATATCTGTCAACATTTCATTGAAATTCCCGAGGTCCATCCGCCATCCTGACGCACACATGAATGACAATAGATGCGGTTCGGTCGAATCGGGCGCCATTGTCCATGCACACTCTTTCAATGTAAAGTGTTGCTAATAAATGAGACGTAACATAAACCCAACAGACAAAATGTCAGAAGCCACCATCTCAATAGCCTGGCTGGACTCATGAAGGGAACGTTCGAGGAACAGAACGATATGCCGTATTGCCAAACGTGCTTTGACAGTCATTCTGTCATACATGCTGTGAGAAGCTGTTAGGCATGGCGCTGTTTTCAATGAGTTAGTTGCGTTTTTAGTAAAATACAGAAATGCTTATATCCAATTTACCTATATATATATATATACTATATTTCAATTGTCAATATATGTTGGCAATAATTGAGATATAGCACAATAAAGTCAGCAATGTCGCACCGCCATCTTCCACGTGATCCAAGAAGCTTTACTACCATGTGGGTTCGAAAAAGTTGAAATAAAGTGAGAAATTATGCTAATTTTCGATTTCACTATAAGCTTGAATCAAAACTTTTACCATAATTCAGATTAAAATCACTCCTGGAATGGGTTGTGTGTAATTGAAACGGCCAGTTCTTGCAAATAAACTTTTAAGCTGAGGAATATTGCGATTAGTTATCCTCAGACGAACTAAATATTAAGATGCATATTCTCTTCTTAAACTTAGAAGAATATTTGACATGTATGAATTGACTTTTAGTTGCAATTTAAAATGATAAAGTTAAATTCATAATTATGTGATGTTTAATGGAATTAGAAGGATTTTTTGTTTATTCAGACGGATTATTGATAACAAATGATAACACGATTTAATCTTATTATAGAGGACATCACACTGTGATTACTTATATTATAATTATACCTAAAGATGTTCGATGTGACCGTATTACGATGTCTAGTACAAAATGTTGTCGGTTTCTACCGGAAAGTAGAATTTTTTAATTCTATTACAGTACCCGCCCAATAGGCCTTTTAAGAGGCATCCTCTTCAATGGAATTTATATCATTCTAAATTGGAACAGGTTTGCATTTGTTTTGTTTCGTTCGATTCAAGACAAAACAAACTCTACTCTATTTCCTATTATAGTTGATTCAAATTTCATTGAATTTTTTTCTTGTACGGTGGGCTGATAGAGGTGAAGTTTGTGATCGTGTAAATTTCGTATTATAAGAGTAGACGATGGAAATGTTCAAAGTCGTAGTTAATTAGCTATGGTGCATCTGAATTAATGTAATTAATGTCAATATTTAATTAATGATTAATGATCAATGTTATAATGAATACCATTTATAATGTAATTTATTTATATTTTGTTTGTCACTTGCATGAATGTAGACGCACTATACTTTATTACAACAATATTATTAATTACATATAACTCGTTCGTGCAAGTAAAAAATAAAATACTGCACTGGCCTAAGTAAGGTCATACATATATAATACTACGGTTTTTAGAACTTGGTAGTTTTAACTTTTAACACCAATTCTACTACGACTATTGCAGTGTCAAATAATATCGTCGGTTGATAACCAAAACAAAAGTCAAATACCCACTTAAAAAAAAGTATCTTATCGTATCTTAGAATCGATATAGTGTTAAACTATGAGGTTTCTAAGAGTAGTGACAAATAAGTAGGGCCCGGAATTTTCTGTGCGGTTTTTGTCGTCTTAGGGAGAGAACACCAATGTTTATCGATGGTATCGATAATTCGAGAGTTTTTAATTTGTGTCTTTATAAAATAATACCTCGAACTTTCCGATGATACGTAGGTACTCTTTTCAACAAAAAAAATCAAAATATCTGAAAGTTTAATCCGTTTCATTTGCTTTATTGAAATGAGTATAATTACGAAAACCTTTGTATTTTATAAAGAGAACAACTGACTCATCGCTATGAGACTGCATAACGTGCTTGCAAGTTTTATTTAATTTAAACAAATTAATCTAGTGAATGACTGATATATCAATAAAAAGCAGTGCTCTCTCCCTTACATGTGTCAGTAGTCGCACTGAAAATTCCGGGCCCTACAAATACGCGACAATTTTTTGGCTGTTAACTAACAAAATGTATACTTATATGAGATGAAACATAATAATGTTGAGGAAGTCATGCAAGTTAAAAATTAAATACGAGGTAAACGTTACAACTAGAAAAGCACTAATATACATTCAAATAGTAGTATCCCATTTAGACGGCCTAAGATGTTTGGTCTAAAATGTCAATATGAGAATGACAACACTGGCGTAGCTAGGAGAGGCGAGTGTACCTTTTATGGGTGGCACCCGAGAGTGTAACCATCGACGCAAAGCTCCATTAAAGGAGGACCGCTGGGTGACACCCACACAATTTCCGCACCGGGTGCCACCCATACTAGCTACGCCAATGACAGCAAAAGTTACTGCCAATTCGGTGTTAGTAGACCCCTGACAAGTAACACCTACCTAGGTAGTGCATGTGGTGTGATAATACTAAGTAGTTGTACTAAATTATCAAGGAATTATATAGGCATTATAATTTTATCCGGCTGTAAATTCCATTCTTTGGCTTTTTTAGGTAATTCTCCTATTAGGTTGGTTTTTGATGCAAAATTAACAAATTGGCTTCATAAACCGGAATGATAACTTGGACGTAATGTTTAAAGACTTCAGAAAGTAGACGGTTTGTAATAGTGTTAGACTAAAAGACCTGTCGTGATACATTTTTTCACTAAATTATGTTCTCTGATCACCCAGATAATCCATACAAATTATATTAGCCAGGCGGGTACCTACTGAAAACGCTATCTACTGAAATCGTAAATCTTTATCTTTGACATCCAACACTATACTTTTTTATGTAATTTCAATTTACAATATTCACTGATAGACATACACCAGACATTAGAACCCCACACGCTAGATTGACACCCATTAGTGACGAAATAAATGATTAACACATTAGTCACACTGATCTATTGTATCTGTGACACACGTAGAAAGTTCCCCAACCAGAGATCATTCCGAGTCATCAGGTTATACTGATGACTCACATGAACTCAAGATACAGTGACACACTGATTGTAGAACTTGTTAGATACACGTACACCCTTTGACTTCACCTAATACCTTTGGCGGTGTTTGTCCAAATATTCGTGTTGCATCTTTTTCCTTCTTACGGCAAATGAAAGAGAGGCAACGACGCAACGCGAACACGAACCCCAAGTTTAGTGCGACCATTAGGATGTGTCGGGCAATACGGTATTTGACAAAAGTCAAATCAGCTTCTTTTTATGAAACTTCAAAAACGGTCCGTTAGTATTGAATTTGTAGGAATTACTGTATAGGGAACATTACTGCAATTTTCTGCCGCCAGAGGCAGCACTACCACTAACAGTAAACCAGTATAGGAATATAGGGATTCACACACACATGCACAATTGATTGTCAAATGAGTGACAAGGATGCTTGCATAAACAATACCGCAAGTGGGAACGAGATACAATGTCAACGCTGCTAGTGTCGCCACCTACGAAGAGTTTTGCGTAATGTTCCCTATTGAGACGACACAATCAAACAACGTCCTTATAGTTTTTATGAATTTAAAAATCTTAATATAGCAAATATTAATGAAAGCTTGATACTTTCCGAGTATTTTCGTAATGTTTATCTGTTGCTAATGAAAAAACAATTTATTTTCACTGTTGTCAAATACCTACCCAATTCCTGATGTTGATGTAACCTTGTGAGATTATATCGGCGTATTGCTAAAGCAGCTTAACTGATATTGCGGTCATTATTTTTGTGCATGCTTAACAAAAAGCTTAATATACCTTACTAAGTGCAGTAACAATTTGTCGGATACTGTTTGACTCCACATTGTTAAACTACCTACGAGTACGCCGATGTTATTTCTAACATGTATGGAATAATGTTGTACATTTTACGACCCGTACCTACAAAAAATGTCCAAGTGTTTTAACTTGTACTACGCCATTTCACTATCCGCCGATGTAATTTCAGAATGAGTTTTACTTTGAAATGTGTATAATATCGATCCGTAACAACCTTACATGTGCCGTTCAATTATTAATGCAAAATGCACCGTATGTCGTCACATCAAGGTTCTACCTTTAACGGCCCATCGCGTAGGTATTTTATGAGAATATTATTAATGCAAAATGCGCCGTATGTCATCGCATCAAGGTTCTATTGGAAATGGCCGTATTTTAAGTGCATTTTATGTTACGCTTTCATCGATATCGCGTTGTTAAGTTGTAATTCTTCCATTAGTGTTAAACGCTGTACAGTTATCGCTCGTTATTTTTTATTGCCGCGTTATCGGGACGGGATAATTAACAATTCTGGGAAATGGAAGTAACACTCGTGGTTTACCACCATTCTGTAATTATCGTTTACCATTGAAAATATTACTCTGATACAGACGTCCGCTATATGCTCA
The DNA here is from genome assembly GCA_963854355.1 of Epinotia brunnichana. Taxonomy (NCBI): domain Eukaryota; kingdom Metazoa; phylum Arthropoda; class Insecta; order Lepidoptera; family Tortricidae; genus Epinotia; species Epinotia brunnichana. The sequence continues at coordinate 28,774,795 of OY977943.1, forward strand.
GTGTCAATAGATATATTGTAATTTAAAAAATAATAAGTAATAAATCTGAGTCTAAGTTAGACCAAGCTTGCGACGCTGAAAATGGTCCATACTGATTGACAGATAATTGCGACGACCTATCTATACCAAATGGGGAACTTGCATGGGACTTCAATTTCGAATGAATTGCACTCAATTGATGCCGATATACGTAGAAATATCATACAGAACAAAAAAACAAAAAAAAAACAATTGTATTAGTTTTGTCTCACGTTAAAATGACGAAAAAATTTTTTTATTTTTTTGTTAAAATAACATAACAGGTAACATAGAATATTGAATTGGAAATGATATTTTGTATGACAAGTATAGAATTAAACGCAAATGTTGTGGAGATAATTGCAAATTAATGACTTACTCCATAATAAACGCGCCGAGAATATATGTTGTTACGTCATAGCATAAGCCCGTTAATATAGAGCGTTTTGGGGGGTGCCGGCGCGTGCAGATTTCAAATGCATATAACATTAGAAAAATAAATCATAAGAAAGTTTAAGTGCTACGGTTGTTTTAATGCTGGATTATACTTTTGATTTTTGTAATAAAATAAAAAGATGCAAGTTCCCAATTTCAGCTTCCTATGTCAAACGGTCTTTGAGAAAACTGTCTGTGACAGACGGACAGACTGCGAGTGATCCACGAACTCACTTGTAAATAAACGTATTTTCTTTCTTAAAATTAGAGTTTATTGTAAATATTGAGGGTTTACTATATTTAAAATGTGTATACATTTTAATACATGAGGAAACTACTCGATTGTACGGGTTGATTACATCAAAACGTCAATCGAAACATATACTCGTATCAATCACGTATCACTATACGTTATTTTACGCCTGTTTTTCACGTCCGAAACGGGGTTTGATTTCCATAATATCTTGTTAAACACATGTAGTGTTATTTCCATTGCCCAGTAAGTTTGTTTTATCAGTTATCGCTCTAGAGTAGTTAGCAAGTGCCAAACGCCCGGCAGTTGTTACGCCGCCCACCTAGCAACTAAACCGTTCAAGCAAAAATGTGCCTTACGGCTTGGCGTTTTCACCATTCATATTTTTCTCTGCTGTAGATGGTAGAACGTAAACGACTACAGTGAAGGCACTTTTCGCTTGAAATTTTAGTATTTGGTTCAAGGTTTTTAGGGCTGAAATTATCGTGGCAAATTTTATTCTATTACTGTGGTTAAGGATATTAAAATAATGAAATCAATATTGTGTTATTTTTGCTAGAGTTCAATATACAGTATTAGGAATCGTGTAATGACGTCTAAGATAAGGTACAGTTGCCCTCACAGCTTACCACGCAAGGATAAAAATATCAAAACACCATAATGCCTACTAATTCTGAACACGACTTTATTGTCAGGTCGTGTTCAGAATGTCACCTTGTTTGGTGCACTTGGTGGCAACTATACGATATTTTATTATAAATGGAGGTATCAGTTAATGCCATCAACATTTACTTTCAATGTAAATTGCCAGAGAAAACAAATAAGCAAGGTCATTACTAATGACACCGTGTATATTATGATATAATTATGTTTACCCAGCTGGTGGGTGGCCAATGTTATGTTATTCGCTTCGCTTGGCGGTGGATGCCGCGTTAACGTAGGGCCCTAATTGATGTAAAACGTAGATTAAGGAACGATTTTATTGAATCTGTAATATTTAACAAAATATATTTAATGTTTTTTTATACGGCAATTTTATTTCACTATTGAATCCGTATCCTATAACGAAATAAATCATATGTGTAATTCTCAGGGTAAAGGTATACCCACAGATATATGAATATAAGGAGATCGGACATGGCGGCCGATTTGTATAGAGTGAGCCTGTCGCAAGTACATTAACCCACACAACGCCCAAGTAATTGACAAGACAAAGCACGCACACATCTAAAACACACACTCTTGTATACCTACAAGCTTATTTGACAATAAACGCGCATCATATCAGGCATTTTGGGAAAAAACGTAATATTCTCTGCGATCAGCACGCGTGCACAGTATGGCAGTGTATGCCCATTGAGCATACAGCTGCGACACGGCCGCCGGCGGCTTGTCCTCTCTCTAGTACCTATTCTATGCTCTGAGGGTATACCCTATTGTCGTAGACATATGCTATTATTAACGACGAGCTAATACAAATGCTGACCATAGACGTGGCGTAATAATGGCAAAAGCCAAATGACGAATAAGTACATAAGTTTTATAACACTTTAAACTCTCGCGCTTTGTTGTAAATTACTGTTTTACACGGGTCTAACGCAGGGGCGTATTTACCCTAGGGTCAAGGGGGCCATGGAGGGGCGGCTCGAGCCGCTCCGAGGGGCGGCGCGAGCCGCCAAAACTTACTGGCCCGGGGCGGCAAAACTTACTGGCCCGGGGCGCCAAATCTTCAAATACGCCTCTGGTCTAACGCGATATTTATTAACCCCCGACGTAAAAAGAGGGGTGTTATAAGCAGAGATCGGACAAATTTGCGTCATGGCTCGCAATAATGTGGACATGACTCCAAAATTAATCAAAATGCTAACAATTAATTATTTCTTGAAATAAAATTTGAATTTCCGGAGATAATAGTTTATACGTGCTTATAATTATTAGCAAAATGTAATTTAAAGGTTATTGTTTACGTAAATATGTTTTTTATAATAAAGAAGTTATGATTGTAAACTGCCACGATTATTTACACTAGAAATAATACCCAACAACTACTACATGGTAAATATCCTGCTATGATTATTATTTCTGACGAAAAAGTTTTCTAGTTCTATGGATATATAACCACCGTGGATTTACTTTATCTTAATATATATATATTTTGACATTGATAGTTGCCAAATCACAGTCGTAATAGCATACCTATATTATGAGTCATTCTCATATTTAGACGCCATATTGTTGTGTAGGTACTATCTCGATTAGCTCTAGGGCCTCGTATTCGCGTGAAACGTTAGTTTTATACCATGTCTGTGGCAAACAAGCGTACTGCCCGCCTGATAGTAAGCTGTCACCGTAATCTATGGTAGCTTGCAAGTCCAGGGGCGCCCCATGATCATCATCATCATCATATCAGCCGAAAGACGTCCACTGCTGTACATAGGCCTCTCCCATCTTTGCACTCTTGTGCCAAAATGACCGGTCCTGCCCCATGATCATTTGCCTAAATATCAAATATGGCCATGCGTATCCTTAAATTAGGTTAAGTTTAGTACATAATTGGCAGCAGATTACCTACTTTCTTATCACTTCGAGTTTGCTTATCATTTACTTGTTTATAAAAAAACTGATATGATCGATTGTTATTTCGTCGCTATATCGCCGGGGAATTCAGATATGGCGTCCGTTTGTACTGCCCATGCTTCGTCGACGTGATTGTGAACTGATAAGTTGTTTCGGCCGAGATTTACGTTCAAGTAAAATAAAACTAGATAATACGATAGAACAGATATATTAACTTATGTCACAGCTCTTAAACGCATCCCTATACTTAAACATGTATTAGCGAACAAAACTAACAATACAAAATAAGATTACAACTTAAATAGTATGTCATTTTAACTTAACAATTAATTTAATAACTTAGTCAGTCTTTGGTGAAATGCTGTCAGAACTAATCCCTACGCTAAACCAGGGAAGAGTTCTGAGAAGGAATCACACCAGAAATCTGACAGGTCCATGGACTCCGGCTCACTGAGCGGTGAGGCCAGAGATTCATATCCTAAATCGCTGAAGCTGTGGCTCGGTGACACAGCTAACAGATTCTCATCAGCCGATCTGGGAGACAAGCTCATCGGGGATAGCATCTTCATGTCCAACGACATCGCGTTGTCGAGTGATGTGAAATCGGTGTCCACTTGAATTGAAGCAAAGTCTATGTCCACTGGCTCTTCAACAACTTGTTCTTCGCATGGCACTTCAACGGTCACACAGTTCTCTTGTAAGCTGGCATAGAACATGTCTCCCTTATCGTTCTGTTCCTCTGGTGCTGTAACAACTATGTCTGTGTAGGGGTGCGCGTAAGAGTGGTGGGTCAGTATCCTCTGCACATCGCGCTTGAGGTCTAGGACTCCATCTTCACTGGGTTCCAGGTGCTCTGGTGCGGGCCCCACCACTTCAGCTCCTTCAGCGCGCTCTCCAGTGTCCCGCACTGGGACCTGCGACAAAAAATAACAATCATAAATAACAGTTACATTGTTAATTTGACGACCGCTTAAGCCTAGTTGGTACCTACGAAGCAAGAGGTCCTGGGTTCGAATCCCGGTAAGGGCATTTATCTGTGTGATGAGCACGAATATTTGTTCCTGAGTCATGGATGTTTTCTATGTATTTAAGTATTTATTTCTCTATATAAGTATATATATCGTCGTCTAGTACCCATAGTACAAGCTTTGCTTAGTTTGGGGCTAGGTTGATTTGTGTAAGATTGTCCGCAAATGTTTATATTATTTATATTTATAATATATATAATTCTGTAAAAAAAAATACAGTGAATTCTAATTTCAACGCCTTAGTGCTTTGACAACAAAACGTTTTCTTGGAATATTTAATCATTCCAAGAAAAATGATGACTACTAAAGATGAGGTTTTCCAAACGGAAACTGCTTCCTACTAAATAAACAACCATACCTATCTCTCATTCTCTCACCATTTAATCGGTGGTGGTGGTTGTTTATTTAGTAGTAGGAAGCAGTTTCCGTTTGGAAAACCTCATTTTGTAACGTTAACTCCCATTAGTTGAGTATTGAGGAAGTCGCTACTTCAAAGCTCATTAGTAAAGTACCTAAAACAACCCGAACCTGTTTAAATGTATACATTGAAAATCCTATACTAATCAAACACTTAGCGGATGTGATCTAGATAAAACAACTATGACTAGTTAATTGGTTATCACTGACCTTTCCTGCAATGGGGAATGGATGAAAATTTTAGAAATGCCTGATTATTTTTTTGGTGATAGGAATAACCTTCCTTAGCACTAGAAAAAAGTTGCAGACTTGTCAGCTGCGTCAATTATTTTAAAAAAATATAAACAGTTTCCTCACTTACGTTTTGTGGTTAGGACGGCGAATGAGACACTTTCCTTGATCCATCTCATATTACAAAAAATATTTTAAATATCTGACCCTGGCAATGACCAATATAGCTGCTGCAGCTGTCAATACCATTGCCAGTGCCAGTTTACCACGGATTTTTATGATATTTTTATGTAATATGAGACGGATCAAGGAAATTGTCTCATTCGCCGTCCTAACCACAAAACGTAAGTGAGGAAACTGTTTATATTTTTCAAAAATAATTGACGCATCTGAAAAGTCTGCTACTTTTTTCTGGTGCTAAGGAAGGTTATTCCAAACACCAAAAAAAAAAAACAGGCGTTTCTAAAATTTTCATCCATTCCCCATTGTGCGTATTTTTGGAGAAAATATTATTACTTTTACTTACAACATTAATTAAGAAGTTGAATACTATTCAAATACACGGTATTTGCCTCATATTTATCTAAATAACTAAATCATTTTAAAAAGCAAAGCCTCATTACGTAAAACGACAATAACATTGCATCAGCCTAGCTAGGCCTAGAGCAGTGGGCGGGAGGTAGTAGTGACGTCACACGCGTGCTACTTGCATCAGCCAGCGCGGCAGTGCGAGTGCGTTAGTCACGGGTCAAAAAGCGTGTATTGCGTGTTTTCCGGCATGGCATGGTTACAGTGGTTTCCCCTGTGCTAGTCGCCTTTTCCCTATTTTTAATGCGAAATATTGAAAGTTGTCGAAATAAATTTGAGATACAAGCACAAAAATCTATTATGAGCGGTTCTAATTGTTGATTAGTGGGTGTTCATTCTGTAACTACAGTAACTTAATTAAGACCGTCTGCTTAGTTGTTAACCCTTATTTTTCATCGGGCGTGCTCGTGTCGCCACCTATACGAAGGTACACCACCCAGAGTAGAGCTTGCATATGCGATAGACCGATGAATGTCATGTAAAAAGCAAATCAAAACTTTGTCTTACATATCAGACTGCGGCGAAATGAGCTGGATATTTTATGTCTTATAAATCAGACTATGGCGGTTAAAGGGTTAATTATTACTTCTTAATGTTATATTCATGTTTATATTCCTTACATTAGTTTTATTCTTAAGGTAGGCAATTTTTCAGTTGACTTAATAGTTTTAATACCTTATGTACATATTTTAAGCAAACCCCGGGTTGCTTTAGGATAAAACTGGAGAAAATTCTAGTAGGATGATGATGGCATACAAATTTTAAAATGTCTGTGTACCAGTGGCATGGCTATTCACTGCCATGTAGTATTGATTCAAGGGAAGCACAGGATCAATAACTTGGTTCCATAACAGGACGACACTCACATCTTGAGCCGCTCCTGTACAGCCTGCATCAATCTCCTGGAGGAGGGAGTCTGCCAGTTGCTGCAGGGTGTCGAGGTACTCTTCAGACTCGAGGTGCTGGAGGAGGTCTGCGAGAGGAGACACATCGCCAGCAGCAGACGCGCCGCGCGCAGTGCCTGAGGGGGCCCCTCCTGCCGCCGAGGAGTAGACTCTGCCGGTCCCCGGGCCCCCGAGACACTGCGCTCCGCGCGCAGCGCTGCGTTCTCGCTCAACAGACGCTCGTTCAACGCCTTGAGGCTTTCCACCTGGGTAACAAGTCATTTGAGTCAGAGACAAGTCTACACTTTCCCGCTTATGGTTAAGTTTGAATGCACACCTTAAGTAATGTTGGACCTGCTATATGTGGATATACCTAAAAACTTAGGCTATGGTATCACTTGGCATACTTGGCAACTCTGTGCTCAGCGTAGCGAAGCATGTCGATGTGTTCGCTACCCGATGGCCGCTACTGATAGCGGAATGTAAAAGGATTTTCGAGTCCTTACATTAAATAAATAGTTATAGTTAAGCTGTAATTGCAAATTGTACTTTAGTCAATAAATAAATAATATTTGCCATAGAAGTATTTATAAGCATCAATCATTGTCTTTTGCCTCACACCAAATCTCAGTCCAAATTATAAACAACTATAAATAGATACTTAACTTAACTTTTTATACCTACCTCTGTGATAAGATAAATGAGCGATAATTACTTAAATAAGCTTGAACATGACTTGACTAGTTAATCAAAAATGATGAAATAAGGGTCTGGTTAATGTATGGCCCCATAATCCACAACCACTTATCTTTCTTCCTCTCTTTATGCAAGGGTTTAAGTAAGATGATAGATATACATGGATTATTGAGCCCTACATTACCCAGACTCAAAACAAATATTTTTTTTACATTCGTCCGTTCAGACAGGTTATAGCCAGGTGAGGGGCTTACTGGCTTGTAATTTGTCACAGTTGTCAACCAACCTCACTGATCAGCCGTTCGTTCCTGTCAATGAACTCCTGAAGCTTGGCATCCATCTCATCCATCTTAGCCTTTTTCCTGTCGCGGGAGGTTTGTGCCGCCACGCGATTCTTCAGTTTCCTGCACATTCATGTTAGTTAATAATATCCATAATACATGTGACACAGGAAAGTCGTGTAAAGGTGACTTGTCGTCAATAACTTTGAATAAGTAATGAAGGAATAATCAATACTGTATTGACATTGACCAAGATGAAAGAAATTTTAAAGTTTATAGGAACTTTTAAGTGTTTATTGATATACCTACAATACATGCACGCTGTGTTTGCCTCTAAGTATAATTGTTACATGTAGCTTATAATTTGTGAATTATTTATTAGATAAATAATTTTAGTGTAAACAATTGTTGGTAAACCAAAATAAATAAATAATTATAATTTTATCTTATGTTGTTTTTGGGCGACTGAAGACTATATATGGTCCAGAAGTAATCTAATAAAAACTTTTAGTTAATTTAATTGGACAGTGTTATGGAATAACGAACTAAGCACTATCGTAACCGATAGCGCTTGGTTCGTTATTCCATGACACTGTCCAATTACTTTTAGGTAATGCCGTGAAAGCACTTCACTTCACTGCCCTATTTATTTAAATTAGTTTTTATCAAGATTCCTTATCTCAATTGTGAAATGCACGTCGTACTCGTATGTCATCACTCCTAACGGTATACATAGCCCGGGCAATGTCCCCGGGTGCTAATTTGACATGAACGCTAAGTACGCTAACCACGCAAGCAAAATAAAGATGTCAATGACTCACTTTCTTTGCATCTTCTCCTCCCAAGACAGATGGTCTAGCCGGCGCTTCCGCGACGGGGCGGGAGACGCCGGCGCCAAGACCACCTTCTGGTCTTCATCCACCGCCAGATAGTTGTTAGGCACCGTGATGATTATCGGAGCACTCATCTTGAAGCAGACGCTTTCTTCAAAACAAAACACTCGATACCACTGATGTTGACTATGACTATTGTCTAGAAGGTCGCATCGCACGAGCTTGCTTGAAAAGCATTAGAATCACCTCACTTTGTTAGGAGTTGAGTAACGAGCTAAATGTGCGTCTTTCATGTTTAGGAGCTCGATTTGTACTGTGGCTTTGTGAAAATGCGTCGTGGATACGCGCGATTGGTGGAGCGTTATCAGGGGGCGGAATCGACGCGTTGACAATTCCCCACGACAAGGATGGCGCGATATTGTTTTCCTTTTGGAGGAAAGAGATAGGTAATGTGACGGTCATTCCTCCTCCTACCACGATACTTGCTTTTGTTGCGTAGAGTAGTACCGGCGATCATTTGTACCCTGTACCGGCAGCAAGCAAGGACACAACTGAACATGCCGGAAAATAATAACAATAACACGTAACTGTTGGGGAAATTAGTTATGTTAATCAAGGTCGATGCTTAATGGAGGTAACTGATTGGACAGTAACAAATAGTTCAACTTATACATATAATCATGACATCTAAATTAAATTTTTAACTTTTCATTAGTGGCGAATATTAGTTATTTAACCTGTCCTACCCCACGACTCGCGCACTCAAACCCCTCCGTTACCCAGAGGCACAAATTTGTGCCCAAAATTTCGAAGCTCTCACTTTCCAGGTCCTGGGCAACGGCTGGACTCCGTGATTCCCACGCGTAATTTGACACCGAACGAGGGAACCACTTATGACGTTTATCGTAATTTCAAACTCTTCGTATAAAGTAAATATCTATTAAATCTGATCTATACATGTTGTTTTACGTAGATAAAGTAATAAAGAATTTATAAACAGTAGAAAACATCAATGGAAATAGAAAACACAATACTTCTGAGGCAAAATATCCAAACGCGTCTACAAAGTAAGAGGTATCCTTTGTGCAATATTAGTAATCAGATGCTTGATCCCAATTAATAATAATGTGTGTAGTATGAAAGTATATAAAATCAACTTTCTAATGATGTATAATACTTATAAGCTTTGCATATAAAAAACAACAGAAAATCGCTTTCGAAATTCCCTTATCGGTAAGCAGAGGGCCTACCGCGAAAGACATTCGAAGTTTCCCCTCTCTGTCATACTTACGAGTTCGTACATAAGTGCGACAGAGAAGGAAAACTTCGAATGCCTTTCGCGGTAGCCCCTCAGAATACGTAGGCGTTGACGCTTGGAAATCCGAATTTTGAATGGTCGTAAAGCGTTTTAGGTCTATAGTGAGTGAGTGGATGTTTGGTATCAATCTTTAGGTTAGTTCATTCGCAATCTAATGAAAGTGAGCATAATTGAAAATAAAGCGTGTGCTTTTACTAATAAAGTTACAAATTGAGTGAAGAATGTGGGCACATATTTGTGCCGTGGGAAATGGAGGTGTACTAAATTGTGGGCACAAACTTGTGCCCATGGGAAACGGCGGCACGTAAAGCGCTCAAGGTCATGGGGGCTTGCGAAATTCTGTTTTGGGCACAAATTTGTGCCCATGGGATAGGACAGGTTAAATTAATATTGTACATAATTAAATAAACTGGTACTGATGGTACGTAGGAATTATAAATAGATAAAATTGTGACTGCTGTTAGCTGTAGTGACCCTGCCTACGAAGCTGAAGGTCCTGGGTTTCAAACCCCGGTAAGTAAAATAATTGTTTCTGAGTCTTGGATGTTTTCTATGTATCCTACCTATATCCATTAAATATATCGTTGTCTTGCAAGTATGAGATCGAAAAAGGAATAAAATAAACGTGATCGTTAGACATCTCAGTCTTTAACTGAATAATTTAATTGCCGAGGAAGGTAGTCGACTTCTGGAAATGTGTACACCTCAAATGTAAATTTCATCGATAAAACCGTTGCCCGAAATAGCATCACGCGTATACTGCCAATTGACACTTGTCAAATTTAGAAAAAGTCTATCTGTCAATTCTGTCATTCATCCTTCGCTTTGTCGCAAACAGTGACCACTGCTTATTAAAAATAAATACTGTTGTCTTCAAAGTAATTAAAGCAAGTAGGTAACCAATATTTGAAGTCATCCACGATGGCTTCTACAAGCTCCGATAGTCAATCCACAATAGCGCAAAAGACATGGGCAATGGCCAACAACATCGAATCAGTGTCTGGTGTAGACGACATATACCGCTACGATAAGAAACAACAGCAGGACATCCTTGCCGCTAAACCATGGGAAAAAGAGTAAGTTTTTAATAAAAAAAAACACATAATCATGGTGTTTCTACGAAACATTTAATAATCTTCATATGTTTTCAGTCCGCATTTCTTCAAAGATATCAGGATCTCTGCCTTAGCTCTCTTGAAAATGGTGATGCATGCTCGTTCCGGAGGTACTCTAGAAGTAATGGGGCTTTTACTAGGTAAGGGACGCACAATATATATTATCATAAAGTTCCTATAATATTGGTGAGGTTATAATTTGTGTGTGTTGTGTGTCGCAGGTAAAGTAGACGCGAACACTATGCTCGTGATGGACTCATTCGCACTGCCGGTCGAGGGCACGGAGACGCGCGTCAACGCACAGGCGCAGGCTTATGAGTATATGACGGCTTATATTGAGGCTGCTAAACAGGTAATTAGCCGGGGCTGTGGCAGATTGGTTATAATTCTTTGCTCATCAGAGAAAGGATATAATTCTATCATTGCCAGAGTAATTTTTGCAGCTGAGACCGTTGAGTGTTGGAGATAAGCTACACCACACATTTCAATGTTCGGTTTTCTAACTTTTAATGTTAACATACCATATCGATACCCTAGCTAGGTCACAGTCGTACTAACTACATTTTTTGTCACTGAAATTGTAACTTTATGATTTGTGCACTATCATACTAACTACACCACTTTTTTGAACTTTCACGATTGTGAACTAGGCACTAGAGCAGTGTTTTTCAACCTGTGGGTCGCGACCCCCCCGGGGTTGCGGCAGCTTGGATTCTTAATCTAGGGGGGTCGCGCCATGAAAAAGGTTGAAAAACACTGCACTAGAGTATTGATATGTTCGATATTAACAAAATTGTTTTTCTTCAGGTTGGACGTCATGAAAATGCCATTGGCTGGTACCACAGTCACCCTGGCTACGGATGCTGGCTGTCTGGCATTGATGTCTCCACACAAATGCTTAACCAGAACTTCCAGGAGCCTTTTGTGGCGATTGTGATTGATCCTGTCAGAACCATCTCGGCTGGCAAGGTCTGCTTGGGGGCTTTTAGGACATATCCAAAGGTAGGCTGTCAAATAGTAGGGGAAAGTGATGCGATTCAGCAAGGTAATGCTGCTAGCATCTTTGGCACGATGCCGCGGGGGCCTTATTTAGATGTTTTTTAGTTTCTAAGTTTAGTTTTGAGGTTTTGTAAATATTTATTTAAGAAGTTTCTTAATTCGTTTTTTATTTAGGATTTTTTATACTTAGTTTTAATTTAATTTAGTTAATATATATTATCATCTTGTATATACTTTACGAAATAAATATTTACTAATTGTGTTTGTACTTCAAAAACAAATTTTGTATATTTTGCTATAGAACATTTTCATTTAAACACAATGAAGAGATAAATAATTGTTTCTTTCTTACACTACTTGTCATAATCATGACCACAATACTCTTTAACAGGACTTCAGGCCTGATTCGATTTTGCAATTACATATATAAATATCAAAAAAACTTGCTCTATGCTTTCAATGACTACACAATCACAAAATACTTTTATTACTGGCCATTTTTATAATCATTAGTTCTTATTCTCAGGGTTACAAACCAGCCAATGAAGAGCCATCAGAATACCAAACGATTCCACTCAACAAGATTGAAGACTTTGGTGTCCACTGCAAGCAGTACTACTCACTTGAGGTGGCCTACTTCAAGTCCTCACTGGACCGGAAACTGCTGGATTCTTTGTGGAACAAGTACTGGGTCAATACGTTGAGCAGCTCTAGTCTCATCACCAATGCTGAATACACAACGGGACAGATTTTTGATCTGTCTGATAAGTTGGAGCAGAGTGAAGTGTGCTTGGGTAAGGGCTTTGAAATGTTAACTAATTATTTATTACTAGGTCAATATCATCACCAGTCTATACACGAGTACATCCCACTGCTGAGTACAAGCCTCCTAATTAGTTGCAGACATAATCAATATATTGTACCTATCAGTAATTCTGGAAATGTAGTAAGTGGTAGATCAAATTAAAGACCATATCATTGTAAATAGGAACTGAATCTTACTCAACCCTGGATTTGATCCTTTTTATGAAGGAATGATAACTACAACTTAAAAAAGTTGATAAACCCCCGACATTTTTATTTTAAAGTTCAATATCTCAAAAACGGCTGAACCGATTTTGTTGAAATGTAGCTAAGAACCATCTCGATCACGTCAGCTTTTGGATAAAAAAACCGCATTCAAATCGGTCCATTCGTATTAGTAGCTACGATGGCACAGACAGACACACACAGATAGACAGACACATCAAACTTATAACATCTCCAGCGTGCTCCCAAGTGCTTCACAGCATATCACGTCATAATAGACGCGTTTTACCTGAAATAAAACGCATATTAAAATACTTACCTAACTGGAAGCTTTATAATTGAGAGAGCATATCCGTTTCCGTCGAATTATCACCAGTTTTAGTGCTTTATTTGACTTTAGTTTCCGGCGACAGTGGCGACACCTGGTGGACCACGCCATCTTTACGAAGGTAATAGGTGTCCGTCCGGTGGTTTTTACCTCATTGGCTCTATTTCACCAGGCAGAAATGAATGGAAAGCTTCCAGTTAGGTAAGTATTTTAATATGCGTTTTATTTCAGGTAAAACGCGTCTATTAAATTACTTGACCGTCACTGGAAGCTTTATAATTGAGACCTGTTTGTTATCGCCTGGTGCCGCCACTTGTAAAGTCAATTTTAACGTCAATGTGACTCTTATTAATGCAAAAGCGAAAATTATAATGTAAATAATTTTATTTCTTAAATATGTAATTTTACAGCAGTTGTAAATACTCGTAATGCATATTATACAAATATTAAATTTCTTTGCAATCTGTTGCATATGTAGACGAGTCCTTACTTAGTTTTAATTTGATGATATTTGTTATCAGTTATCATATACTTATTATATGAAAATATGTATGTAGTTTACATGACAAGATTCAATTTACCATGTAACAATCTTAATCAAACTCACTTAAACGGGATCAAAATTTCAATTAAAAAACTAGTGGAGGAAGAAGTACTTGTACTTGCTACTTCTCTCCTATAAAATAGCTGGAAGGTATTAGCTGATTGCCAGTTTCCAGTTTCTGTACGTGAGGCTGGCTGAGGCAGACCTTTAAGTGTAATAAATAAATCAAACACTTTTGCAGAATTACGTCTCTTATTTAACAATGTTATTGTTCGTTCTATCCAGAAAATAGGATTTAATTTACGATTATTTGCATTTACTAACAACTTCCAACCGGACTGTCTGTATTTACTAGAGTCTGTTTTTGAGCCGAATTGGGGCCAAAATATTATGCTTTCATCTGATTTTACACAGTGGTCAGAGTCAATTGAAAGCAAGGTCAAATCATGTATGCGTTTACCTGAACAAAGCAGTAATAAAGCTGCAGTGTGACGCGATGTCTGAAAAACATTATTTACGTCTACCTCATAATCAGTTAAAAATGTAATCAGCTTACTAACATCCCAAACCGGAGGCTTAGGATTTTTAGGACATTTTAATGAAATCGACTTTAAAATGTGCTTCACCAGAACATGTGAGCTCAAGCAACTTGAGGTTTCAGTATTACACAGTGTTGAAACGGCTGACTTGTGTAAAAGTATAGTATTCAAAAATAGTTTATGTATTAAAAATAAATCCGATAGAAATTGCGCTAATTGCGCTCCTGTTGGGTTCTTAGGATTAATATTTTTTGTATTTGACCAAACCATCCAACGTTGCCAAGCCGTTTTATAAGTTCTTAAAGTCGATTTTCTCCAAGAATTTTTAAGCAACAATTGTTGTTCAGGGTTCCATGATTCTATCGCCTCAGACCACATTTCCAAACCTCCAGAATGATGTTCTCGACTTTGGGAGGTGGTAGCCCTGTTGACATGTCGACTAGATTCTTCTGCAGGTTCCTCAAGGTTACTGGTGCTGCTAGCGCTCGGGCTTTGAGATCTGCGCGCCAGAATACCTTCTCCCAGCGAGGCACAACTATCAGAAATATTCCAGTCGACTGGTTCAGATGTGACAAGACTCTGGGGACCAGGAATGGTGGTGAGAATATCCACGCTAGTGGGTAATTCCACGATGTGCTGAAGGCATCGTGATACAAGGCTTGTTGATCTCTCAGGTCTCGAGACACATAATTGTGCACTACGTGGGCTGTTGCCGAGGCAAACAGATCGATCACCGGTGTTCCCCACTTCGCAAACACTATCTCCACGGAATCTGGTAGTAAGTGCCACTCTGGAGGTGGGCGGTGACGTGACAAGTTGTCGGCTTGACAATTGTACTTGCCCGGTAGATAGTGTATGCTGAAGTGTATTTGATGTCGGTCTAGGAGATCCAAAATCTGGTGGGTTATATTCATTAGCGCCAACGATTTTGAACCCCCTTCTTTCCTTAGATGAGCAACAGCCGTCCTGCGGTCGGACTGTATCAGAATCGAACTGCGACACAACAGTTGAACATGGCCTTGGAGAGCGTGCAGAATAGCTAGCATTTCCTTCTGATTGCAATGAAGGTTCTGTTCTTCTCGTGACCACGAGCCCGAGATAGCTAGATTGTTCAGCTGCGCTCCCCAAGCTAAGTCCGATGCATCGGTCGTTAGAAAGTCGGTAGGGGGAGGATAATGCAGGGGTGTTGACGCCTGACAATTCTGAATCCACCAACTCAATTCGTTGGACACGTGTTGCGGTATCGGGAACGCTTTGGTCGATGGATTTGGCAAGGTGTTTAGAAACATCAAAAGTCGTCGATGATTGAGCCGACCCCGTGGGACGACAAAACTCGCGAAATTTAAAGAGCCTACGATCCTTTGAGTATTTTTCAAGGTCAATATTCCTTTTGCGAGGACTTGTTTCATATCTTTGCTTAGCGACATTACGTTGTCTTTCGGTATGGATTTTAGATTGTCCCAGGTTCGCCAAAGTATTCCCAGGTACACTATGATTTTCTGTGGATGGAGAATTGACTTTCCAGCCGAGACGCTGAAGTGTCTGAACAGTGATATTGACATGATCTTGTAGTATGCGAGCATCTTGATGGACCATTAAATAATCGTCCAGATACACTATGATCCTTACATTCCATTGTTGTCGCAACGTTTGAGCCACCCAATTTGTAAGTATTGAAAACGTTTTTGGAGCTGTGCTCAGGCCCATCGGAAGACATGTAATTTCTAGCAATTCCCTGTTGTAAATCAGGCGTAAGAAGTGCCTGTGTGCTTCGGCTACTTTCACGTGAAAGTACGCTTGTGATATATCGACTTTGCACATCCAATCGTTTGCTTGTAGAAAGTCGGGGATACGATGCATGTTTATGAGATGAAAGGGTTCGGACATTACATAGTCGTTTAGCGCTTTCAAGTTGAATATTGGTCGAGCCGACCCGTCTGACTTCGGCACCAGAAAAAGAGGGGAAATGAAGCTCGGCGACGGCTGCGCCACCTTTAATACACCTTGAGCTTTCATTTTTTGCACTACAACAGACATTTCCTTTGATGCAGGGGTATGAAAGGGACCTGTGTTTATATTGGGATACACCAGTGGGGGTTTTGCAAAGAACGATATGCGATACCCTTGAATTAGCTTTAATGCAACCTCTGGTGCTCCCATTTTCTTCCACTGCGTGTGAAAGAGCGCTAACTGACCTGCCCGGAACGGTTCCGAGTCATTGTTTCTGCCTATTTTGGTTGCCTTTATAAACTGTACCGGTATTGCCTCGTCCTCTGATGCCTCCACGACCGGGCCGCGAGCCTCGATTCCGAAATGTACCTCTTCCACTAGTGTGGTGGTACATGGCCTGATTAATTGGAGGTTGGCTTACCCACGGGTAAGTTGGTTGTTGACAATTTTGGCAATGGCATACACCCCGCGAGGGTGAATTGTTGCAAACCTGTGTATGCATATTCTGCAAGGGAAAGTACCCTGTGCTTGCATTACATTGAATTCCACGCGATGGAAATGTAGGTTTTCGAGCGCCTTGCCCCCGCGAGGGGCGGCTACTGTGATTAGACTTAGCTGTATTTGGTTTAGGAGGCCAGAAGGCTTTTAAAACTCCCCCTGCCTTTTCAAGAGTTGATGTAAAGGGTACTGCATCAAAAATATTCGATATTGAGGGGGGAATCTTATTTACCAGAGCTTTGACAAAAGGCTCCCTAATCTGGCTCGTAATGGCATCTCGGCGCATTTCGATAGCCTCGGCGCGGTGGCCACAGACTAATTGTAAGAGGTCGGAGGAAACCTTTTGTAATTCGCCTTTTTGAAAAAGTTCATCAACCTTTGTGTTGAGATCCTCAAAATTTAAATTCGTAACATTGACCCACGATAGAAGGTTACGAATACTATCCTGCACGACCTGTTTTTGTTTCAAGATACAGTATGTTATAGCTGCATATGATTTATCAGCATAAGCTAGATGGCGTAAGGTATCATATATTTTTACCTCTTCGTTTGTTTCTAAGTCTATGAAACCTGGAGTATGGTTATAAAGTTTTTGTGTATCAGCGTATCTAACTCCAGACCATGTTGGGCTTCCTAAGCGCTGAACGTCAAGAAGCAGTTTCAGAAAAACATCCGGCGTCTTAGGGACTGTCGGTTCCTTTACTTTAGTTTCGATATCGAAGGTGAACGACAAGCTTGCGTCTTGACCTTCAGCATTGGGGCACGGGTCATCGGTGACATAATTACTTTCATATAACTCGCCACTAACTCCTGATATAACAGATATGTTATCTTGAAAAGCTACATTTTCGTGGCAGGAAAACTTGTCATTGTAAGCTACATTTTCATTGCAAGTATTATTATCATGGCAAATATCATCATGACCAGAAGTAATATGTTTGCGGAGCTCACTCATTTCCTTGTACAGCTTATCCATTAAGCGCGAAGAATGCCGAGCGCGCTTACTTTTCTTATGACGGTGTCGCCTTGACCGCTTCCGTCCGCTTGAGGACGACGAGCTTGATGAACTGCTGCTGTCCGAGCTGCTGCTAGAGGAGCTTGCGCTCCTAGCTCGCTTCCGTGGCAAACCACTTGGGCCAGCCTGCGGCTGTGCCGAACCTTTTTGTTCGTTATCCATTTCTGCAATAGAAATATGGTTAAATTCTATTCAAAACTATAACCGATTGTACATTTTTATCGCAAATACAATCAGTCAAAGCTGCAAATAAAACACTTCGTTTAACTGGTATTAAAACACAATTAAGTAGTGGTCCGAACAGAAAAACTGCTTAAATAATGACCACGTACTTATTCTATAATTAGATAATTTCAGTAATTGGTTACTTACGTAAGCACCTTCTTTTATTTTAAAAATTTTGAACACTATTTCAACTTAACGATTTTTCAACGTTGTAAGTGTTGTAACGGTCGCAGAGTCAAGGGAACCGACTCGCGGCGAACGTGTTACTTCGACGGGAAACTTAACGCCAATGAGGTAAAAACCACCGGACGGACACCTATTACCTTCGTAAAGATGGCGTGGTCCACCAGGTGTCGCCACTGTCGCCGGAAACTAAAGTCAAATAAAGCACTAAAACTGGTGATAATTCGACGGAAACGGATATGCTCTCTCAATTATAAAGCTTCCAGTGACGGTCAAGTAATTTAATAGCAGCGTTTTACCTACCAATAAAACGCTTATTAAAATACTTACCTTATTCGAAGCTTATTTAATTGAGATAGGCATATCCGTTTCCCGCATATCTTCCCTCTCTTTCTACCCAATATATATCCGTCTCTGTCGCACATCCCCCACTTCTTTCCGTCACCACCACCATGCAGCCTGCTGGAGGCTCGGGGCTCTCCAGCTAGGACTAGCTCATTGATTCAATTAGGTATGCACCAGGCAGAAATCTGTGTAAGCTTCGAATAAGGTAAGTATTTTAATAAGCGTTTTATTGGTAGGTAAAACGCTGCTATTAAAAGTACTTTACCGTTATTCGAAGCTTATTTAATTGAGACGTGTTTGTTATCGCCTGGTGGTATGTGACGGACGCCAATGTGATAGTTAAATAATTCAGTAGGTAGGTGAAATTACTGAAAATCTTGGATTATAATTTTATTAAATGAAATATAAGGATGTATGAAAGTAACATTGCTTTGTATTAGTATTTAAACATAATAAATCATACAAAGAATCATATTAAGTACTTATCAAATCACACATAGCTTACACATTAAGAATGTGCAAAAATACAAATAAATCACACAGTAATTGATAGGATATATGAATCCTAGTTATAAATATTCCAACAAGCAGACTGCGCTTATCATACTATGTTAATTAAAAACTTTCAGTTTAATCAACAGGGTTAAATAATTGGGTCACATTGTTTCTGGAATTAGTACTATTAGTAGGGACGGACATTATTTCACGTCTATAGAATTGACGAAAGGTATTGCCTGATCTCCAATTGCCTTTGGCCAAAATATCGTCAACTGGTACATTTGAAAACCAATTTTTTGAAGCAACTGCAGAGCGCATACTGCCTGGCGTTGCTACAATGCCTGCCTCCGCTAGGATAGTTTTAACCCAGCCCGCAATGACTGTGCGGGAAGCTGGTTTTGGATGGCCTCGAATGGTAACAAATAAATTAAAACAATTGCCCGTACGCCTTCTTTCCTTCAATAAGGATATTGTTTGATTAATCCAGTAAACAGGATCCAATTTAATATTATTACAATTGCGAGTCAATTTCCAACCTGATTGTCTATAATCAGTCGAATCAGTTTTGGAACCAAAAACAGGACGAAATAACACAAAATCATCTGACAATTCTACATGATCTGTGTCTACACTCAATAACGTCAGGTCATGTACACGTCTGCCTGAACATAGGAGGAGGAGCGTCGCTGTGTGTCTAACAACTGCAAATGTGTTTCTTTCTTCCACAGTATAATTTTCTAAAAAAGAAGTTAGTGTATCTGTATTCCATACAGACGGCTTTGGTTTGTCAGGTTGTTTAAGAGCAATGGATTTTAAAACGTGTCTTACTATTGCATGTGAACTTAATTGGCCGGAGTCATCCGCATTACAAATTGTGGAAATAGCGGACTTATGTAACATGATTGTATTACATGAAAGTTTTTCAACTAAATATAAATCGGCTAAATATCGAGCTAAATTGGAACCACCCGGACTAAAGGGATCGACATTATATTTCTTAGTCCATATCAACCACCGATTCCAAGCACTTCTATATGTTCTTCGAGTACTAACACGCCATGAAGATTCCAATAAACGTTTTTGCTCGATGTTCCAGTTGTTTAAGTTCCCCTGCCACCCCCACATATCCATACTTCTAGAGTCATATTGTGCACCTCCGGGGGCGGGAGACCCGTCGAGATGTCTATTAGACAATGTGGGAGGTGTCGTATCGTGAATGGTGCTGCTATGGCACGCGCCTTGAGGTCGGCTCTCCAGAATACTCGCTCCCAACGAGGCACTACCAGAAGAAATCGGCCTGTTGCAGTATTCATGTGAGCTAGCACTCTCGGTATCAGATACGGAGGTGGAAATACCCACGCCAGTTGGTAGTGCCATATCCTTGAAAAGGCGTCGTGAAATATCGCCTGATTGTCCCGTATATCTAGAGATACATAATTGACTACAACATGAGCCTGGTCTGACGCAAATAGATCTATGACCGGGACTCCGAATTTGCGAAAGACTATTTCTGTCGACCTCGGCAATATGTGCCATTCTGGGGGCGTCTTGTGACGAGACAAGTGATCGGCATGGCGATTGTATTTGCCTGGAATGTAAAAGGGGGTCAATGTAATTCGATTCTGATCCAGAATTTGATAAATCTTCTGTGTTATCTGTAGAAGATGAGAGGATCTCGTGCCCCCCTGGTTTCGAAGATAAGCCACCACAGACCGGTTGTCGCATTGCAGTAATATGGAGCTGTCCTTCAGGTAAGCAGATTTCTTTTCCAGTACTTTGAGAACCGCTAACATTTCTTTGTAATTGGAATGTATCAGCCTTTCCGTTGTATTCCACGGCTCTGATAGCGGTATATTGTCTACCTGTGCTCCCCAGGCCTCGTTCGATGCATCTGTTGCCAAGAAGTGAGTCGCCGGGGGCTCGAATATTTTTGAGACTTGATGACTGTTCATTAACCACCATCTTAGATTGGCTATGACCTCGTCTGGTAAGGTATGTAAGACGTGAGCCGGCAATTTCTGAACTTTTATTAGCATATTCAATAGGGCTCGATAGTTCAGTCTCCCGAGAGGTACAATGAAACTGGCGAAATTCAATAGGCCGACTAGACTCTGAAGGTCTTTCAGGTTCGTACGAGTGTTTGTCAACATTTGTGAAATTTTGGACTTCAGTAGCGCTATTTTGTCCTGAGGTAGACATTTCTGGTTCAACCATGGGTCCCAGCGTATACCTAAGTAAGTGAGGCTCTTTTGAGGTATCAACTGAGATTTCTCGAAGTTGATTTTCCAACCCAGCATCTGCAGGGTTGACAGAAACATCTGGACATGAGATTGCAGCAGTTCCGGGTTCTGGTGAACCAAAAGAAAATCGTCCAGATATACGACGATACGCATGCCTTGATCTCTCATTTTCTGGGCTACCCAGTTCGAAAGTGACGCAAATACTCTCGGCGATGAGCTCAGGCCAAACGGGAGTGACGTCATTTCTAGCAGTTCTCCTTGGTACAATAGGCGGAGAAATCGCCTGTGTGAATCCTTTATTTTCAGGTGAAAATATGCTTGAGAGAGATCGAGCTTGCAAAGCCAATCGTGTGGCTGAAGGAAATGTGGAATCCGATTCACATTTATGAGTTGAAAAGGCTGGGTTATTACGTATTCGTTTAATGCTCTCAGGTTGAAAATAGGGCGCAGAGAGCCGTCGCTTTTTGGTACTAAAAATAACTTCGAGAGGAAGCTTGGAGACCAGGTTGCTTTCTTTAAGACGCCCTCTTTTTTTAGTTGGTTTATGACTTTGGACATTGATTCTGAAACTGGAGTGCTGAGAGGGCAGTTGTTTACCACCGGCATGATTAGAGGTGGTCTCTCGAGGAAAGGTATTCGATACCCTTCTATTATTTTCAACAGGGACTGCGGTGCTCCCATTTCCTGCCATCGATCGTAAAACTTTGCAAGTTGACCCGCTCTGAACAGGTGATTGTCAATTTCGTCGCTTTTTGCTAGGTATGTATGTGCAGGGAGATCCCGCTCGCCTGCGGCCTCGTGCATTCGACTCTGCGTTTTGGTTACTGAGCTTACCAGTCCGGGGTCGAAAAGTGCCTCTATTGAAAACAGGCCTGTTGAAAGTGTTAGCCCGGCCTTGCGAAGGCCTGTTATAGTGATTGTACCCCACTCCCTGCGAGGGAGGGCAATTGATAAAGCCACCCTGCGGGGGTGCTAGGTAATGGTTAGCAGGGTAAGGAGCGTACCAAGTAGCATGCCCCATCTGCCCCGAGCCCTGCGAGGGCTGATTTCTCATAGCCGACCCCTGCGAGGGGTGGCGAACATTTTTGTTCTTTGATGCTACTTGCGCAGTAGATCCGAAATTTCTATATTTATACGGTGGAGGTAGAAAAGCCTTCTTAACACCTCCTTCTTTCTCAATAGCTGCTGCGAGCTTGTCTTGATCAAACAAATGTTTAAAGGATGGTGGAATTCTACGAAGTTTACTTTTGAAAAACTGGTCCCGAGCATTCTTAGTCACACCATCCCTGCGCATTTGAATAGCCTCGGCTCTATGGCCGCAAATCAATTGCAATAAGTCAGACGAAACCTTTGCATATTCCCCATTTACTAGTACGTCTAATTTTTCACGTAGCGCCTCATAATTCAAGTTGTTTTCATTTTTAGCCCACAAAAGAAAACTTTTTAACGTGTCCTCAATAACGGTTTTTTGTTTGATTGCACAAAAGGTTAATGCTGCATAGGCTTTGTCTGCATATGCCAAATGTTGCAGAGAATCGTACGCTTTAATTTCATCATTAGCTTCAAGATCTACAAATCCAGGCGTATGGTTGTAGATTTTCTGAACGTCTGCATATCTAACCTCAGTCCATTCATCAACATCTAAGTGTTGCATAGTTTTAAGCACATTCAAGAAGGATTCTGGGGCTTTTGGAACTGCGGGCTCCTTTAATTTCGTTTCTAGACCTAAAACGAATTCGGGTGGCAAATCCACTACCTCTTGAAACTCTTCGTATAATTCCCGACTCACGTTGGGATCCACAGATTGATCCTCTTGGTCTAAATAAGACCTTGAATCACCAACGATGGGAACATTGAACGAAATGTGTTTCTGCAAATCACTTACTTGCTTAGATAACTCATCTATCATACGGTGTCTTCGATAACGCCTGCTCTTCTTTTTACGGGGCCGACGCGCACGTTCTCGTTTGCGTGGCTCCGATGATGATGTTGACGACGAGCTGGAGTCCGAAGATGAGCTGCTGCTGCTACTCGACGAAGTATCCCTGGCCCGGCGCCGTTGAGACGGCTGTGAAGGGCCCGCGACCTCCACGGGCGGCCTACCGGCATTCGCCGACTGGTCCTCACTCATCCTGAACAAATGTTGCGTTAGAGACTTTAAATACTCTTTAATCAATCAAATTTCTAAATTGTCATAAGTATTTAGTATTACTCACACTTTAAACCAATAAAAATTATACTTCACAAAAACAGGGTAGAATCAAAACTCATTAAATGAAGCACAATGGACATTGTGACTAAGTAAATTTTTATAAATTTCGAACGGCAAAACCGTTTATGTATTGGTAATTGCCAATACTCGTTATATATTATAACACTTTACATTCTTAGGGAAATCACTTACGTACAAGGCTGGACTCGTGCCAGCAATATTACTTTACCACTATATCTAGAATAGATGGAACTTTTTTTTTTTTTGAATTATCTTCGGATAGACAGAGTGTTCGCTTGCTATCCGTTCTCGGCGGGAAACAAAACGCCAATGAGCTAGTCCTAGCTGGAGAGCCCCGAGCCTCCAGCAGGCTGCATGGTGGTGGTGACGGAAAGAAGTGGGGGATGTGCGACAGAGACGGATATATATTGGGTAGAAAGAGAGGGAAGATATGCGGGAAACGGATATGCCTATCTCAATTAAATAAGCTTCGAATAACGGTAAAGTACTTTTAATGTCGCATTTTGTGTAGGCAATCGCCGTGTGCGCTTTATTTTTATAAGCTTGTTATCCTATGTATAAACTAAATATTAATTGAGTGAATGCAGTGGCAGTTAAACCCTGCTGGGTTTTGTCCGCTGCCTGGCCATGTATTGTAAAATAATTAAAAAAAAAAAAAAAAAAACACCCCTGTTTTTCCGTCGGAGGTTAAAAAGGAAATAAAACGTTTAAATCACTTAGCTAAAACGCAACGAAAATCTATGGGGAGTTCATCAGAAATTCTGACATGGTTGTGATGGTGGTTGAAACGCTCTGAGGATGATTAAGCTGTTCAAATAATTTAGTGAAAAGTAAATCTTTTCAGCTTATTCTATTATGTACAGTCGCCATCACATACATCGGAGTAAACAAGCACGTCACAAACATCGGAACACAACTCTATTTTCAAGGCATTAGGGTGCATGTGCATGTGCCGATATTTTTGAACACCTATTGTGTACCTATGTATGTGATGGCGACTGTACCTACTCTTTCACTGCGCAACTGCACTACTTGCGCTACGCGGTATCCCGCAGCATGCAGGCAAAATTCTTTGTAGGGAATTAAGAGTCCGCAGTAAGCTCGATTCTCCATACAAACGTAGTTACACTCTCATTTTAAAACGACTAGCTAGTTTGCTCTGGAACTTTGTACTTAGAATAAGTTAAGTACCATCCAGGTCTGTAATTAGTTTATGTAGCTTGAGATACCGCGGTAAAAAAAATACAGCAAATTGAAGTGTTTCATACAAAACTTGTTTTTGCTGTATTTCGTTTTTTTTATAAACTGTAGCCATATAAATTAATTACAGACCGATATATACCTCTGGTCATTGTACAGTCAAGTGCAACAAAATATGTATCAAATAAATCGTTTCATAAATATGTTACGAAGTTCTTATTACAACTGCATGCATATGATACACGCATATTTTTGAGTATTTTATTGCACCCATATTTTTACATTTGACTGTATATGCAAAGTTTTGTTACAATCCAACTCGTAGTTTTAAAATGAGAACGAAACTCCGTTTGTATGGGAAGGTGAAATTCGGCCGAGCTCACTGCGGACTCTGTTATTCCAAATGTTCAACCAACAGACAAGCTGTTAGAATAAGGTTGCCGTCCCTGTTTAAAGAATAGTCTTGTATGCAGGTCGCGGCGGGTTCATAGTCCCCGGCGCGGACCCGCACGAGAAGCGGACGGAGGACAAGCTCGGCAAGGCCACGAAGGACGCCTGCAAGACCACTATAGAGGTCATCCACGGCCTCATGGCGCAGATGATCAAGGACCGTCTGTTTAACGGCGTCAGCGGCCGCCCCGGGCCCGCCACGCCTATGATAGAAGACTCGTAAAGTGTGTAATATAGACTACATTGATGACTTTAATATTATCGTGGGGAATAACGCGTTCCTAAAATGTTGGACGATCTATGTTGGAATGCGACTATCATTAATCTTCTGGACGTGAACTTCAGGCCCCTATTTGACTAACTTGTAAATATTCAGCTGAAAATGACAATTCGACGTACATTGCCGGGTCAATTAGTAACGATGCTGCACCTTTGCTTGGCGATTCAGGAATGTACGTAGAATTGTCATTGCTAAGTGACAATTGTCAAGTTGGTAAAAGGGCCAAGATGTATTTTGGGCATTCTTGCTTGTGCGACGTATTTGATAGTGATTGTGCAGGACATCATTGAAAAATAGTAATTTGTAATACTGGAAATCTTTCTGTAATAGGTATTGACTTTGGACATATTCAAGTAATTCAAGTTAACCCATTTTCAGGCAGAGGCGTTGTATTGACCACACACTACCTGTTAAACACGTGTCTTAATGTAAATGAGTAAGGTGACATTAGGTTGCCATTTCTGCCTGAAAAAGGGTTAAAATAACTTGTGAGTAAAAATATTACTTTTACAGATAAGTTACTTTTAACCTTTTGCAACAAATGATTCACTAGAATATCTCCAAAGGTAATATTACTAAATTAAACTGTAAAGTTATTGTAATTTTTGTAACAAAACCTGAATAAATATGATATAAAATTTCATAAGGGTTTTTGATTAAAACAAGACATTGATTATATAAACATTTTCAAATATTTATTAACCAATTTACATAAAATCATTATAATCATATATGTACATCTTTCACATAGCTTTAGTTATACACAAAATCATAACTTCTCACGTTGTGGAGGGCCTTCTATTTAATCAGATATAATAAAATAAGCACCAAATTACATTTTATAAACTTTTGCCAAGCTCTGTTTATTTATGTATTGGGAAATAATACCTATATGTATAATTATACTCCATGATTATAGTAAAATGAACTGGTGGAACATTTCCATCTGTTACAATTTTTCATAATTATTATCTTAGCTAAATATTTCATTTATAATGTGCTGGTTAGGATAGTTAATCATAAACATAAATAGGACAAAATAAAATGAATACTAGTGCCTACTTAACGTTAAAATATCCCAAGATAACCAAATCGGGGATAAAAAATGTGTATATTATCCATAATGCAGTTTCGATTACAAGCCGCATCTTATTTACAATATCCCGAATATAAAATCCTCTGCGCCTTACAAAACAATCACTAGTCTACCTAAACCCAACGAATCTCATACACGATCTACTCTTATACAAGGAAATGCATCGGGAACATGGAGTACTAAACTAGGCGTTACCACAGAGTTGACAATTTATTAGAAGCTGAAGTCTACGAAAAATCGTGCTGTTAAAATAGCAGTTTCTCTAGATGGCATAGGCACTTAACTGACACATCTTCAAACAAAAGTTATACGGGTGTGACCACGCCTCCTGGTTCGCCACATGTAGGCTGAATTCCGCTGCGTAACCGAAGCTACTCCAAACAAAATCCTTGGTCCTACCACAGGCATTATTTTTCCACTGCGCATGAATTCCGCTTGTATGAGGCGGGCCTACGGAATTCAGCCTGATGTGACGAGCCTCAGTGAAGCTACTTTTTATAGGCACGATTTTTTATCGACATTCGCTCTCTATTGTAACTGAGATAAACGTCCGAGTGATCAACGGTGTACTAGCAGCCATATTGCTTTGGCACTTAATGTCAAAGCAATATGGGTTCAATTCGAACTGAAGAGGATTGTTCTTCATTCGAATATAAGCCTTGTCACTTTGTCATAGAGTGCCCATGCCATATACTAGTACAGCTCGGACGTTTACCTTACTCTCTGGCATCACACAACGTATCCTAAAGTTCAATAAATAAACACAGGCGTGCGAAAATTTTAAATCAATGACTACGTTTTTTATAGAAGGGATATTTTAACTCGTATCCTAAGTGCTTTATCACACGTAAATTATCATAATAGTTGAATTTTAAGTACATTCCGTAAAGTCCCCGTTGTCACACTCACTGTACACAACATCGTGTCGACACGCAACAGAGGTAACATTCGTAGGCATATGTCTCTACAATATATTCCCTTTAATTAACAATTTATAAGTAGCGAATCTGTAAAGGCATTGGGCGTTCATTTTCGTAACAGCGGTCGCATATAGTGACTTTTGCAGCGATACAGAGGCTCTAGTATAAGTTTTATCCATACAATACGTTTTCGAACGCGTTTGCGTTTAGTCTCAATTTATACGGCAACGCGAACAGCGCCTCTGGTGGTAACTATTAGGAACTACGCGTTGCCATACAAATTGAAACTAAACGCAAACGCGTTCGAAAACGTATTGAATGGATAAAACTTATACTAGAGCCTCAGACAGACATGTTGGGTTGTAAATTGTAACGTGTCGTCTTTGGGGAAAATGACTATAGGATGTGGGAATGATGTCGGAAAAGATCCACCAATAGCGTGGCTGCACGCAATCGCGCATCGCTTCCCATTGGCCATATTTTTCTTCGCTCACCGCCTCGCACAACACTGGTGGTTACTCACCCTAACAGGCCTATCCCCACTCCATTTTGACGCCCAGATTTTGGTCTAAGTTGTCAGGGTTATCGCTGCACAGAATATCACACACCGCTGTCGGTATTTCAAGTGCTAATAAGGATGGGAGTGGACCTTCTGCACCTTAGCAGGTACAGTCGCCATTACATACATCTGTACACTAGAGGGTGTTTAAAAATATCTGAACATGCACCCTAATGCCTTGAAAATAGAGTTGTGTTCAGATGTTTGTGAGTTGCTTGTTTGCTCCGATGTATGTGATGGCGACTGTGCTATTGCTTATACTGTTAACCATAGTGCGGTACAACAACAACTTGTCGATCGCTGCAAAAAATCACCGTGTGCGTATTTAAGTAGACCAGACAGGGATAGATCACTTCGAGATTGTACTAATACTGAAGTCTGATCACAATAAAATGTTACAAATAAAAGATTACATAAAAAAATTACCAGTCACATATATCAACATCACATATCAACAAACAACATTCTAATCCCCTAGTTCAGTGATTCTCAACATTTTTTTGCGACGGACCCCGTTAGAAAGATAAAACGGTCGCTAAATTGTTTACTAAGCCGTGCGAGTCTATTCTATGCCGTTTTTTTGCTTGCCAATTAAGATAAACATTTTCAGTATGGCGGATACCCACTGTTTTTTTTACTTTCACATTTACAACATCAATGATTCAAAAGTCGTAACAAAACCATGAATTCATTACAGCCCTCATTTTTAGACGAAAGGCTAGTCTTTTTTATTCTATCTATAAACTGGAATGTTTAAAATCTCGAGTCAAACATACATTGCATCTTTCACTATGAGCAATCCCTTTTCACATGACTTTAACCCATTCCCTCCCACAGAAAAAAAATCGAGGTGGCGCCCCCACCCCACACTAGTCTATTGTTTTTGGACTTCGTATGAAGTCGGTGTCAGGTGGCGGCAAATGGGTTAAAAGCTTATCCGTTCACTTGAATTACGTTCTCCTAAATTAGTCTAAAAACCTTGCTACATTTCGGATATGTACAAGCGACTGTCGCCCCTTATTTCAAGGCAATACGGTTCTAATCCGAAGCATTTACAGTACACTTCTATAACGCAGGCCTAGTGAAGTCAGTCTTTAGCGCAAAACAAAAGGCTAAAGAAATTGTGTAAGCTGCCGCGGATGCATTCAAATTAGCAGAACAGGAGTTGAGAATTAGTGTCTTTATAGAACAGTAACAACCTTTTAGTTCAGTCGAATGATGTTAAAGTAAAACTAACCTTATATAATGAACAAACAAACGAATAAACGATTTGTAATTGTAACGATTCTCCACAAATCGTAATCTTTCAATGTGTGAGAAAATGTGTAATTTTCTCTCACTCATACACTTTCTACAGTGTTGCATTTTGTGTCGTTCTCAGGGAAAAGGGACCTTATTGACGTGATCGCTTTTAAGCCATTAATTACGGCATCAATAATTTTTCTCAGAGATCGACTAATTTATTGCCACTTTGAATCATGTCGATTAGTGGACGGAAATTCGTTTTGAGATTGGTTTTTACTCTAACAGCATTTAATTTTATCCCCAAGCATATGATGGCCGTGATTATCGCGTGATAGACAAGCAATCGTCTCTTTTAAACACAACGAGATAAAATACAACGTAACACTATAGATAATATAATTTATGACGATAATCACGAGCATGGTTATGCTTTTTCGAATAATTGTGTTTTTATTTGCACTCCTGGGGCGAATATGACCGCGTTTTAGGACTTTTGGGGGAAACCATTCGGATTTCAGGGAATATTCATTTAACGTTTACGTTTTAGGAGATTAAAATACGAAACGGGAATTTAGGAACGTCGATGTCTTAGGTGCTAAATGCATAACCGTGTAGGCTCGGACAAGAATAGGTCTACGGTCTCCCCCGCCTGTCGTAGAAGGCGACTAAAGGGGGTCATCGGGGTCGCAATGTTTCTGGCGGGGGCCGGCGCGGGGCACTCACCTGAAAACCCCAGGGAAGGCGACCATCATCATCCTGGACGAGCCAAATGTGGCGCGAGGAGGGCTCCAGTGCGTTCTGTATGGGATCCTGGAGTCGAGATGCCGGCCGCCGTGGAGTTTTTAGTGGATAGAAATACCACATAACCCAGTCATCCCCCGATGATTGGGTACCTGGTACGCAGGTTTCCTACACGAAAAAAAAAAAAAAAAAAGGCGCTAAATGCATTATTTAAAATACTGCCAAAAAGGTCTTCGTGCTAATAACCATGGTCATATGTATGTAAAGCAAGTGAGAGATCAAGTCAAGAATGAGACGAATGTTGTCTTTACAGCTCCATTAGTGACTAGGATCACTAGTACTTTATGTCATATTGTAAGGTAAGAGATTAGTTTTTGCCCCAAATTACCTAACGTCCCTAATAACCACTATTTGCAATCTGTTCAAAGTGACAATTTAATCGAACAAGAATAGAATATATTCTCAGATTAGTTCGCACACTGACGTTTATCAATCTCAGATTAATTAAGTCCTCATTCAAGTTCGGTCAAACTTTGTCGAAACCCCGTTAAATATCCAATCATCCCCTGTTGCAATTCGCCCCGCTATCCAGTACCGTATTTCAATTGTCCCCAGTCAGTATCCGTAGTCAACCCTAGTCGCGATTCGCCCTGCGCGGCTAGCACAAGGCTGCGCGCGAGATACTCTTTCTAATCACTCTCTCTCACTTAGAAAGAGACGGGTAGTTTCTCCCTCGCGGTCTTGCAGCGACTCGTGTCTCACTCGCACTGTCTAAATTAGCCAAAGGGTGGATTTTTCTCGTCGCTTGCGTTATTTTGAGTGCTAGCCCGTGTGTAAGCGGTGGCATTAGGGCGCTAACCGGCCCCTGCGGCGCTGCCACGAAAATCGAAACTCGCAATATCTCTTTCTATCGTTTGAATATGCAAGAGCGTTAGAGATAGACGAACGAAGCGTTTCATAGTAGCCGATGTGGGCCCTATTTCACCATCTTGACAATTATCACCTGACAACGACAATTCCACGTACATTGCTAGGTCAATAAGCTGTCCAGCAACCACCTTCACCTGTCGACGTAGTCGTGTAACCAGAATGGTCATTGTCAGGTGACAATGGGCTTGTGACCTTAAATTTGTTTACGATGCCATTCGAACCAGTTTTTGTAGATGAACAAATGTTTGTATGGAAGCAACTACATAACATTAATACCCAAAAAATCGAGCTAAAGAAGGACCTCGCTGACAGCAGCCGAAACGCTTCATACTGATTAGCTTTAAAGTATGACGTCACACGTTGCAGTTTGTATTAACCATTGCATGGAAAATGACGTATTTTGCTGTTTCGGTCGCGAAATACTGCGTTTAGGTCCATAGTTGTCATACAAATTTGTTTCTATAAAAGCGTAAGGATTCTATTGGTACCTTTAAATTTACTCTTGAACAATAAATACAAAAGCTTTTTTTTCTAAACTTTCAAGGTTCTTACCTTTTTATGATCAGAATTATATTTTGTAATTTACACTGTATTACAATCATTTGATGGTTTACTATCCATTTAGCAACACGACGTTATCAATTTTAACACCACGCAACAAGCCTATTGTCAAGATGTTGAAATAGGGGCCTGGTATCCTATATCCTGGTGGCTATAGTAGTGCTAGCCAACTCTTGGTGTGTAAGTTAGAGGAGGCTGTGTGTTAGTGGGCCGTGTGTGTGTGTGTGTGTGTGTGTGTGGCTACAGGCCCGCGCCGGGCGGGCTGCGCGCGCGTCAGTTGAACAGGTCGGCCGGGAACGCGTTCACCTCCGCTTGCTCGAGGACGGGCGCGCCTTGGGCCACGTACGACACGCGTATCCTGAGCCGGAGCGGTGTCTGGAAGTATACAAGGTTATGGTTAGGTATGGTTTATTTGGCCCACAAGGTGGACTGATGACCTGGTAAAGGTCGCGGGAGTCCAATGGATGCGGGTGGCGCAGGACCGGTCATTTTGGCACTGTTTGGGGGAGGCCTATGTCCAGCAGTGGACGTCTTTCGGCTGATATGATGATGGTTTATTTTATTTTAGAAAAACACAGATGCATGATAAAATTGTACAATAGGTATCAACTAATATAAAATACCATAAACATAAAGATATTCCCTGTTGTGGTCCGCTTTGACACCTAATCCCAAGATTTTGACGTAGGCACTAAGTTTTACGAAAGCGACTGCCATCTGACCTTCCAACCCAGAGGGAAAACTAGACCTTATTGGGATTAGGTAGGTTTCCTCACGATGTTTTCCTTCACTGAAAAGCTAACGGTAAACATTGCGTACGTAAGTTCCGAAAAACTCATTGGTACGAGCCGGGATTCGAGCCCACGACCGCCGCTTGACAGTCGCATGCCTGAACCACTAGGCTACCGTAGCTTCATAAAGATAATACTTAGTGTTTAAATATTTGTGAGAATTCCGATATATCAGATAGCGGCTGTCTCCTATCACCTAGGGCGGCACGTCGTGCACCCACAAGAAGTACAACATATCACCGCCCAAAGAATCTGGAATTTCCTGGAGGCAACGGGACTTAACAATGAACTCTAAAGAAAGTGCTGCCACAATAGATCACTTGCTGGTCGAAGCGGCACATTAAGGCCCATAAACAAATAATAATATCACCGCCCAAAGAATCTGGAATTTCCTGGAGGCAACGGGACTTAACAATGAACTCTAAAGAAAGGGCTGCCACAATAGATCACTTGCTGGTCGAAGCGGCACATTAAGGCCCATAAACAAATAATAATATCACCGCCCAAAGAATCTGGAATTTCCTGGAGGCAACGGGACTTAACAATGAACTCTAAAGAAAGGGCTGCCACAATAGATCACTTGCTGGTCGAAGCGGCACATTAAGGCCCATAATAAAATAAAATAAAAATAAAAATAGCCTTTATTGCTGAGGTTTAACAATTTTCAAGAAAACTTAAACTACATACTTTACTTATTATTTACTTCTACTTCTAACTATTTCCATCGACAACCTCAACTTGTCTTCCGACATAGGCCTCCTCCAAAGCTTTCCACGCCTCGAGGAATCCAACTCCGAACATACCCTTTGTCTCGCCTTTATAAAAGAAGATGTACTCATTTCGGTCTAAGATCTCTTCTCCCAGCCGCCTTACTTCACTTAAACCGATGATGTGACATTTTATTTTAGCCACGGCTTGTTCTAATTGTATTAATGACTCTTCTGCTCTAAGTGTTCTAACGTTAAATTTTGCAACATACATGTTATTTTCAGTTAGTTTTTGATTGTTTTCTGTTTTTGTTGTTGTTTTTTGTTTTTGTTGTTGTTTTTTGATTTCTACCTTCGCAACTTCACTCTATAGAAGCGACAGCCAAACCCATCCAGTGTGATCAGTGAACGAAAAAAAAAATATTCTGCTACAATAAAACGTTCCGTTCCACGAAAAATATGAATACCTCTCTGCAAAAGCTATTTGACAGTCTGAAAGTGGAAATGGAGAAACAAACAGAAATAATACATGATTCTGTGACTAAAACAATGACTGAAAGAATGGATGAAAAACTAGTATTGATTTTAGATGAAAATAAAATGCTGAAATCGAAAGTAGAAACATTGGAAGAAAAGATCACCTTTCTGGAAAGAAAAAATAAAAAGAAAAATTTATTATTGTTTGGATTAGAGGAGAAAGAAAAAGATCAAAGTGAACTCATTGAAATTGTGAGAGAAAAAGTCAAAAATGACCTAAAAATTAACCTAGAAAAATGGGAAATCAACAAAATTCATCGTATTGGTAAACAAACGGCAAGTCATGAAAAAACACGACCGGTTCTGATATCATTTGTTAATGAATGGAAAAAGACAGATATTAGCAGAAACAAAAAGCTTTTCCAAGAAGTATAAGTCACAGAGGACTACCCTAAAGCAATATTGGACAAAAGGAAGGAACTTCAAGGACAGTTAGAAGAAGAAAGAAGAAAAGGAAACCATGCATACATAAAATATGATAAATTAGTAATAAACCAGGCCCAAGGAACAAAGAAAAACAAGAAAAGAATGCAATCTACATCCCCGGAACAAAGTAACCTGCCAAAAAAATTACCTTGGAACCCCTCTAAGACCAACAGGACAAATGCTTTCGATATGATGAGGAACAGGTCGAACTCAGCTACTTCCTTACCGTCTGCAGATAACAAAGAATAGGATAGAACCAACGACAACTGGAAACTATTAAACAATAAGAAAAAAAGTAACAAAACAGAACAACACCCCAATCCGGCCGGTCTCCGTGGGGTTAGCGACCATCACCTTCCAAAGCATAGAAATCAAAAAAAGGCCCATAAACAAATAATAATATCACCGCCCAAAGAATCTGGAATTTCCTGGAGGCAACGGGACTTAACAATGAACTCTAAAGAAAGGGCTGCCACAATAGATCACTTGCTGGTCGAAGCGGCACATTAAGGCCCATAAACAAATAATAATATCACCGCCCAAAGAATCTGGAATTTCCTGGAGGCAACGGGACTTAACAATGAACTCTAAAGAAAGGGCTGCCACAATAGATCACTTGCTGGTCGAAGCGGCACATTAAGGCCCATAAACAAATAATAATATCACCGCCCAAAGAATCTGGAATTTTCTGGAGGCAACGGGACTTAACAATGAACTCTAAAGAAAGGGCTGCCACAATAGATCACTTGCTGGTCGAAGCGGCACATTAAGGCCCATAAACAAATAATAATATCACCGCCCAAAGAATTTGTAATTTCCTGGAGGCAACGGGACTTAACAATGAACTCTAAAGAAAGGGCTGCCACAATAGATCACTTGCTGGTCGAAGCGGCACATTAAGGCCCATAAACAAATAATAATATCACCGCCCAAAGAATCTGGAATTTCCTGGAGGCAACGGGACTTAACAATGAACTCTAAAGAAAGGGCTGCCACAATAGATCACTTGCTGGTCGAAGCGGCACATTAAGGCCCACAAACAAATAATAATATCACCGCCCAAAGAATCTGGAATTTCCTGGAGGCAACAGGACTTAACAATGAACTCTAAAGAAAGGGCTGCCACAATAGATCACTTGCTGGTCGAAGCGGCACATTAAGGCCCACAAACAAATAATAATAGCGGCTGTAAAAATTAAGAGTGGTGAGATAGATATTATATAGGAATGAGATCTTCGAGGATCTCGTTATATTCGAATATTACTTAAGCTGAAATGATTTTCAATTTATAAAAAACAATGTTTACATTGACGGGCGACGCAACAGCAACTTTAGTAGACGGTTGTTGGCGATGCAACTACGGATCTCTGCGCGTGACTCGACACTCACTTGGCCGGTTTTGTCAACTTACCCGGGACGGATTGTTGATTTTGAGGACTTGAGTGATTTCACCCTGCGGCGGCAGCGCCGTGGCTGACGGAGACATCATGTCTAGCTGGAATGTCTGCGGACAATATTACCAATTAGAAAATCGTATTAAGGTAAAGTGGGGTAGTGACATATCGAGATTGCACTGAAGAAGAGATGTTTAGTGAACTACTCTAATTTTGGATTATGTATATTGAACGTAATTTAAAAATTTCAATAATTAATTTCGAAGTACAAGTTATCGACTTTAATTGTTGAGTATAAAGTGAGGTCTAAATGGGTCAACAATGAAAGTCCGTGACTGTACAAGTGACGTACCCTTGGCACGGCGGCCTGGAACAGGAAGTCAGTGAGCGTCCCGGGGCGGTCGCTGCGCGCGCGCATCGTCAGCGTCGCCGCGCCCGCCGCGCCCGAGCGCTCCACCTCTAGTACAAGTGACGTACCCTTGGCACGGCGGCCTGGAACAGGAAGTCAGTGAGCGTCCCGGGGCGGTCGCTGCGCGCGCGCATCGTCAGCGTCGCCGCGCCCGCCGCGCCCGAGCGCTCCACCTCTAGTACAAGTGACGTACCCTTGGCACGGCGGCCTGGAACAGGAAGTCAGTGAGCGTCCCGGGGCGGTCGCTGCGCGCGCGCATCGTCAGCGTCGCCGCGCCCGCCGCGCCCGAGCGCTCCACCTCTAGTACAAGTGACGTACCCTTGGCACGGCGGCCTGGAACAGGAAGTCGGTGAGCGTCCCGGGGCGGTCGCTGCGCGCGCGCATCGTCAGCGTCGCCGCGCCCGCCGCGCCCGAGCGCTCCACCTCTAGTACAAGTGACGTACCCTTGGCACGGCGGCCTGGAACAGGAAGTCAGTGAGCGTCCCGGGGCGGTCGCTGCGCGCGCGCATCGTCAGCGTCGCCGCGCCCGCCGCGCCCGAGCGCTCCACCTCTAGTACAAGTGACGTACCCTTGGCACGGCGGCCTGGAACAGGAAGTCGGTGAGCGTCCCGGGGCGGTCGCTGCGCGCGCGCATCGTCAGCGTCGCCGCGCCCGCCGCGCCCGAGCGCTCCACCTCTAGTACAAGTGACGTACCCTTGGCACGGCGGCCTGGAACAGGAAGTCAGTGAGCGTCCCGGGGCGGTCGCTGCGCGCGCGCATCGTCAGCGTCGCCGCGCCCGCCGCGCCCGAGCGCTCCACCTCTAGTACAAGTGACGTACCCTTGGCACGGCGGCCTGGAACAGGAAGTCAGTGAGCGTCCCGGGGCGGTCGCTGCGCGCGCGCATCGTCAGCGTCGCCGCGCCCGCCGCGCCCGAGCGCTCCACCTCTAGTACAAGTGACGTACCCTTGGCACGGCGGCCTGGAACAGGAAGTCGGTGAGCGTCCCGGGGCGGTCGCTGCGCGCGCGCATCGTCAGCGTCGCCGCGCCCGCCGCGCCCGAGCGCTCCACCTCTAGTACAAGTGACGTACCCTTGGCACGGCGGCCTGGAACAGGAAGTCGGTGAGCGTCCCGGGGCGGTCGCTGCGCGCGCGCATCGTCAGCGTCGCCGCGCCCGCCGCGCCCGAGCGCTCCACCTCCAGTACCACCGTCAGCCCGGCCTTGTCCAGCGCGGGCACCGTCAGCATTGGCTCTGGGGGAGAAACATACATCATCATCATCATCATCATATCAGCCGAAACACGTCCACTGCTGGACATAGACCTCCCCCAAAGAGTGCCAAAATGACCGGTCTTGCGCCACCCGCATCCAGCGGACTCCCGCGACCTTTACCAGGTCATCAGTCCACCATGTGGGGGGCCTACCCACGCCGCGCCGCGCCGGTACGTGGTCGCCATTCGCGAAGCTTTCCGCCCCAACGGCTATGGGTTCTATGTGCAATGTGCCCCGCCCACTGCCACTTAAGTTTAGCGATTCGGAGGGCTATATCGGTTACGTTGGTCCTGCTGCGGAAACAAACATACAACAATTATTTCATACATTTGGCCTTTGAGTTCGTCACTCTTTAGTACCACCCAGGGGACACGTGCAGCCCCGCTATTCTGTAACTTGTTTTAAGCTCAACTCAACGCTCACCCACAATTATACCTTGACCTTGACGATGCGTAGTAATTAAGCGTAGGTAAAGGTCTAGTTTCGTAGCGGGTGACCGGCGGGGTGAGCCGCATTAACGCGTAGCGAATAACAGCCCAGGATTGTGGTAGGTAGCTTCTGCGGACGCAAGTGACAGTTGTCCCCCCTTTGTCAACTGAGTGGGCTCGACGTACAACAATGAATTCACCTGATACCTGACCTTATTCATAATATCGTAATATTGACCTGTCGGGTGGCCCCATAGTTGGCGTCCACGCCCAGGTAACTAGGACAAATAGCAACAGCCGAGAGGTTGCTGGAATACCATAAGGGTGCCTTTCCACCAGAGATGTGCTATGCTTAGTGATGTGCAAACTGCGGAAAGTTTCCAAAAAGTTCTCGGAAATTTCAAGAAATTTTCACTAGAAATTAAGGAAATTTACGTACTGAGAAGAATAAAAATGTAACTCTTATACACTATGTATAAAAGTTACAGTTTTATGCTTCTCAGTTCGTAAATTTCCATGTTGGAAATGGAAAGTTTCAATTCCCATACAAAAATGAGGAAAATATGTTAAGGTGGTTCGATTGCCATACAAAACGTTATTAGACATTCGTAGGCTTACGGCGTGATATTTTAAGAAACTTATGTAACAAACTTTCATAAATTGGCTTCCCATTTGCGCCAAATTCCCCCTTTCCTAGAATAAACTTGTATAAACTAGATTAATTTGAGAAATTGGTTTGTCACGTGATATTTTGGGAAAACTATTTTTCTCAAATTAATCTAGTTTATACAAGTTTAATCTAGGAAAGGGGGAATTTGGCGCAAATGGGAAGCCAATTGATGAAAGTTTGTTACATAAGTTTCTTAAAATATCACGCCGTTAGCCTGCGAATGTCAAATAACGCTTTGTATGGCAATCGAACCACCTTAAATTGCTGAAACATTTCGCAACATAGAAAACTTTCCGTCGGCACATCAGTAGCTATGCTATGTTTTTCATACATTTGAAACGTAGTTACAGCTACGTCTCAAATGTATGAAAAATATGGCATTAACACATCTCTGGTGGAAAGGCACCCTAAGTAATAAAAAAAAACAATATTTTCGCACTTATAAATAGTACATTACTTACCTAGGGCGGTTAAACAAAGAATGTCTCAGATCGCAGGTATTTGACGCCCGAGCCGAAGGCAAGGGCGATAAATATGCGCTCTGAGGCTTTCTTTATTACCGTCCGTGGTGAGTACAACATTGCCATGCCTACTTTATGGCCAGGTATGACGTAAAAAATCTAATACAATATGATTGTAGCTATAAAAAAGTTCGCCCCATTTCGACTTTATTTTAATGTACAGTCGAATTCTCCAATATCTATACAAACACAACCTTTCAAAAAAAATCTACATAAGCAAGTATGTTATCTTCATACAAACGCACCGCGCGCGACTTTTATGTGCGCCGCACGCACACTCAAACAAAATCTCGACCCGTTTCGCACTGAGAAACGAGTCGAGATTTTGTTTGAGTGTGCGTGCGGCGACGTATAGATAGTATAGCGCGCACATAAAAGCCGCGCGCGGTGCGTTTGTATGAAGATAACATACTTTGCCCTCTTTATACTATGACATAAGCGTTTTATATCGGTAAAAATAAAGACTGTATACGTTGAGTTGAAGTCCAAAAGAAACAAACCGTTTCATTCTCCGACTGCACATTATTAGATATGCTGCAGACTTTAACATTTAGATAGGCCAAGTATATTGAATGGCGAATAGTGAGACGCGGATGGTGTAAAGTAAACATACGTGAGACAACAGGCGCGGGCGCGGGCGCGGCGAACAGTCCGTCTAGTAGCAAGCTGGCGTTGTTGGCGGGCGCGTTGTTGTTGAGCCCCGGCGCCGGCGCGGGCGCGGGGGCGGGCGCGGGGGCGGGGGCGGGGAGCCCCGGCGCCGGCGCCACCGGGCTTGTCAGCTCCAGCCCGCTCAACAAGTCCAGAATGTCCTAAACATGTCACCTCATTAACAACATCATTTAGCCTCTAGTACAAACGCCAACACAGATAACTGACCGGTCGTGGCCCTTATTACAATGCACATAAAGTGCACGGATGGTCGTTAACAGTTAAGTTTAATAACTTTTTCGCAAATTAAGACCTCCAAAAGAAACAAATTGTCACGCCAACGTCATTGTTACAAGAGGGCAAATATAAACCTTGTGTGAGACTGAAGGTTACTTTGATAGCGGACGTATTGTAGAAAAAAGTGACTAAAAGCACCTAGCGGACTCGGGGGTCGAATGTGTTAAGACCCTTGCTAAAGCCAAGCAAGTGTGAAAGATTAGTACATTATGATACAAGTGTGCTATGTTGGTCATTACACACGAGTCGGTTTTTAAGCCTGAGCCGAAGGCGAAGGCTTAATGGAGACGAGAAGTGTAATGACCAATGCTCACGTGTTTCATACGACGTTTTTCAACACATTTGCGAGGAAAAAAAAAATAAAAATAAAAAATGAAAATGTTAAAAGATATGTAATGAAAAGGCACTAGTGCGATAATGTAATGTAAAAGTCACGGCAAGGGTAATATTCTGCATTATTTTGCTAATATTTAAAAAGATATGTAATGAAAAGGCACTAGTGCGATAATGTAATGTAAAAGGCACGGCATGGGTAATATTCTGCATTATCAGTGTAAATACGCTGTAATAAGACCTACTTTACGAGCAGGTGTGTTGAAATAGTACATTACTTACCTAGGGCGGTTAAACAAAGAATGTCTCAGATCGCAGGTATTTGACGCCCGAGCCGAA
This sequence comes from Epinotia brunnichana, assembly GCA_963854355.1. NCBI lineage: Eukaryota > Metazoa > Arthropoda > Insecta > Lepidoptera > Tortricidae > Epinotia > Epinotia brunnichana. The sequence continues at coordinate 28,814,826 of OY977943.1, forward strand.
GGCAAGGGCGATAAATATGCGCTCTGAGGCTTTCTTTATTACCGCCCGTGGTGAGTACAAAATTTTACGTCTCTATCTGGCCAGGAAGTGGGGTTTTCCGCACGCATAGCGTGCGGTAATTCCTACTTTATGGCCAGGTATGACGTAAATATTATTATGGCATGCCACTTGCAGTCTCTATAGTTGTTTTTCAGGCACAGCTCCAACAGCATCCTGAATGCGTTGCCCTATAATTAAGTTTTGCGTAGGGCTTATAGAAAGTGTGGTCCAATTTGAACTCTACTAACCAAGTAAATAAGCCCATACAAAAAAGCTATGGATTATGTCCCATTAGAGGTCGGGAAACGAAGGGTTGCAAGCCAAGTAGATATAGACGGATAGGGATACGCGGCCGGCAACCCCGTTTCTCGCCGAGATTTGTATAGTGCTTTTCTCAAACTTGCAATGAAATAAAAGGTAGTCAAATTGTTTTATTCGTACAACTAAATAATACGTTTCTGATAGCTGTCAGTGCTGTCACATAACCTATAATTGTGTTCCACATTTCTTACTAACAAATATTCCGCTTATTCCCTAAATTAAGTATTACTTTATAGTTACATGAATTTATATCTAACTATATAGACAAGGCACTACAACAAAGAAAACACTTATAATTTTTATGAAATTTTCAGACGCCGTCATGTACTTACCTAACTTTTGATTTCGGGGGCAGTAAATTATTCATGGCTACTTCTGCTCGCAATTCCGGAGGCGTACAGTTCAATTCCATATTATTTTCGTCCGAACTCATTTCGAAATCGATGGCTTTTATTAAAAAGTTTCAAAATAATTACGAACTATTGACAAATCCGGCCAACAAGAAAATTTAGAAAATAAAACTTTTTCAATTTACGCGCTAAACTTTTTTTTAACCTGTTTGAAGCAATGTTTTACCCGGTGACATTAACATTAGTCCATTTCTTTTTTTTTTTGTTGGTGATTGAATGCCAAGACTTTTTGTCACAATATGACGTTTATAAACAAAAGACGGTTGCTTTGCAGGCCTAGGTGTGTAAGGTTGTATGAAATTCCTTTACATAACATCTTCACTAGTCGCACCGGATACGTAGTATTTCCGGACCTAATTTGAAGTAAGTCATGTCAACATTTCATTGCAAGTTTGAGAAAAAGAATTTTATAATTTAATAATTATTGGTAGGTAACTAGGTAATATAGAGTAAGACTGACATTAGTGTTGGTGTTGTTATTGTTGTTGGGCGCGGGGTCGGCGCGATGCTCGGAGTCGCCGTTCGTGAGCGGCTCCGAGCCGATTATGAGGTCCAGGAGGGCGTCCTGGGAACAACAATTATAATACTTAACATTTAAACACATGCTTACTACTATTACTAATTGCCCGCCAGGCACCGCCGTGCCGATAGAGGAGTTCCCGTGTTGAAGTTGAACCATATAAGTTTCTGTCAAAAAATAATTTTTGGTACAAGCTTTTATTGCCGACTGTACTTTTTTGCATACCATCGTCAACTACTCATTAAGACGATTCTAACGAGCCCAAACTCGATGGGGTTGTATCGTTTTATTGCAAAGTTCCTATGGCCACCTTCCAGCTCCAGCATCAAATCAGCTCCAAGTCATCATAATATTGCATTGTCATGCGATATACATATGCATGCAAAATTTTAGCTCAAACGGATAACGGGAAGTGACTGAAAAATGGATTGCAAATTTTGACGGACAACTTACATTTATATTATTTACATACATACGAACAGTGCAAGTTAATATAAAGCTTGTAATAAAGGCGCACTTTCAGAGCTCATGCATTGTAAATGATTAAAGTAAACTAATAAAGAGCGAACTGTACCTGCTGGTCGTCGGGCCGGGGCTCGGGCTGCGGCTCGGGCTCGGGCTCCGCGTCGTCGCGCGCGCGCGTCGTCGGCGCCTCCATGGGCGGCATGCGCTCTAACAGTGCCGGCCGGAGGTGAGCGTATTGTCTGGACAAATTATATTCAATAAGGAACATGCGTCTTGCTGGAATAACATCCCACCCCCCATTCAAAACGTTGCAACCTTGAATTCATTCAAAAAAAAAATTACTAGATCACGAAATTAATCCAGCATAGCCATAGTATAAAGAGGGCAAAGTATGTTATCTTCATACAAACGCACCGCGCGCGGCTTGCGTGTGTGCGCTCTAGTACTCAAACAAAATCTCGCAGCAGATTTTGTTTGAGTGTGCGTGCGGCGACGTATAAAGACTGTATCGTTTGTTATAAATACAAGAAAAAAATGCGACAACTTTTTTAAATTATTTATTGACATACTAAAATCAATCAACTATGTACAAAATAATATGGACAACTCGAATAGTACCATAAAAAGCCCAAATTATTTATTTCTGGCCAGTTTTCTAATGTTTTGCCTCATGGTGCCCATTAATGACCGGACAGCGACTTTGTCAAAAGTTCGAGCCACCTTATTCCAATCTGACCGAAACTGTTGCTCTGTATCGGCACTACGGCCCGTTTTACGTAGTTTAGCTTTCATTATAGCCCGAGTGTTCAATCGGGCGAAGCTCTGGACAATTCGGTGGATTTAACTCTTTGGCAACAAAATTTACATTATTGTCTTTATACCATTTTACTACCTTAGCCGCGTAATGGCAAGACGCTAAGTCATGCCAAAATACAGTTTCGGAGTTGTGCTTTTTGATCATCGGCAATACTCGTTTCTGAAGGCACTCTTTCATATAAATATCGGCATTCATCGACGAGGTAGTGAAAAAAGTAGTTGACTTCATTCCGCATTCACAAATGGTCTGCCACACCATGACTTTCTTGCCGAACTTCTCAACGCAAATGGATTTTTCAGCCTCTGTGATTTCTGTTCCCTCACGAATAGTGTAATACTGGGGGCCTGGCAAAGACTTGTAGTCCAGTTTTACATACGTTTCCTCGTCCATTATTACACAGCTGTGTTTTTTCGATAAAATCGAGTCATATCATTTTCGGACTCGTGTCTTAACAGATGCTTTTTGTTTTTGACTTCTTTTCGGCTGTTTCTGTTTTTTTAATGTCTTTTAATTATTCCTTTTCTTTGCCCGTTGTACCATCCCGATACTCGTACCAACTTTTTTCGCGACATTATAGAGCTATCTTTTGGTCCAGTTTTGGATTGGACGGACCTGGTTTTTGGCCTGGCCGTTGTTGGTCCTCGAAGGTATAATCCTCCCCGTACTTACGGATATCAGTTTGGACGGCTCCAACACTAACACCTTCCATTTGTGCGAGTTTTCGGTACGTAATACCTTTAACCGAACACCATTTGTCCACAATAGATTTTCGCTTTTGCGGTTATTCTTTTTTTGCTCAACTTGTTCCAATAAAAAAACGAAGGGTCTTACATTTTTTTATTGGAACAAGTTGAGCAAAAAAAGAATAAAGATATCGGTTCTATGACAAATGTCAATCAATTGTCTTGAATCAGAATATTTTTAAATGAATAGAAACTTATTCCTGCCAGAGCTAACTTGTATTTATAACAAACGATACAGTATTTAGATACTATAGCGCACACATACAAACCACGCGCGGTGCGTTTGTATGAAGATAACATACTTTGCCCTCTTTATACTATGGCATAGCCTTCCAGTATCTTTTTATTGGGAATATTAGTGTGTATAAATATAACCCTTTAAGGTGGTTCGATTGCCATACAAAACGTTATTTGACATTCGCAGGCTAACGGCGTGATATTTTAAGAAACTTATGTAACAAACTGTCACAAATTGGCTTCCCATTTGCGCCAAATTCCCCCTTTCCTAGAATAAACTTGTATAAACTAGATTAATTTGAGAAATTGGTTTGGGACGTGATATTTTGGGAAAACTATTTTTCTCAAATTAATCTAGTTTATACAAGTTTATTCTAGGAAAGGGGGCATTTGGCGCAAATGGGAAGCCATTTGATGAAAGTTTGTTACATAAGTTTCTTAAAATATCACGCCGTTAGCCTGCGAATGTCAAATAACGCTTTGTATGGCAATCGAACCACCTTAAGTAGTAGTATTATGTAACGTGCAGTTCTGTAACGCACCACATGTGGATCCACATAATACCAGCGTCGTTCCACCTTCTGTGGATCGACATTATGCTGAGTGGACTCCGATTTCGCATCTAATCTTAGTTTGAATATAGCATCTAAGTGTAAATGTAAAAATGTACTGTTATTTGCGAAATAAAGTTTTTTATATTCTATTCTATCTTCTTATTTTATCACAAAAATCAAAAGTATAATCCAGAGAAATATCAACTGTAGCATTAAAACTTTCTTATGATTTCTTTTCAGATGTTATATGCATTTGAAGTCTGCACGCGCCGGCACCCCCCGAATACGCTCTATATTAAACGGGTTACGAGAATACGAATTCTCGGCGTGTTTCCTATGGAGTAAGTCATTAATTTGCAATGGGGAATGGATGAAAATTTTAGAAGTTCATAATTTTTTTTTGGTGATAGGAATAACCTGAATTGAAATTGAAAACATTTTTTTTTTAAATATCTGACCTGAATTCAATGACAAATATATTTGCCAGTGTCAGTTTACCACGGATTTTTAAGATATTTTTTTGTACTATGAGATGGATCAAGCAAAGTGTCTTATTCGCCGTCCTAAACCCAAAACCTAAGTTAGGAAACTGTTTATTTCAAAAATAATTGACGCTGCTGAAAATTTCGCAACTTTTTTCTGGTGCTAAGGAAGGTTACTCCCTATCATTAAAAAAAATCAGGCTCTTCTAAATTTTTTATCCATTCCCAATTATCTCCACAAAATTTGCATTTAAGTCTATATTTTTCATACATAATATCATTTCTAATTTTAACATTCTGTCTAACTGTTATGTAATTTTATCGAAAAAATAATATATTTTTTCCTTCATTTTAACGTGAGATAAAACGAAGACAATTTTTTTTTTCTACGTATATTATTATTGTGTTTTCAATTTAATCGTTAATAGAATAAGATTTTATATATATGGACAGTGATCCTTCTTAACATCAGAAACGTTGCCCGTTCTGTCGTACCTGTATAGTTGAGATAACTCCACTCCTCTCTGCTGCAACTCGATGTGAATGTGAGATCCGAATGTGTCGATGATAGCTCGCATTTTACTGCAAACAAAAAACAATAAAAAAAATTGCATTAATTATTATTTATTTATCGTATGGCTGATTATGTTTATCTACTTCAAAGATTTGCAGTTAATTAGTATTAGCATTTATAACAAGGGACTTCAATAAAAATACATAGATAGACTCGTTTCAGCTTTTTCTTTAGACAAATAGACAACTTCAAAAAAAAAATAGAGATCCCTAGCTATCTTTAAATACAATGTGTATGAGAGGTTAAGTAACCCCTAAATAAAGTATTTCAGTTTTTTACAGCGACTACGACTACTAGGTAAGTATTAAGTTAAATTTCAGTCAGTTTGAAAGTAATCTTTCATACTTAAAATTAACTGAGTTGCCCCTACAAACAGAATTCAATTTAGTATGACGTGGCCAGCTATTGAAGGGTGGCCAGTAATTAACCCCTTATACTAAAAATTAATAGGTGAATAGAGTTAATTAGGGTTCGATACTCAAAGAGTAAAACGGGACCCTATTACTAAGACTTCGCTGTCCGTCTGTCTGTCACCAGGCTGTATCTCAAGAACCGTGTAAGCTAGAGAGTTGAAATTTTCACAGATTATGTATTTCTGTTGCCGCTATAACAACAAATACTAAAAACAAAATAAAATATTTTTTTAAGGGGAGCTCCCATACAACAAACGTGATTTTTTTGCCGTTTTTATAGATAATGGTACGGTACCCTTCGTGCCCGAGTCCAACTCGCTCTTGGCCAGTTTTTTTTTAGTATGAGGTGGCCAGTTATTGGCGATTTACCCTATCTTGCATCAAAATATGATGAACAGCTCCAGCATTAGGTTGAAAGCAGACTCCGCCCCTAGAAGCAATAGCTGCGGATACTGCTTGGAGGAAAGGAATGAGGATATACAAAACGGAAAGTTGATTTCATTTATTCAAAAACAATTTGCACAAAACATGCCTTTGGATCGCAGTGCATCCGAAACAATAAATCTATAGAATCATACCGGTAAGATAGGATAAACAAGAATTCGACAAAAATCCATACGCATAATGATAGTATGTATTGAATATGTAGTAGTATATCTTTTTGTATGTAGCTTATATATTTTATCTATCCAAATATCATAAACCCTCCATGATGCGTTCAAGAACCGCACATTATGACCACCATAAAAATAGACAGTTTTGTTAGAACAAATTTCTTATCTGTGAAAATGTTATTATTGCTAAATAATAACATCGATTTCGATAATATTATTTCATTCAAATTTCGAACGTCTCTAAAAACAAAGAAATTTGATTTAACCTCTGTTCTAATATCAGTCGAGATGACGTTTGGTTCGAAATGAATTGTCAATTTGCATACAAATTTGACAAATGTAAGTTAGATATCGAACGTTATGATGGTTGGATTAGTTGGATCCGACTCTAGTTTGTCTCTGAATTAAAAAAAAACTATGACAGCTGTCAGAAAACAAAGCCGCGATGCCGGTCATAATTAGCGGCTCCTGAATGCATCATGGAGGCTTATGATATGTGGATAGATAAATTAGCGTATATAACTGTACATAATTAGGCATTAAAACACTCGTGTGATGTTATTATGAAACTCGCCTTCGGCTCGTTTCATAAACCCACACTCGACTTTAATGCCCTTCAATATGTACAGTCACATAAACTACTATTTTATTTATGTACTAGCTGTTACCCGCGACTTCGTCCGCGTAGAACATGTTATCGTCTAAATGCTTGTTTCTCCATACAAATGTTGCACCCCCTTTTAACCCCCTTAGGGGTGGAATTTTCCAAAACACTGAAAGTACTTTTTTGTATTTCAATAAGTAATCTAGATCTACAAACGTTTAACCTTCTATCTCAAAAAAGAATTTTCCTCATACAAACATAGAAATACTTTTTAACCCCCTTAGGAGTAGATTTTTTTCAAAACGCTGTAAGTACTTTATTTGTATTCTAATAAGTAAGCTATCTTCAAAATTTTAGGTCTCTTGCTAAAAAAAACGTTGCGTCCATACAAATGTTGCACTCCCTTTTAACCCCCTTAGGAGTGGAATTTTCTAAAACGCTGAAAGTTCTTTATTTGTATTTTAATAAGTAAGCTATCTACAAAGTTTTAAGTCTCTTGCTAAAAAAAACGTTGCCTCGATACAAATGTTGCAGTCCCTTTTAACCTCCTTAGGGGTGGAATTTTCTAAAACGCTGAAAGTACTTTTTGTTTTTCAATAAGTAGGTAATCTTTCTACAAACTTTTGAGCTTCTATCTCAAAAAAGAGTTTTCCTCATACACACATTGCAACCCTTTTAACCCTCTTCGGGGTGGATTTTTTTCAAAACGCTGAAAGTTCTTTATTTTAATTTTAATAAGTAAGCTTTCTGCAACGTTTTAAGTCTCTAGCTAAAATAAAAAAAATCCTCCTTACAAATGTATCTTTCCACAAAGTTTAGTCTCTTGCTAAAAAAAAGTTTCATCTTATACAAAATTTGCATTCCCTTTTACCCCCCATAGGGTCAGCATTTTCCAAAATGCTGAAAGTGCTTTATTTGTATTCTAATAATTAATCTTTTCACAAAGTTTGAAGTCTCTTGCTCAGAAAATAAAGTTTTCTCCATACAAACTTTGCACCCCCATTTAACCCCTTTATTAGAAATGTGTTTTCTGGCTGCAAAAGAAGATTTTGTAACGTTAATTAATGCATACACAGAATATTATGTGCTTAATATTTATCAATTATATTACATTTTATCAAATGAATAATTGAGGAACGTAATGTATGTATGTATGTAGGTACTTACGATTTTCTGCATTTCACAATGCAAACCTAAACTTATCGAAAGCAAGCAGGCAACCACCTTCGTGCATGTACTAATTAATTACGGATGCAGGTAGTTTCCCCCACACCAAACCACCATCCCTCTTATCCTATGGGTATGTCTGTGTGTTTGCCCGTGAGTTCGTCCGCGTAGAATGTAAATGTTTGTTTAAGGAATGATTTAAAAAAAAACCCTGAAATTGGTTCACACTCTACATATAGACTCTACATGTCGACTCTACATATACCTACACACTAAATATTTTGAAGAATTTTCATGTCCACAACATTAAATTTCAAAATCGATGCCATTTTCGTAATTAACGTCACAAAAAACCATAAAAACGACACTAATATTGATATTTAGACATTTCAACCCCATCGCACCCCAACAGGGAGATGGTATTTCACGTCCGCCACGTTGGATTTTAATATCGTTGTTTATTTATTAATCAGCGACCCGAAAAACCATAGAAACAATACCAATGTTGATTTTCAGACTTTGTCACCACATTTACCCCTTTTAGGGGTGGAATTCTCAAAAATCCTGAAACACGTATTTACTTATTTATCGTTAGAAATACTCGTGTGAAGTTTCGAATAAAATAGTCGGACTAATCTTGTTTCCCCATACAAACTTTGGACCCCCATTTCACCCCCTTAGAGGATGAATTTTGAAAAATCCTTTCTTAGTGCACCCCTAGACCTTATAAGGAACCTACGTGCCAAATTTGGAATCTTTAGAACCAGCGGTTTGAGCTGTGCGTTGTTAATCAGTCAGTCAGTCAGTTTCTTCTTTTATATATTTAGATGTCTATACGTAGTGCATAATACATTTGCTTTTGTTTCTCTTCACGTATTCGTACACATTTATTATCATACTTTTTTCTTTGCAACTTTTATATGTCTCTGATTAGCTCAATGGTTAGCTGGTAGAGAATGCCATTTGTCATTAAGCTCGCCATTTGTAATTTTTTTTTGTATTTCCTGCAATAAAGTTTAAATAAATAAATAACATACTCACTCCTGGCTGGGCTGGGTGGTGAACCTGGTGGAGAGCTTGGCCAGCGACAGCAGCAGGAACTCCTTGGTGGTGATGGACAGCTGCGTGGACCACAGCAGCTTCTGGTAGATGTCGATCACGTATTCTTATAAGATACTCACTCCTGGCTGGGCTGGGTGGTGAACCTGGTGGAGAGCTTGGCCAGCGACAGCAGCAGGAACTCCTTGGTGGTGATGGACAGCTGCGTGGACCACAGCAGCTTCTGGTAGATGTCGATCACGTATTCTTATAAGATACTCACTCCTGGCTGGGCTGGGTGGTGAACCTGGTGGAGAGCTTGGCCAGCGACAGCAGCAGGAACTCCTTGGTGGTGATGGACAGCTGCGTGGACCACAGCAGCTTCTGGTAGATGTCGATCACGTATTCTTATAAGATACTCACTCCTGGCTGGGCTGGGTGGTGAACCTGGTGGAGAGCTTGGCCAGCGACAGCAGCAGGAACTCCTTGGTGGTGATGGACAGCTGCGTGGACCACAGCAGCTTCTGGTAGATGTCGATCACGTATTCTTATAAGATACTCACTCCTGGCTGGGCTGGGTGGTGAACCTGGTGGAGAGCTTGGCCAGCGACAGCAGCAGGAACTCCTTGGTGGTGATGGACAGCTGCGTGGACCACAGCAGCTTCTGGTAGATGTCGATCACGTATTCTTATAAGATACTCACTCCTGGCTGGGCTGGGTGGTGAACCTGGTGGAGAGCTTGGCCAGCGACAGCAGCAGGAACTCCTCGGTGGTGATGGACAGCTGCGTGGACCACAGCAGCTTCTGGTAGATGTCGATCACGTATTCTTATAAGATACTCACTCCTGGCTGGGCTGGGTGGTGAACCTGGTGGAGAGCTTGGCCAGCGACAGCAGCAGGAACTCCTCGGTGGTGATGGACAGCTGCGTGGACCACAGCAGCTTCTGGTAGATGTCGATCACGTATTCTTATAAGATACTCACTCCTGGCTGGGCTGGGTGGTGAACCTGGTGGAGAGCTTGGCCAGCGACAGCAGCAGGAACTCCTTGGTGGTGATGGACAGCTGCGTGGACCACAGCAGCTTCTGGTAGATGTCGATCACGTATTCTTATAAGATACTCACTCCTGGCTGGGCTGGGTGGTGAACCTGGTGGAGAGCTTGGCCAGCGACAGCAGCAGGAACTCCTTGGTGGTGATGGACAGCTGCGTGGACCACAGCAGCTTCTGGTAGATGTCGATCACGTATTCTTATAAGATACTCACTCCTGGCTGGGCTGGGTGGTGAACCTGGTGGAGAGCTTGGCCAGCGACAGCAGCAGGAACTCCTTGGTGGTGATGGACAGCTGCGTGGACCACAGCAGCTTCTGGTAGATGTCGATCACGTATTCTTATAAGATACTCACTCCTGGCTGGGCTGGGTGGTGAACCTGGTGGAGAGCTTGGCCAGCGACAGCAGCAGGAACTCCTTGGTGGTGATGGACAGCTGCGTGGACCACAGCAGCTTCTGGTAGATGTCGATCACGTATTCTTATAAGATACTCACTCCTGGCTGGGCTGGGTGGTGAACCTGGTGGAGAGCTTGGCCAGCGACAGCAGCAGGAACTCCTTGGTGGTGATGGACAGCTGCGTGGACCACAGCAGCTTCTGGTAGATGTCGATCACGTATTCTTATAAGATACTCACTCCTGGCTGGGCTGGGTGGTGAACCTGGTGGAGAGCTTGGCCAGCGACAGCAGCAGGAACTCCTTGGTGGTGATGGACAGCTGCGTGGACCACAGCAGCTTCTGGTAGATGTCGATCACGTATTCTTATAAGATACTCACTCCTGGCTGGGCTGGGTGGTGAACCTGGTGGAGAGCTTGGCCAGCGACAGCAGCAGGAACTCCTTGGTGGTGATGGACAGCTGCGTGGACCACAGCAGCTTCTGGTAGATGTCGATCACGTATTCTTATAAGATACTCACTCCTGGCTGGGCTGGGTGGTGAACCTGGTGGAGAGCTTGGCCAGCGACAGCAGCAGGAACTCCTTGGTGGTGATGGACAGCTGCGTGGACCACAGCAGCTTCTGGTAGATGTCGATCACGTATTCTTATAAGATACTCACTCCTGGCTGGGCTGGGTGGTGAACCTGGTGGAGAGCTTGGCCAGCGACAGCAGCAGGAACTCCTTGGTGGTGATGGACAGCTGCGTGGACCACAGCAGCTTCTGGTAGATGTCGATCACGTATTCTTATAAGATACTCACTCCTGGCTGGGCTGGGTGGTGAACCTAGTGGAGAGCTTGGCCAGCGACAGCAGCAGGAACTCCTTGGTGGTGATGGACAGCTGCGTGGACCACAGCAGCTTCTGGTAGATCTCGATCACGTATTCTTATAAGATACTCACTCCTGGCTGGGCTGGGTGGTGAACCTGGTGGAGAGCTTGGCCAGCGACAGCAGCAGGAACTCCTTGGTGGTGATGGACAGCTGCGTGGACCACAGCAGCTTCTGGTAGATGTCGATCACGTATTCTTATAAGATACTCACTCCTGGCTGGGCTGGGTGGTGAACCTGGTGGAGAGCTTGGCCAGCGACAGCAGCAGGAACTCCTTGGTGGTGATGGACAGCTGCGTGGACCACAGCAGCTTCTGGTAGATGTCGATCACGTATTCTTATAAGATACTCACTCCTGGCTGGGCTGGGTGGTGAACCTGGTGGAGAGCTTGGCCAGCGACAGCAGCAGGAACTCCTTGGTGGTGATGGACAGCTGCGTGGACCACAGCAGCTTCTGGTAGATGTCGATCACGTATTCTTATAAGATACTCACTCCTGGCTGGGCTGGGTGGTGAACCTGGTGGAGAGCTTGGCCAGCGACAGCAGCAGGAACTCCTTGGTGGTGATGGACAGCTGCGTGGACCACAGCAGCTTCTGGTAGATCTCGATCACGTATTCTTATAAGATACTCACTCCTGGCTGGGCTGGGTGGTGAACCTGGTGGAGAGCTTGGCCAGCGACAGCAGCAGGAACTCCTTGGTGGTGATGGACAGCTGCGTGGACCACAGCAGCTTCTGGTAGATGTCGATCACGTATTCTTATAAGATACTCACTCCTGGCTGGGCTGGGTGGTGAACCTGGTGGAGAGCTTGGCCAGCGACAGCAGCAGGAACTCCTTGGTGGTGATGGACAGCTGCGTGGACCACAGCAGCTTCTGGTAGATGTCGATCACGTATTCTTCGAGCGGCCGGGTGAAGTCGTCTGCGATACAAAAATCAATAAGATTCTGTCAAAAATTTCATTTTTGGTACAAGCTTTTATTGCCGACTGTACTTTTCTCTGTACGATTCCAACGAGCCCAAAGTCAACGGGGTTACGTCGGTTAAGTACTGAATGCCATAGCCACATTCTGTATCCATCATCAGATCAGCATGATGGTACCATAATATTGAATTATCATCCAAACAATACCTTTACCCAAAATTTCAACTCAATGGTTGAAGATATCTGCTTCAAAATTGAGTAGCAAGATTCCCCCCGAACAAACAGTTACATAGTTAGTTAGTTAGTTACAAGCTTTCTATTAACTTGCAATGTATGTAACATTGCAAGTTAATAGAAAGCTTGTAAAAACATAGTCAAGCCGGGGGGGTATCCTCGGCAACACAAGGCTCTCCAATAACTTCCGTTTGCAATTTTATTAGATCATTTCCCTTCCTTGAGGAGAGAGCATCTGCCCATCCGTACGAAGCCTTCCTTCGAAGATAATCGTGAAGGCCCTTTCTTTGCGTTAGGCATCTAATGTCATCTAAAAGGTCTGGTGACCGAAACGCACATTACTGTGGTAAGCCAGACCGTGTTTCAGTTAGATATTAATCTACTCTACCTCATTGTACAGTAATTCATAAAATTATCATCTTTAACACAATCATCTGACAGGGAAAAAATGTGCCCCTGCCACATCCACTTCAATATTACTGGACCTAAAAAAAACGACTTTCTCTCTGGAACAGTATATTTATGTAAATAATGAAGCTTGACTCACCTACGCCGTCATCATCGACCATAGAAATGGCATTGCTCGCTTCAGACACTAATAGATCGCCGTACTCTCCCACCGTCCACGTTGCCACCTGAAAAAGAAGACAGATTCGATTTAATTCACTGCTTAATTTATAATATCTCTATAGTCTCTGGAAGGTGCTCATAACTTTGTCATGTTGGTGGTGGCTACATCCTCGTCTAGTGGCCCGAGGCACAAAATAAATAATAGTATTTACGTAACAAAACCAATGTTTGACAGCTAGAACATCCATGGCGTCCCGCTCACGCGCGTTCGACGCATAGCAGCTACTCTTTTAATCCAAGCGCGATCGGGTGTATCGACAGTTCGCGCGAGAGCAAAGTTTAGCCGAAGCAGCAAGAGGAACAGGGTCCCATGATTCACAAGCAGCCGTTCATGCAGGTCGCAGTGTTATGGCGGAGGTTGCTACACCCTAGTCTATCAAGTACAGGACGCGCCACATACGTTTGCGTCTGTTTACTAGTAGCGTCGCAGAGGTCTCAGGGGGTTCGACGGGTGCACACTTGAGGCTAACATATGTGGCGCGTATTGTACCATTACAAGTGGCAATAGATGGAGTTACCTGCACGAGTGGCTGTTTCTCGGAGGCATCTCCATTAAGCGCGGACCGCTCGAGCGAGGTCCAGAGCCGCATGGACGCGTACGCCTGCCGCTCCGTCGGCGCCGACGAGATGATCTGGATGGTGCTGGACACGGTGTCGTCGCGGAGGTGACTATATCCTGGTAGTAGAGTGTAGTTACCTGCACGAGTGGCTGTTTCTCGGAGGCATCTCCATTAAGCGCGGACCGCTCGAGCGAGGTCCAGAGCCGCATGGACGCGTACGCCTGCCGCTCCGTCGGCGCCGACGAGATGATCTGGATGGTGCTGGACACGGTGTCGTCGCGGAGGTGACTATATCCTGGTAGTAGAGTGTAGTTACCTGCACGAGTGGCTGTTTCTCGGAGGCATCTCCATTAAGCGCGGACCGCTCGAGCGAGGTCCAGAGCCGCATGGACGCGTACGCCTGCCGCTCCGTCGGCGCCGACGAGATGATCTGGATGGTGCTGGACACGGTGTCGTCGCGGAGGTGACTATATCCTGGTAGTAGAGTGTAGTTACCTGCACGAGTGGCTGTTTCTCGGAGGCATCTCCATTAAGCGCGGACCGCTCGAGCGAGGTCCAGAGCCGCATGGACGCGTACGCCTGCCGCTCCGTCGGCGCCGACGAGATGATCTGGATGGTGCTGGACACGGTGTCGTCGCGGAGGTGACTATATCCTGGTAGTAGAGTGGAGTTACCTGCACGAGTGGCTGTTTCTCGGAGGCATCTCCATTAAGCGCGGACCGCTCGAGCGAGGTCCAGAGCCGCATGGACGCGTACGCCTGCCGCTCCGTCGGCGCCGACGAGATGATCTGGATGGTGCTGGACACGGTGTCGTCGCGGAGGTGACTATATCCTGGTAGTAGAGTGTAGTTACCTGCACGAGTGGCTGTTTCTCGGAGGCATCTCTATTAAGCGCGGACCGCTCGAGCGAGGTCCAGAGCCGCATGGACGCGTACGCCTGCCGCTCCGTCGGCGCCGACGAGATGATCTGGATGGTGCTGGACACGGTGTCGTCGCGGAGGTGACTATATCCTGGTAGTAGAGTGTAGTTACCTGCACGAGTGGCTGTTTCTCGGAGGCATCTCCATTAAGCGCGGACCGCTCGAGCGAGGTCCAGAGCCGCATGGACGCGTACGCCTGCCGCTCCGTCGGCGCCGACGAGATGATCTGGATGGTGCTGGACACGGTGTCGTCGCGGAGGTGACTATATCCTGGTAGTAGAGTGTAGTTACCTGCACGAGTGGCTGTTTCTCGGAGGCATCTCCATTAAGCGCGGACCGCTCGAGCGAGGTCCAGAGCCGCATGGACGCGTACGCCTGCCGCTCCGTCGGCGCCGACGAGATGATCTGGATGGTGCTGGACACGGTGTCGTCGCGGAGGTGACTATATCCTGGTAGTAGAGTGTAGTTACCTGCACGAGTGGCTGTTTCTCGGAGGCATCTCCATTAAGCGCGGACCGCTCGAGCGAGGTCCAGAGCCGCATGGACGCGTACGCCTGCCGCTCCGTCGGCGCCGACGAGATGATCTGGATGGTGCTGGACACGGTGTCGTCGCGGAGGTGACTATATCCTGGTAGTAGAGTGTAGTTACCTGCACGAGTGGCTGTTTCTCGGAGGCATCTCCATTAAGCGCGGACCGCTCGAGCGAGGTCCAGAGCCGCATGGACGCGTACGCCTGCCGCTCCGTCGGCGCCGACGAGATGATCTGGATGGTGCTGGACACGGTGTCGTCGCGGAGGTGACTATATCCTGGTAGTAGAGTGTAGTTACCTGCACGAGTGGCTGTTTCTCG
Source organism: Epinotia brunnichana (assembly GCA_963854355.1). NCBI lineage: Eukaryota > Metazoa > Arthropoda > Insecta > Lepidoptera > Tortricidae > Epinotia > Epinotia brunnichana. Next base: position 28,830,252 of record OY977943.1, read on the forward strand.
GAGGCATCTCCATTAAGCGCGGACCGCTCGAGCGAGGTCCAGAGCCGCATGGACGCGTACGCCTGCCGCTCCGTCGGCGCCGACGAGATGATCTGGATGGTGCTGGACACGGTGTCGTCGCGGAGGTGACTATATCCTGGTAGTAGAGTGTAGTTACCTGCACGAGTGGCTGTTTCTCGGAGGCATCTCCATTAAGCGCGGACCGCTCGAGCGAGGTCCAGAGCCGCATGGACGCGTACGCCTGCCGCTCCGTCGGCGCCGACGAGATGATCTGGATGGTGCTGGACACGGTGTCGTCGCGGAGGTGACTATATCCTGGTAGTAGAGTGTAGTTACCTGCACGAGTGGCTGTTTCTCGGAGGCATCTCCATTAAGGTGAAGCATCTTCAGAAAAGTACCACAAGGGGGTAGAATAAGGCTTGGAAATTCCTACTTAATTACGCGAAAACTACATAAAATGTAACCGTTTCTTATTTAAATGTTATTTGAAGATATTTTCTACAATTTTATAATGCCCAAAACACGATTTGATTAATTTGCCTCGATGGATTAGGCTCGGAAAGTTAGCTCTGATCGCGCGTTTTTCGGTAGGTCGAGTTGACTAAAAACCAGAACCATTTTTTTGCTAGTCAATGTTCAGTATTTATTTTTGTATCCTTTTATTCCTTATTATATATGTGACAACGTAGTAGGCTCATTTTATTTTTAATTAACGTAAATTAGTAACATTAAGCACATAAATATAAAATCTCGCTCAAAACGGACGCGCGTAAGTCATTCGTTTGAATTTTAGTAGGCAGATGGCCAAGCGGCCTCGGGCCGGACGGATGTCTGTCGCGGTTTTTTGCATTTTGACAACTGTAAAATTCGCTAGTTTAATACCAGCTGTTAGAAAATAATACATTTTCAGGGAGAATTAATAGGGTGTCATGTGGGTGGATAAACGTTTAAAATAGATTTTCGGTCATTTTTACAATTTGTTCTAATTTAAAACACAAAAGTTCGTTCACAAACCCTACCATTACAACCCGATTTTTCATATTTCTCATCTTAAGAGCCCGTTATTAATGAAAGAAGTTCGAATACGTTTCTTTAGTATGTGGAATATTTTTTTATCACACAGGTCACATTGTCTAGTACGGTGTATGTCGTAACATCTCGCTGCCCCAATATTATAGGGTCCTATGTTACATTGTCGGGGTACTTCAATTTAGACCTAGTGTTACTCTGACAAACTTCAAATTTCAAGTTGATAAAAGTGCAACATAGAACCCTATAATATTAGGGCAGCGATATGTCATATAGGCACATTTGACATTTGGCATTTACGCTGTCTTAAGGACTTAGATATATCGTTTTCAATAAAATCATAATATATTTTTCAACACACCTGCTCGTAAAGTAGGTCTTATTACAGCGTATTTACACTGATAATGCAGAATATTACCCATGCCGTGCCTTTTACATTACATTATCGCACTAGTGCCTTTTCATTACATATCTTTTTAAATATTAGCAAAATAATGCAGAATATTACCCATGCCGTGACTTTTACATTACATTATCGCACTAGTGCCTTTTCATTACATATCTTTTAACATTTTCATTTTTTATTTTTTTTATTTTTTCCTCGCAAATGTGTTGAAAAACGTCGTATGAAACACGTGATCATTGGTCATTACACTTCTCGTCTCCATTAAGCCTTCGCCTTCGGCTCAGGCTTAAAAACCGACTCGAGTGTAATGACCAACTTAGCACACTTGTATCATAATGTACTAAAATACAATGAAAATCTTATAGTGTACGAACTATAACGATTATGATAGTATATTGTGATCCGCTGTAATAATGACGCCATCCAGTTAACTCCCCTGCAGTTCGAACCAATTGAATGTGGAATATAATATCTACTCGGAATCTGCAAGCATGATGTAATTTGTGTTTATTGTGGTCAAATCAAGACGGATTATTGTCACCCAATTGGATACAGTTCTTCAAGATACCTCCTAACTACACTTCAACTCCAAGTTTTTAACACATTCATTGCCCAGAATCTCTACGCACTACGCTCCTTGCCGACGATGCCTACGGCGTATATAGGCGCCCGCTAAGCGGGTTCATGGCAGACCTGAAGGAGAGTTTGAAAGTCAAGTGAAGAAGAAGAAGTATTAAATAATTGTAATAATTAATATACCTAAACAGTAAAGTATTCCATTGCATATATAGACACTTTTTATTCTTGTGGTAGAAAACATATTCCTACTAATGAAGAATTTGTTTCATTTTCTTTACCTACTCTGAGGCTAAGGAATTCACTAAAACAGACATTATTTAGATTAAGTATGCTGATTTTGTAATCTGCTTGCGTCTTGGTCAAGTGCGAGTCGGACTTCTGCACGAGGGTTCCGTACCATACTTTCAAGCTAATTACTCGTAGCATGTCTAGTTTAACGTAGATGGGTCACACGGAGCGTAATTATGAATCGATTGACACCTTATTAATCGGTTCCGTATCTTAAACGCTATGGTGGAATTGGGATGCCTATCCGGAATAGCACTTTGCCGCCGCCGCTCGCTTCTTAGCCTTAAGCTTTAAATGGAAGGATATAATGATGTGACGGAACTTGCCAATGAGAATACAATTAGGTAGCTAAAATCGACTTCCGAGCTATGTTTACAATTTGGCACATTATTCCTTTGTGATAAGGCGAAAAAAAGAAAAACTATATATCATCATCATTATCATATCAGCCGAAAGACGTCCACTGCTGGACATATGCCTCCCCCAAAGAGTGCCAAAATGACCGATCCTGCGCCACCCATTCTATATATAGTAGTATAGAATATATAATTTTTTCGCCTTACCAGCTAAGTCACATATCAGGGAAATTCTTTTTCTCTATTTTCACCCAAGCTCCAACCAGAGCTCGGCCACTCAGGTATATATGTATGTATGTATGTGATACATACATTTATAGTATAAAATGGCATATAATTTGTAATCCTATGCGTATAAAAGAAATATGAGTAAATAAAATACATTACAACATTACTTACAAGCAGGACTCGCAATCGAGGGGCCATCCAGGAAGCACGGCAGTCAGTACAATTACCATAGAATTATTATTAGTACCATTTTTTTATACCATGTATTTTGCAAACAAACACACGATTTGCGAGATATCGAAGCCTATGGACGCTTGCTACTAAAGAGGATTCACCACCGTGCATTGCCAACTCTTTATTGATTTGAAGATTTGGAGAATGCTTAGGGTTCATTTGAATTAACTCACAGATATTCACGAGTTTACGATATAATATTGCTTACCTATACTCGTGTTATTCTTTGTAGATTAGGTAAGTAGAAATCGACACAAAATAGGCTTAAATCGCAAGGCATGGGTTTTCGGTATATTGAACCGATATATAGTTAGGATAGTGTGAACACGAAATTTTGGTTTAAAAGTCATAAACTATGCTACTTTGACCATCAAGATGTAGTACACTTTAAAAGATAAATAAATTTACCACAATTTGAGTTAAGCCACAGGTCTATAAACTCAAGCGATGGCCCTTCAATGATGGTCTATTTTCCCGAAAATTGTCAATTTTAAGTCATGGTCCCGTCCGGATCAAAATATTGGCAAAATCCCTCGTCCAATGATACAAATTGTTGGATATAAAGTTTGGTTGATATGTAATTTTCTTTCATACAAACCCTCTATAAATTCTGTAACACTACACGCACAATCTTGAAAATACGAAAAAAAGGTAAAAATGGCTTTTTTGAAGAATTGAGTGCAAAAGGCCTTTGAGTACCTACCTTTAGTTTGTGTGAAAGTAGCCAAGTACCAATGGAAAAGGCAATAAATAATCATCATCATAATCAGCCGAAAGACGTCAACTGCTGTACACAGGCCTCCCTCAAAGATTGCCACAATGACCGGTTCTGCGCCACCCGCATCCAGCGGGCTCCCGCGACTTTCACTAGGTGTTCAGTCCGGTCCCCACTCGAGAACCTTTCTGCCCCAACGGCCATCGGTTCTACGTGATTTAGGTTTAGATTTATTTATTTCGAGATAAAAATTACAATATAGGTCTTTATCACGATCGTCAATAATAAGTAATAAAAATAAAATAATATTCATAATGTTAATACACAAAGTGGAAATTGTATCTCCAATTAAGGATTGTCATTTAACAACTAATAGACACTTACTATTAAACAGAAATAAACAATGTCAATTTATGCATTAGGTACCTAAATTTAAAAGTTGAATATACAATATGAATGTTACACAAGAAATAATATCAAATGTGCAATGTGCCCCGCCCTATGCCACTTAAAAGCAATACTATCTATCATGTAAAAACGATAATAAATTATTTTGGTTTGGTTCAGCTAGAAGCTTTTCTTCAGGTTCTTCCACGCTTTCTTCCTCAGGTTCTTCAGTTTTTTGAGTTCGTGTTGTGCCTGGGTTTTCTCAAGATCGTTTTCATCATCGCCTATCGATATCAAAGCCGTGATTTCGAATAATTTTCCTGAGCAAATTAAGCATAGAACTGAGCATTTGAGCTTAGCTCTCTGGTGGTTGGTGGCAAATGTGCATACAAAGCCCTTTGAATACCTATACATTTGTCAGTATAGTAACACCAAATGTCCCATTATTTGATAATCAATTTTTACCTATTTTAGTGTTTTCGAGATTGTGATTGAATAATTAGTCTCACTGACCTATCTGTGCTTTAATGAAAGCAAATTAAATTGAGTATAACTTTATTACTAATATTTTTTCTCATAGCGCGAGGGATTTATGATATGTTTTGGTCCAGACGGGAGAATTTAAAATCGACGAAGTTCGGAAAAAATATATTATTTTCGAAAGGCAATAGCTCCGTCCCTTTAGAGCTTACAGATTTGCAGTTTAATTCAAATTGTAGGAATAGGGAACTTGCATCTTTTTTTTTTATTGCGAAAATCAAATGTATAATTTAGCATTAAAACAACTGTAGCACTAATACTTTCTTATGATTTATTTTTCCGATGTTATATGCATTTGAAATCTGCACGCGCCGGCACCCCCCGAAAACGCTCTATATTAAACTGGCTTATGCTATGACGTCACAACATATATTCTCGGCACGTTTACTATGGAGTAAGTCATTAATTTGCAATTATCTCCACAACATTTGCGTTTAAGTCTATACTTGATATACAAAATATAATTTTCTGTGCCAATTCAATATTCTGTGTAACCGTTATGTTATTTTATCGAAACAATAATAATTTTTTTTTCGTCATTTTAACGTGAGATAAAACTAATACAATCGTTTTTTTTTTCTTCTGTATGATATTTCTACGTATATCCGCATCGATTGAGTGCAATTTATTCAAAATTGAAGTCCCATGCAAGTTCCCCATTTTAATCAACTTTAAAATTCAGGCGTAAATGTAAAAAAAGTCCTAAAATTTCGCAGTTTTACGCGTGTCGCGCAACTGGCACAAGCTTTTCGAAGTTGCAAATTTGTGTCTACACTACCCTAACTGATCCATAAAACAAAACCAAATAAGTTACTGCCAAAATTTTCATTTTTGGTACAAGCTTTTATTGCTTACTGTACTTTTCTGTGTATTGTATTAAGACGATTCTAAGGAGCTTAAACTCAACGTGGTAACGTCGGTTAAATACTGAATTCCCATGGCCACCTTCTGTCTCCATCATCAGATCAGCTCGATGGTACCATAATATTGAATTGTTATTCAAACTATGCTAATACCCAAAATTTCAGCTCAATCGGATAACGGCAAGTGACTGAAAAATGGATTGCAAATTTTGACGGACAACTTACATAGATACTTACATACCTACATACAACCAGGTCAAGTTAATATAAAGCTTGTAAAAACCAGAACTACATCGTGCTTTGCGTTTTTAATGTCGAATTCTACAGTCCTAACAACGCGTCGCTTTGAACCAGGTTCATTGGATGTGGTACTGGGGAGCACCGAAGAGTTTTTATGATCTTCATGAATATATAAATGACTGCCACTTAGCACTAACAAATTACTATAATTATGTGATTAGTGTCTACCCTTTGATGTAGGTATCACCATCACCTGCGACTACATTACTCACTTTCGGTTTGCTGACGACACTACTTACCGTACATCACAATCATAGAGGCATCAGGGGGTGTCAGTGACAGTGATTAAAGAGTACTTAATACGTATTAATATATGTAGGTACGAGTTTATTAGGTCTATTTAGTATAATTATATTCTGGCCTGATATTGGTTTACGGGTATACCTATTGGTGTTACACTTTCATAATAACACTTACAACAGCAGCAGAAACCGAATGTATAATTATGTTTTAGGACGGTATTTTATACTTAGTATCTGCATATTATTTGTAGTACCTACTTTTTTGCATTCCCACACTATAAAACTAAGGAGCAAAATAAGGATTACCTAATATATATACCTACCCAGTAACGTACAAATAGGTACGTACCAACAAGGCTCGATCATTCTGACTGACGTGATCGCTTAATGGCCCCTCTATTGTGATGAGTTGAGACTTGAGAATTAAATTGAATTTTCAAATTTAATTGTCCATCCAGGCTCAAGCCCCCCAAAAAGCCAGCTCGATCTGAGTCCTTAACATAACGTAACCCCTTTTGTCAAGCAATGATCATAAATTTTCGCTTGCTTATTTTCATGAAATTTTGCACCTTAGCGAAGACCGAATAGAGTTGCTATGACATTGCCAATCTAAAGACTGATCTTATGATCTATTGACTTATCAATAGTATATATAAGTCGCTTAACTTCAAACTCGGGTAAATCCATTCGACCCTATCAGCAAATATCTACCTTATCACCTTTGCTTAATAGCAAAATCGCATGATTTGACAGATGGATTAACCCGAGTTTGAAATTAAGCGACTCATATTTCATATATCAAAATGTACCTAAGAAACATACGCAGAATCATCGCAGAATAAGAAAATGTCAACAAGTCTGACATTTTTCAATAAGATGTTTTGACAATTTCACTTTCTGTAATGAGGTTGGTGACTGATTTAAATTTATAATATCACGAAAGAAAAAAAATACCGAGGTCAGTGACCTGTCACAGTAAAGTGAGATAGTGTGCGTGAAATGTAGCGGTGTGTGTTTCTGGGGAGAATTACGATAATGTTGCGCCGCCTAGTAGGTTTTTCGTGTCGCGTATGTAGCTTCACCCGAGATGCCTCACCTTAAGCGCGGACCGCTCGAGCGAGGTCCAGAGCCGCATGGACGCGTACGCCTGCCGCTCCGTCGGCGCCGACGAGATGATCTGGATGGTGCTGGACACGGTGTCGTCGCGGAGGTGACTATATCCTGGTAGTAGAGTGTAGTTACCTGCACGAGTGGCTGTTTCTCGGAGGCATCTCCATTAAGCGCGGACCGCTCGAGCGAGGTCCAGAGCCGCATGGACGCGTACGCCTGCCGCTCCGTCGGCGCCGACGAGATGATCTGGATGGTGCTGGACACGGTGTCGTCGCGGAGGTGACTATATCCTGGTAGTAGAGTGTAGTTACCTGCACGAGTGGCTGTTTCTCGGAGGCATCTCCATTAAGCGCGGACCGCTCGAGCGAGGTCCAGAGCCGCATGGACGCGTACGCCTGCCGCTCCGTCGGCGCCGACGAGATGATCTGGATGGTGCTGGACACGGTGTCGTCGCGGAGGTGACTATATCCTGGTAGTAGAGTGTAGTTACCTGCACGAGTGGCTGTTTCTCGGAGGCATCTCCATTAAGCGCGGACCGCTCGAGCGAGGTCCAGAGCCGCATGGACGCGTACGCCTGCCGCTCCGTCGGCGCCGACGAGATGATCTGGATGGTGCTGGACACGGTGTCGTCGCGGAGGTGACTATATCCTGGTAGTAGAGTGTAGTTACCTGCACGAGTGGCTGTTTCTCGGAGGCATCTCCATTAAGCGCGGACCGCTCGAGCGAGGTCCAGAGCCGCATGGACGCGTACGCCTGCCGCTCCGTCGGCGCCGACGAGATGATCTGGATGGTGCTGGACACGGTGTCGTCGCGGAGGTGACTATATCCTGGTAGTAGAGTGTAGTTACCTGCACGAGTGGCTGTTTCTCGGAGGCATCTCCATTAAGCGCGGACCGCTCGAGCGAGGTCCAGAGCCGCATGGACGCGTACGCCTGCCGCTCCGTCGGCGCCGACGAGATGATCTGGATGGTGCTGGACACGGTGTCGTCGCGGAGGTGACTATATCCTGGTAGTAGAGTGTAGTTACCTGCACGAGTGGCTGTTTCTCGGAGGCATCTCCATTAAGCGCGGACCGCTCGAGCGAGGTCCAGAGCCGCATGGACGCGTACGCCTGCCGCTCCGTCGGCGCCGACGAGATGATCTGGATGGTGCTGGACACGGTGTCGTCGCGGAGGTGACTATATCCTGGTAGTAGAGTGTAGTTACCTGCACGAGTGGCTGTTTCTCGGAGGCATCTCCATTAAGCGCGGACCGCTCGAGCGAGGTCCAGAGCCGCATGGACGCGTACGCCTGCCGCTCCGTCGGCGCCGACGAGATGATCTGGATGGTGCTGGACACGGTGTCGTCGCGGAGGTGACTATATCCTGGTAGTAGAGTGTAGTTACCTGCACGAGTGGCTGTTTCTCGGAGGCATCTCCATTAAGCGCGGACCGCTCGAGCGAGGTCCAGAGCCGCATGGACGCGTACGCCTGCCGCTCCGTCGGCGCCGACGAGATGATCTGGATGGTGCTGGATACGGTGTCGTCGCGGAGGTAGTTGCCCGCCTGGACAAATATCAAATTACATATTACAAATACATTATAAAATATACGGAGATCAGAAATTGTGTCTAGTGGGAGTAGTAATTGAGTGGTGGTATCTCATTGATCTTGCTCCAGGTGTGACGCTGGATCAGTAGGCCGTGGGATAGTCTAAGGCACGCTGTTTGAAAGGTCTGGCGAGTTACATTATGCTACAATGCTCAGTAGAGTGGTGATCACACCTCGAAGAGCGTAAGGAATTCTTCGTTCATCTTGTTCCAGACGTTCTACTGGTTCATTAGTGCGAAGGACAACTCCATGGCAAGCCTCATATGTCTTGAATCGAGCTACATTAACTACAATGAACTGCAGACTGATCATACCTTGAAGAAAACCTTGAAGAGCGTGTCGAGATGCCACTTGTTAGTAGGTGCGTATCTCTCCGCAGCTAACAGCATCGCGCTGGAGCAGTGGGCCTTGAACTCCGGCTCCGAGCGCTCGAGGAACACGAGGAGTTCCTTCATCATGCTGCGGATGTTCTGCTGGTTAACCAGGGCGAAGGAAAGCTCCATGGCACGCCGTCGGATCGAGATATCAGGGTCCTGGAAAGTGAAAAGTTAGTGACAATTTAGTAATGAAGATCTTGGAGTGCACATCATCCAAATTCTTCTGGGTATCCCTGACATACGCACGGTTCCAGCCGGAGGCAAGGGCGTTGAATATGCGATCTGATCTAAGGCGTGAGTAGACGCTCAACTGCTAAGCTTTCAGGTCAAGATCGTGGGGAACCTCGTGGACAACTGACCGGTCCTTGTGGAAGGCCAGCAGTAGACGTATTTCGGCAGAAATTATGATGATGCGGGTCATTCCTGGATGAGACTAGCACTACAGGTTGAGAATGATGATGAAGACCGTACCTTCAAACACTCGAGGATGGTGGTCCGATGCCTCTGTACAGCGGATGTATCGACATGTACCGTCCGTAACAACGTGTTGAGAGCCACGTATCTAATGTTCTTGTCATTGTTCAGCAGGAACCTGCCGAGGATGTTCACAGCTAAGACCTGTAAACATTTGGAATCTGAATTAGATAAATCTATTATTATCCATATCTATACTAATATAATAAAGAGGAAAAGACTGTGTGATTGCAGCTTTGTAAGTTTGTATGTAGGGAGTCATTTCCGGTCTCTATTGACCGGACTTTTTGGGTGGACATAAACCATGTTTTATCCCGACTTGTGTTAGGAGGTCATGATGGAGCAAGCCTGGGAGCAGGTATAAAGAAGAGGGCAAATGCACAAAAGATCCCACTGGGTCGAAGTGCATCCGAAAGGGCCCTCACCTAGATGAGATAAGATAGGATAGGATTCCCCTTGTGTACGGATATATTATGCGGTCTGTTCGGTCTCCTAAAGTCCTAATACTAACCCTGAGACTGCTCTCGGACCTGATGTCCATAATGGACAGCACAGTTTCGTAGAGGATGGTGTTGCCGACATTCTTGCTGGTCTCCGTGTTGGTGGCCACCTGTGCCAGGATGTCGTTCATTGCTTCTGATGCTTCTGCGTCGTTCTTGCCTAGTATCCGGAGGAGGCGGAGGATTTTCACCTGGAAATAATTTAGGAATGTTTTCTCAGTATTCAACTGTTCACTTTCGATAGCACTGATCAGTGCTTATGTATACGAAGGGTTAAGTAATTTAATTAACCCTAATTATTAACTAGTAATTACTTTTAAATGATTAAGTAGTAATTACTAACCTTAACAGAGCAATTTTATTACATTTCATCACCACTAATTAGGGTAAATCGTTAGTAGCTGGCCGCTTCATACTAAAAATTAACTCTATTCACCTATAATAGAATTCATTTTAGTATAAGGTTTCAATTACTGGCCACCCCTCAATAACTGGCCACGTCATACTAAATTGAATTCTATTTGTAGGGGAACAGAGTTCTTATGGGCGATTTATCCTATTTACTTAACCAAAACGATACAACTTTTGAGATCTACTAATGGTAATGACGTAAATAATGATGTCGCTTATTAAACATTACATCATAAGGTTATAAATCTATTGGAAACGCAACCCAATTAGGCTCGATAAACATGTTTAATCCAACAACGTAGCCCCAGTATCCCCGAGTAATTAGGTTTCGTAAAGGTTAACATCTATAAAAAACAATTCGTGATCTGATAATTAAATTCTGAACAGATCGTTCTCGTACTTTTGTTTAGTTAGTTTCATCAATAAATTACCACCAGTTCTGAAAAATAAACCTCTGCCACGAGAAGAACCGGTAAGATACTCGGCGAGGTAAAACTTTTTCAAACTATTATTAATTCACCTCGTGATATTTTTTTACAATATTGTACAACTACATGTGAAAAGCAGTTACTTAATCTATAAACTAGTACATCCAATTATAGTACACGCAAGTGTAACCTGTGTTTGAGCAAGTTAATTAAGTAACAACTTTATTACCTGAAGGAAGGGGTCCGACACGCCGCTGACGTCATGCTCGGGCGAATAACCGGCCAGTATCAGATTCTTCAGTATCCGAACCAGGTTAGGAACGATCTACAAGCAAAAACACACCTTAACATCACACACGCTAAGACGCTTTTACATCGGCATCGCACACAGAAATATACGAAGCGAAAAGAAAACAAATTCAGCCAATCATGTATGCGTCGTCTAAATACGGAATGAAAATAAAGTTTAAATACTGTAACAACAATTTTACATTACAGGGCAAATTACAATTAACACCTTTACAACAGCCAATAGGGGCTTACAACTTAAGAAAAAATAAAAAAAGGTTCCATATCCCTGAACGAGTAAATATTAGTCACATTTTGAGTGCTCATTCTAATCTATGTGACAAACTCGTGTCACAATCCAAACTATAAAACGAAAGTTAGTACGAGTGAAATGATATGATAGAAGTCGAAAGCTTTTCCAGAAGGTTCTATTGATAGATAATCGAAAAGCACACCAGTGCCGAGTGTACTTTCCAACAGTATAACTACTCAAATGTACGATAGTTTACATAATGTCCCAAACGTCCCACAAATACGGAAAGCCTGACGGATCCACAGCGAATTATAATGAAAAAGGTGTATTAAGTTTTGATGGAATCTGTAAGACTTTCGCTTGCCATGTAATACAATACATATAATACTGTTTTTGATATATCATGTATCCAACAAAGACATTCATGCTGATGCCTGTGTCGTAGCCTGATGACATTCTGGTTGATTCGATACAATAAATAGAAAACATAGTGTAATGTTCTATGTGGAAAATACTCCGCGAACTCTTGGGTATTCCAGTTTAGTAAGCGTTTGCGTAGACACGGTGATTTCCTCTGGATTTTCCAAAAGGAAATTTTACCGCTGCTGCCTCTAATTACTATATATCGAGTACGTAGTCAAGTCATAAATAAGAACAGCTAGACACTTTATACACACACGTTATTTGGGTCAATCAACTTTTTCTTGTTGTTATTCTGTCCCGGTAAGCCAAGAGACAACAGTGACAGACTTTCTTATAAAAAATACTATGAACTGGACTCCTATCATGCTAAGGAGATGCGCCACCATGGAATGGGTTTACCAATATAACAATAACATGTTTTTAGTGGATTGAAACCCCATAAAATAATAGTTTTAAAGAGTGACCCAGGAGACGTAACCATGGCAACGAGCGACAAGAAATTGTTGATTGACCCATTTGTAGGTTTATAAGGGTAAAAAACAATTGACTGCGCTGAGAGGTACTAAGCTCTCTTTTTAGCGTTATACGAAATTTAATAGACCCCAATTATTATGGCCAAAGCTGTAAAATATTGATCGATTGACTTAGGCATTGATCAAGGAAAGATAACGAACAATCGTAGTATGTCCAATCAATTGTATAAACAGTGAATGTGCAAAGTGAATCCGGCCACTTTTGAGTTATAATTATAAATTATCAGCAAGTTATACAAAAATTTACTATAGTATGGAATCATGATCATCAGTCATCAGGCTACAGCACGTGATAGTGCAAGGATCATCGTGTGATTACCTCGCGCTGTCCGCTCTCCTACGGGACAACACAAACAAAACAATTAGTGTTACGTCTTCAGATCAGCTCCTACGCAAGTGTGGCTGTGTATGTGTGTAGTAGACTCATGGTGGAATAAAACAACGTATGTCATACCCGACGATGTCCCTGACCTACGTCACACAAATGTGCCCATAGTGCAAAGTTGACTGACATCTTCCATATAAAAAATGTTAGTTTAACGATTTATTTGTAGTGAAAACACAACTGCATAAAATTAGTAGTTCAACGTAAATATTTATTGAAGTAATGCAATTTACTCGGGTAATTTACTTTTACACAGTGGCAACACATCAAATTGGCAAGTTCGGCACTGACAGTCCGCCATTTTTATGGTTCAGGGACACTGACGTCACGGACTCCCATTTCCCGTGAATTGTCTTGTTTTATTCTACCATGCTTAGACTTAAGACAAAACGGTTACACACGGCGAGTATTTGCAGGAATACAAACGCGCGACTGTTTTTTTTTTATACTACGCCGGTGGCAAACAAGCTTACGGCCTGCCTGGTGTTAAGCTGGTACCGTAGCCTATGGACACTTGTGACTCCAGAAGAATCACAAGCGCGTTGCCGACCCTTTATTCGCTTGAGGATTCGCTGTGTTGGCAGATAGAGACATGCAGGTCCCTCACTCCCAACATAGCGCATCCTAGGGAGCTCTGGCCACCTGTATCGAGACACTAGCCATGTCAGTTATCTGCATGGGTATTATATTGCGGTTGTATCCCTTCAAATAGTCGCCCTGCGTAACAGCTCTAAAAGTATTGTTGTGACTGTCCCAAAGGGACCTTACGGTAATTAATTGGATAGGCTTTTACTTTGAGGAATTCCATGATAAGTACATATCTAGGAAAATATTCCTTTGTTTTATTTAGGCCGGATCCGACCATACTGTTTTGAGGAAATGAAAATTATTTATACGAAACAAACAGATACAAAACATTACTTAAACCAAAATAAATTAAAACCAGAAATATTCAATGAGGACATCAGAGTTCAATGGACTAATAAAGGAATAAACTAAGTGTTTGATCGAATTGAAACTTGGAGGAATAAATATTTCTGGATATTTTACGGCGGTAGACGTTGTAGTACTTTAAAAAAATAGTAGTAGTTGTAGTAGTTTAATTAGTGCCGACATTAATAACGCAATTTTTTCGCTTCGGACGAACACAATATATGGAATGTCAAAAGGGCAACACCGATAAATCTCTTACTTCTTTGCAATTTGAACTAGATTTATCGGTTTCAACCACGTACGTCCTCCATTTATCACCGGTAGATTGTAGTATTTATTATACTGGGTGTTTTCGGGGTCATGCATGATTTGGAATGACCAAATGCGAATAAGTTGGTCATACTGAACAACATTTTCCATGAGACCAACTACTAATTCACAAAAAAATAAAATCCATACATTAACTCTCAACTAACTCACAGTTAACTCGCAGCTAACTCTTAATTGGCTCTTATAATTTTCTATTTCGTGGTTGGCCCCATGTGAGAAGTTGTTCACTATGACCATCTTATTCGCATTTGGTTAATCCAGATCACGATACCGATGCCACCTTGTATAAATCCTGTATGTATAAATTACTGAGGGTCTGTTACGATCACTTTTATCAACCCTATACAACGTGTTCCCGGGAATTTCCGTTAATTGCAAGGGGGCATAGTTTAGATTAAATAAAGTTAATTTCTCCAAGACAGTAGTATCTTAACTCCTATTGTTATCAAGATATTCAAAATTTAATTTATTCAGTTTTGCAGATTTAACCAGTGTAATTTTGTAAGGCTCCTATAATACACTACAAGAAAGTTTACAAAGTGAGTTCGGTCGATATTACATATTTTTTTACACATATTTTTTATTTCATGTGTTTCAAGGCCCTTGTACAATAAGACAATATCCGTTAATGCTCTATTTTATTTTTTCCAAAAAATAATTATGCTAATTTGTTTCTGTGAATGTACTCTTACCCTGAGAAAATTACGGTTTTTTTGGAAATAATTCAATATCAGGCTAATTATTTGTATACGGCTTTTATATGTTATTTTAAACAACTTTTACTATCGAAATCAATAATTCTATGGACCGGAAGTTAGGAAAAAAAATTAACCCGCAAGCAAAAATGCTATTAGTATTTTTATAATGAAAACACAAATTTGGAGACTTACTACCTGAATCCAAAAATATATGCATCAGGAAATAACGGCATTTTGAACAGGGACTTTGAACGCTACGGTATACAGTGACGAGTGCTTACAGAAAAGATTACTACCACTAATAAAGAAGCACAGGAGTAGCACTTTATTTTGGCCATACTTGGCTTCTTGTCATTACTCTAAAACAACGACGGAATGGTATAAAGCCGATAAGGTAGAAGTAGTGGATAAGGAGATGAATCCTCCCAATTTCCCAGAAGTTCACCCAATTGAGTGATATTGGTCTATCATGAAAATACACCTCTAAAAAAAAGTTGAAAACTTAAAAAAAAAGTGGAACAGGGCATCATCAAATGTGTGAAAAGTGATCGTCCAGAATTGAATGAGACACATCAAAAAGAAAGTTAGATTGCAGGCAAAATATATAATAATACGACGAATTCATTCAAAACTGTTTTTTATAAAGACCTTATTTTTCAGTTTCTTTTTGTTTCATTATCAGTTTTCACACAGAATAAAAATAATACCATTCTGAAGTTGTCTATACTTTCTTTCCGATACGGTCCTTACTTTTCATTATTTTTTACCGTATCGGTATTAAATTTAGGTGGATTATTAATGAATATTTAGTCAAATTACCCAACCTATTTTTTGGTGTAAAAATATGGCTGATATCGATATATTGTTGTTTTCATAGAGCGAAAACGTAAAGTTCTCAGGGTATCTGCAATATGCCAAAGTTAACGGAAATTCCCGGGAGCTCCCTGTATTGAGATAAATTTTACGAACAGCATTTGCCGCTTATACACCTTGTATACTTCGCCTACCACCACTTCACAATAGCGTCCACTATTAATCACCAGAATTGTTCAATATATGCAAGTAATCCAGTCTAAATGTGCTTTAGATTATCCGACGCCATAATCAAATCCAGTCCAGCAAACAGCTTACCCAAGTTATATTAAACTGCCTATCGATTTACAAAACTTAAACTAACAGTGAACTAGGTCGACCCCGAGTTTCGTACCACCTGCAACTCTTTTCTGTTGCTAAGGAAGCCTTAATTAAGAAGTCCTATCACCAAAAAAATAATCAGGCACTTATAAATAGTACCCGAAGAAAGGTATAAAGCGGTTAAGTCTCAATCGATTCTGTTTGTTGATACTATCGTGGGACGCAGCGCTGTGTACTTTTCACAGATAACATGGCGTCTTTTAATAGAACATGATACAAATACACCTGAATATGTTGCTTTTAAAAATTGTGTTTAAACAAACCTACACATGATAACATTGTCTTTATGTAAATAATTATTTTGAAAGTAACGTCGAACATGTGGCTGACATATGAAACAATCCTAGTGAGAAGATGTTAAAATACATAACTAGTACGTAACTAGTAGTGACGCTGCCTACGAAGCTAGAGGTCCTGGGTTCGAATCTAGGTAAGGGCATTTATTTGTGTGATGAGCACGAATATTTGTTCCTGAGTCATGGATGTTATCTATGTATTTAAGTATTTATTTATCTACTAGCTGTTGCCCGCGACTTCGTCCGCGTAGAACATGTTATCGTCTAAATGTTTGTTTAAGGAATTAATTTTTAAAATCATTGAAATTAGCTTTGTAGTCTTGTAGTAAACAGTCTAAAACTGAAGTTACAAATCCCTTACTTTAAAAATGTTTTGCTCTCCATACAAACTTTGAACACCTTTATAATACCTTTAAGGGGATGAATTTCAAAAAACGCTGAAATGAGTTTTGTAGTCTTTTAACAAACATACTAAGATCGAAGTTACAATTCTCATACTTAAAAATTTTCTTGCTCTGATAGTCTGCATACAAACTTTGAACCTTTGAATTAACGCTTTTCGGGGAAAAATTGAAAAGAAAACACTAAGTTTTTTTATTGTAATAAGTATTTTTTCTACAAAATATCAAGTCTCTAGCTCAAAAAATGGGTTTCCCATACGAACCTTGCACCCCTTTTTATTCTCATTAGGGGTCGAAATTTTCAAAACGCTAAAAGTACTTGATTGTAATAAGTAATCTTTCAACAAAGTTTTAAGTCCCTCGCTAAAAAAAAATTTTCTTCATTCAAACGTTCTTATAAACCCCTAAAGATCGAAGTTTCTAAAATGCTGAAAGTATTTAATTTTATTTTTAATTAGTAAGCATTCTACAAAATTGTAAATCGGGTAAAAAAATGTTTCCTCCACACAAATGTTGCACCCACTTTTAACCCCCTTAGGAGTGGAATTTACTAAAACGCTGAATATCCTTTTTTTTGTATTTCAATAACTAATCGTCCTACAAACTGTTAAGCTCCTATCCCAAAAAGAGTTTCCCCATATAAACTTTGCAGCCCTTTTTAACCCTCTTAGGGGTGGAATTTTCCAAAACGCTGAAAGCACTTTGTTTGTACTCAAATGAGTAATGTTTCTACAAAGTTTTAAGAACCCCCTCAGGAGATGATTTTCGGGATAAAAACTATGCATCTTCCCTGGGACTCTTACTATCTCTATACCAAATTTCATCTAAATGGGTTTTATCCAAATTTTCACCCCCTATTTCATTACCTTGGGAACTATTTTCAGGATAAAAACTATCCGCTTTCATTCTCCGAGACTTAAACTATCTCTATACCAAATTTCATCTAAACGGGTTCCATCAAAAGTTTCATCCTCCATTTTACTCCCTTAGGGGGTGATTTCCGGAATTGAAACTATCCTATGCCCTTTCCCAGGACTTAAACTATCTCTAAACTAAATTTCATCTACATGAGTTCATCCAAATTTTCACCCCCATTTCACCCGCTTAGGGGATGATTTCCGAAATAAAAAAATATTCTTTTTCCTTCCCTAGGACTCTAACTATCTCTATACCAAATTTCATCTAAATGGGTTCCTTCAACATTTTCACGCCTAATGTCACCCCCTCAGGAGCTGATTTTCGGGATAAAAACTATGCATTGTGCTTCCCTGGGACTCTTACTATACCAAATTTCATCTCCATGGGATTTATCCAAATTTTCAAAACTATCTAATGTCATTCTCCGGGAATCAAACTATCTCTATACCAAATTTTATCTAAACGGGTTCCATCCAAAGTTCAACCCCCCATTTCACCCCCTTAGGGGTGATTTCCGGAGTTAAAACAGTCCTATGTTTCATCCAAATCGGTGCAGCGGTTAAGTAGCACCATACAAATTTTCAACCCCAGTTTCATCCCCTTAGGGGTGGATTTCCGGGATAAAAACTACCCTTTATGTCCTTTCCCAGGACTCAAACTATATCTATACCAAATTGTATTCATATAGATTCCATCCGAATTTTCACCCCTAATTTCACCCCCTTAGGGGATGATTTCCGGGATAAAAATTATCCTATGTCCTTTCCCAGGACCTAAACTATCTCTAAACCAAATTTTATCAAAATTGCTTACTTCTAAATTTTCACCCTCTCATTTAACCCCTTTAAGGGATGATTTCCGGATTCAAACTCAAACTATTTATGAACCAAATTACATCCAAATCAGTGCCGCGGTTTAAGAAACTCGATATAAATGTTCACCCTCAATTTCACCCCCTTAGGGGTAGATTTCCGGGAAAAAAACTACCCTATGTCCTTCCCCGGGACTCAAACTATCTCTTTACCAAATTGTATTGAAATGGGTTTCATCCGAATTTTCACCCCTGATTTCAACCCCTTAGGGGATGATTTTCGGGATAAGAACTATCCTATGTCCTTTCCCAGGATTTAAACTATCTCTGATACAAATTTCGTCAAAATTGGTTACGTCCAAATTTTCACCTCCTCATTTTACCCTCTATTTTACCCCCTTAGGGGATGATTTCCGGGATCAAACCTATCCTTTGTCCTTCCCTAAGACTCAAACTATTTAAATACCAAATTTCATCCAAATCAGTGCAGCGGTTTAAGTAGCTCCATACAAATTTTCACCCCCAATTTCATCCCCTTAGGGGTGGATTTCCGGGATAAAAACTACTCTATGTCCTTTCCTAGGACTCAAACTATATCTAAACCAAATTGTATTCAAATGGGTTCCATCCGAATTTTCACCCCTTATTTCACCCCCTTAGGGGATGACTTCCGAAATAAATACTATCCTATGTCCTTTCCTAGGATTTAAACTATCTCCAAACCAAATTTCATCAAAATTGGTTACCTCCAAATTTTCACCCCCTCATTTCACCCCCTTAGGGGATGATTTACGGGATCAAACCTATCCTTTGCCCTTCCCGGGACTCAAACTATTTAAATGCCAAATTTCATCCAAATCGGTGCAGCGGTTTAAGTAGCTCCATACAAATTTTCACCCCCAATTTCACCCCCTTAGGGGTAGATTTCCGGGATAAAAACTACCCTATGTCCTTTCCCGGGACTCAAACTATCTCTATACCAAATTTCATCTAAATCGGTTCAGCGGTTTAGGCGTGAAGAGGTAACAGACAGACAGACAGACAGACAGACACACTTTCGCATTTATAATATTAGTATTTATCTATATAAATATGTATATCTTCGTCTAGTACCCATAGTACAAGCTTTGCTTAGTTTGGGACTAGGTCGATTTGTGTAAGATTGTCCGCAAATATTTATATTTATAAACTCCTTCAGTAAAGCTATAGATATATAACCGTGGATTGGATAGTACATATAAGGGAAATGAATTTCACGACAATGATAAACTTCTCATCGGTATCAGGAATCAGTTATTTCCATGGTAATAGATGATCTTGATCTCCATACACAGTATACGCACTACATCAATTGCACTGATAGTTCATTAAATAAAGGAATAGCGTCACTTTCTTTCTTTTTCTTTCCTCATTTGTCTTTTGACAACCGATTAGCCTAGTGGGTCCTACGAAACTGAAGGTCCTGGGTTCAAATCCCGGTAAGGGCAAATATTAGTGTGATGACCATGAATATTTGTTTCTGATTCTTGGATGTTTTCTATGTATTTAAATATGTATATCTATTAAATATATCGTCGGCTAGTACCCATAGCACAAGCCTTATTGAGCTTACTTTGTGGCTAGTTCGATTTGTGTAAGATTGTCCCTTAATATTAATTTATTTCCGATTCGCAGACAGAAAGATACAACACAACGTCAAAATGAGTGCGCAAATTTCATAGTAAACACGTAATTTAACTCTTTAACAAGATAACTACACAGTTATTCGTGTTGAGTAATAGTAGCCGCAATTTTTACGCCTATCGGCTATGCACGGAACCTGTCAGACCACATCGATCAGTGTAACGACCGTGTGGCGACGACTCATTTACAGTTAAAAACTGTGCATAAGTCCCGTCTAGTACGAGTCTGGTCAGTCTTCGGAGATATGTATGTGTTTTTTACCCAACTGCCGAAGGAGAGGAGGGTTATGTTTTTCGACCATATGTATGTATGTATGTATGTGTGTATATTTTATTTATTATTTTTTTGTGGGCCTTAATATGCCGCTTCGACCAGCAAGTGATCTATTGTGGCAGCCCTTGTTTTAGAGTTCACCGTTAAGTCCCGTTGCCTCCAGGAAATTCCAGATTCTTTGGGCGGTGATATGTTGTACTTCTTGTGGGTGCATTATGTGCCGCCCTAGGTAGGTACTTCTTTTATGCATGAGTGGTCCGCAGGAGCAGAGAATGTGCATTGCAGTCTCCTCTGTCTCCTGGCAGAACCTGCAAGTTGTGTCCTGCTTCATACCCATTTGAAACAGGTGTTTGTTCAATTTGCAATGTCCTGTCAGGATTCTTGTCACTGCGCAGGTTTTGTGCCTTTTGAATTGTAATAACTCTTTAGACAGCTTACTATTGAACCCTTCGATCAGGGCTTTAGCTTGTTTTTGTCCTTTGGTGAACTTCCACAGCTTGATTGCCTCTGATTTTTCCGCGTTGTTTAGCAGAGAATATGCTTTCCGTTTTGTGATGCCACAGAACGGTTCCGGGCCGACTAGGGCCGTGTCTGCGCCCTGCCTTGCAAGTTCATCTGCTCTTTCGTTTCCTACAATGTCGGAGTGCCCTGGTACCCATCTAAGTATGACTTTGTTGGAGTTCGCCAGGGTGTTTAGATTATTTTTACAATTCTGGACTAGTTTAGAGTAGGACTCTAGTGATTCTAGTGCCAGCAGAGCAGCTTGGCTGTCCGAGTTGATGTAGATATGTTGGTTCCTTAGGTTTCTTTCAAGATTTATCTCCACGCATTTATTTAATGCGAAGAGTTCAGCCTGAAAGATTGAGGCCTCCTTCCCCATGCTGACGCTAGCTTTGAACTTTGGCCTCTCACCGTAGATACCACATCCAACATCATCACCTTTTTTTGATCCATCTGTATACCAAATGTGGCTTCCCTCCTTGAAGTCCATTTGGTCATTTGTCCATTTGTCTCTCGGAGGTATTTCCACTGTATACAGTCTAGTGAATTTGCATTCCACGTATGTGTCGTCAGTGGGCATGCTTAGGTTTTTGTTATCAAAAACAAGGGCCTCAAGTTTGCTTAGCGCTTGAGAGCGCCATTTTGGCCTTGTTAGTGTGCATATCCTGTAAATGCACTGCTTCGCCTCCTTTTGCACTTGCAGGTGGAGTGGCGTTAGATCGAGCAGTGCATCCAAGGCTGCCCCCGGTGTTGAGCATAAAGCTCCTGTTGCTGTTAAGCAAGCTGTACGCTGAAGACTGCTTAACTTTGTGATGGCTGTGTATAACGAGTATGTCTTATTCTTTGACACGGCCTGGAGCCTAAACCGTTTGACGGATTTCGACATATGAGGTGTCATTTGATTCCTCATAATCGTGGGAGTGACATGGGCAATATTTGCAAAAAAGCAGTTGGGATTTTCGAAATATCTTTTGATTACACTTGTTCTACAGAGTTGTTATTGGATACATATTGCTTTTGATCTGGATTTTGTAACGTCAGGAGGGTCGCATTGTCTTATTTTATAAGATTTCGTAACAAGGATACCGTGAAATACTTTTTATGTTTAGGATCGTGGAATGAAAAAGGTTGAAAAATACTGCTTTATAGAATAGTGACCATTTTTTTTTGTTCTAAAATGAAAACCAATCTAATGCCTAAATAATTTAAATCTCTTTTCGAAGGCGAGATTAGCCATTATATTACATACGTTACCAGTATGGAGTTCAATAGCCTGTATTATATTTGTTATATACGAACAATGCCAGACAACCCCCCGCGTGTAAATAGTGCAATCCGTGACGTAAGTGTGCTCGTTTAAACTGAATTTATAATGTTTCAACCCACGACGACGCGCCTCACTCCTTCTCATAGCCTACTAGTTTGGTTTACAGTGGGAGTTCTGTAAGAATTGACTTTTGACAGTAATGATTTGACCCTAATATTTATGAAGCTTATCAGTTAAACGATAGGTCTTACCTTCATATATATAAGGGTCAATTAATAACGTTTTTGTTCATGGGTCGAACCCCTTATTCTTGTTGTTATTCTGTCTCGGTAAGCCAGGAGACAATATTGGCAAAGATTCTTAGAAAAAAAAAACAATAGTAATATGGTCTCCCAGCATGCTTAGGCGATGCCCCACCATAAAATGGGCTTACCAATGTCGCAAAAACACAAGTTTAAGTGGATTTGGGTCATACACTTTATACAGAGTAAAAAAAACGAAATTCGTCTTTCCTGGGGTCAAAAGTTGAATGCTTATTTCACTTATTTGCATGTAAGTTACGTTTTATTAAAAATATTTATGTAAGAAGAGACACTGTTCAGGTGTATCATGAATCAAGAATTACCCAAAATTTAGACGTTGTAGCGCTTACATTTAGCTGTCCATAGGAAATACGCGAATCTAAGTCTCTGTATGACCTATTTAACCCTATAAAATAGTCCATAGTTAAGTTAACCATGGCAACAAGAATCAAAAAATAGTTGAGCGACTCTCATAGCAACCTAATAATGTTTGTCTTTAAATAAATATAAATAATAATAATAGGAAAAAGTGGGCCGCGTCTGAAAGATCTGCATCTATATTTAAAAATATTCATTTCCCCTTGACTTGACTTGAATATAGAAATATTACTAGAATGGACACATTTTTGCTGAAATGACTAACTATAACTACTTCCTTACTTCACCACGGTATACCAGATTATCATATCGCAAGTTGACCCACCGAGGTACATGTATGTGTACGTTATACTTTACCAATTCAGTTGATTGTATCAGAAACTTCACATTTACTCTTTGGTATGCAAAAGTATACGTCACGAGTCACGATCATGAAAGGAAAATTATGATAATTTGTACGTGTGTTATGAAAGTCTGAGGCCAGACTTTCTTTTTCAGTGAGTATCATGAGTTGCCTGAATTAATATCTAGTGAGTCGGTTGTCAGATCAAAACAAACTTTTTACATTTCATATTATACATCCTGTGGTTACTGAACTCTACGTACGGTGTTCTACTTATCTAAAATTACGTTCACAAGTGACAATCTAAATTGGGCTCTAAACGTCGACCTTTAGGGTCAAACTTCATGTAAAATTTATGTACTTCTTACCTTTTTAAAGTGATTGAGTGTGTCCGGACTGTTCTCGCACATCTCCGTGATAAGCGTCACGCCCGTGATAAGGACACCTGTTAACAAATTGATAAGATTTAACCAGGCAACTTTGAACTCTCGTCTGTACGAGCGTTGAAACAAATGGCAGATAAGGATATTTTGGTTGATTGCTTGTGTGGGTGGAACTTTTCAGGAAAATTGCATTTCTTTTAGTATTCAAAATAATTTATCGAGAACAAGAGCAAGGGAAAAGATTGCAATCTTTTATCTTACAAAATAAATAAAGAACTTAACCGATATCGATATCAAAAAGGGTGTTACAGAAGTACTTAAAATTTATATAATTTTCTGAATGTCTCAATTAATCAGTTTTATTATTGGAGAACATTCCACTGAAACATCCGAGCATTGAGTAGGTACTTTATTTACCCTCGATACTTTAAGAAGTCAAGAAAATTCAATTACGAAATAGATTCAGGCACAATTTTGTCTTGGAAACCCTTTGGTAACAAAGTTTGAGCAACTCTTAATTTGGAGTTTTTTTATTAGCATAAAGGAGTTCATAAATTAATAGGATTTTAGTATCGAAGTTAGTCAAGCGATGTTGAGAACAATGATTGGAAAAATATATATTTTTTGGTTAGCGTGTGGATATACTGTTTTAAAGTAAAAACAGTACAAATAAAGTGACATCACATCACTAATGTATTTTTACTGAATTGGCCAGTTTAATGAAACTAATTACAACAATTAAGACAGTCCTACTAAAATACTTGACTACTAAAACGACCATATGACATATTTAATTGGTTATGTTTTACTGACTATCATTGACCATTTACTTGTAATCAAAGAGAGGAATATGCTCAAAAGTGATACTGAATTACATGCAAAAAATTATTATTTTTGTTATGCACCATTTCCACTACCCAAAGGCGGTCTTGGAAGAGTTCACTCATCATCATCATATCAGCCGAAAGACGTCCACTGCTGGACATAGGCCTCTCCCAAAGAGTGCCACAATGAACGGTCCTGCGCCAGTCGCATCCAGTTCGCTCATTAGTCACAGCCTCAGTGGCGGAGCGCCCATACATTCCGATTCCCACAGGCTTGCCAAAAATTAATTTTTAGGCAAGCCTATAGTTTTATACTCTAAACTCCTTCATAACTTTTTTCGTTTCGGGTTGTCCTTCGAAAATTTTCACGCACCGCCATGCATTGCCGCCTACGGTCTAGCGCTGTATAGTGTAAAGTCCTTGTTTTTTTTGGTGAACATCAAATAATATTTGTATTGTATTGAATGACAATGACAAAACTGGCAACACATGAAATTACATCATTGGGGAATTATCATAACCAAGGCCAGTCTACAAGTCCCCCGAGACACTGAACACTACATTTTTTGTCCAAATGTAAAGGCCACGCTTCGTTGAATTTCAGCAGACAGTCCGGTTGTATAACAAACAAGATAACCTTCCCCGTACATTAATGCGGGAGGACGGCGAAAGAAGCTAATTCTTAGCCGTATTCATTTCAGTCTAGACTAGATAGACGATAAAATTCATATTTGAGTATCATAGAACGACCGTTAAAAGCTTTAAAGCACTTTAATGAGGATCCGTCAAATATGTTTAAATCTTTTTATTATCTAAAATATTTTAAAGTTTATTATATCTTCACTTTGTGTTGATAATTTTGAGTAGGTACCTACTTCGTCAACGTAGCTGTATACTGCTGACTGTTCGAGCATGTTCACATTATACAGTACGATATCGGTGTAAGATCCGGCAACGATATGGGAGGCAAGTAACATGTATATCCCATAAAAAACATTCCATGTAAAAAATAGGCCAAGTCTCGGAACTCTTCCACAGTAAAAAGTGGTGAGATATTTCGTAGAGCCAAGTCAGGCATTCTTATTAATCTTTATTTGCTTGCTAAATAAAATTCTGCAACTTGGGATTCACACAACTTTACTGCATTTACTATTTTTTGCATACCTTAAACTATGTAAGTGTGAACCACATTTTTGGCCTAACTATTGTACAACATGCTCACTGTTCACATTGCACGGTATAGGGGCCAGTTCGGACACTAGCCCATGTCAGAAATCGATTCCGGATCCTACACCGATATCGTACTGGATAATGTGAACACGCTCATCCAACACATAATAGAACCTAACACCACTTACCATGATTCTTCTTCGTAAGTAAACTCCTAGTCGCCAGCAGGAACATGGAATCTACATCTAGTCTGGCACCCTCTGTATGATGCGGCAGGCGCACAACGCCGCTTTCTTCTTAATGTAAGCGTTTGGACTCTTGATGCATAATGTGAACACGCTCTTCCAGCACATAATATAACCTAACACCACTTACCATGATTCTTCTCCGTAAGTAAACTCCTAGTCGCTGGAAGGAACATCTCCATCAAGTCTGGCACCCTCCTTATAATGCGGAAGGCGCACAGCGCCGCCTTCTTCTTAATGTAAGCGTTTGGACTCTTGATGAGTCGCTCGACCTCCGAAGCGAGGTCCCGCGCCATCTCGGGGGAGGCGATGGCTCCTAGCGTGCATAACGCCAGCCCTACCACGAATTGAGTGTTGCTGTTGAGATCGCTGTGGACAAAGGGTGGAATTAGTATCCCATTTTTTTATGAAATCTCCATCAGAATGGCTTCAGATCTGGGCTTCTTTTATTTTAATTTAGGTCAGATTTTATTGTGTAATTGTATGATTGTATTCTTATGGGTCGATGATACCCGAATTAAATGTTTTTTTTTTATTTTTTTATTGTCAATCTCATAACTAACTTGGCAGCATGGCAGACGTAGTGCTGTTGAGTTCGAAAATAAGTGCATGGACGTGATCAAATATATGTAAACACGATTTTAATGGACGCTAAGTGCTAGGAGCTCACTAGGTGGGCGCGCCACGCCGTCTTCTCGTAGGCGCCACGGAACCATTGGCACTGAATTTGTTTAACACTTTTAGGGTCATGAACTAGCGGGGTCATGGGGCTGAAAGAGGGCATAAGATTGCTCGGATATTTTTGAACCTTTGGGGATAAACATATATTTATGAACTCGAATGTACAGAAGACTTCTGATGGCGCTCAAAATTGGACCACAGAGCTGAATTGTGGGTTCATCTTTAAGATTCAGCAGTCGGTAACTGTTGGGGTCATTCCCATCTTCCAACCTATCCAACCCAGCTTCAATATGCAACCTGGATTGGATAGTTTGGAAGATGAGATTGACCCAACTGTTGTATTGTAGTATTTCCTTGTAATGAAAATAAGGATTTTGGTAATGTTTCCCTAAAGAATATTTGTGGAATATTCGAACCGAACAACGTGCGAGCGAGTACAGTAAACATACGATAAGGCACTTAAATAATGAGAATTCTAAATTAAGGATCAAAGTACGGGTCACAACTCACAGTAAATTCCTAGGTATACTACGGTATTTGACAACAGCGAAAAATAACTTTTTTTACATTACCAACAAAATATATGTATGATAGATTTGGCATTTCATGAAAAATTGCTAATTTGACTATTATTCAAACTCCGTATCCTTAGGTATAAATCGGATCCCCTAACCCCTATTTTACTCCAGCTACACTCTATCGTCCAACAGAGAAATGTAGAAAGAATACATGAACTTCACACTATAACCTTTCCCTTTGCAAGTCAGGTTAGCAGTGTTAGTTTACCTAGGAATTATTACGAGGGTCATAAACCGAGATGATTACGCGAAGTTAGTGCCTCGTTTACGACTCATGTTATTCGAGTGCTAAGCGTTAGTGTTCATAGCTCATCTCATAAACGCAGTCATAAGGTATACTTGATGGTCGCACCACACTTGGCGGTGTTTGCGCAAATATTCGTGTTGCATCTTTTTCCTTCCTACGGCAAATGAAAGAGAGGCAACGACGCAACAAGAACACGAGCCCCCAAGTGTGGTGGGACCATGAGATACGTGGTTATTTGAGTTGGCCCAATTGCATCAAAATAGGTCATTCAAAAAGCAACTCTACCGTCCAATTCAGAAGATTCCGATTCCAAACACAGTTTTATAAGAAGTCGGCCACATTCAATAAACTGTGTTGCAAATTGAAGCTGAGCTGCGCGCTCCACTCGCACTGATCTGGAAGATGTCTTGGAAATAAGTGAAGTTGTCAATTTCGTCAATTTTTGATTGGTGCGCTTGTATGAAACCTAGATTTTTCTGTCTATTGTAGTTATGTATTACCTCGCAAATGTGATGAAAAACATTGTGTATAACACGGGCGTAAGAATATTACAAACTCGAGTCATAGACTCTCGTTTGCAATATTTCTCTTACGCCCCTTGTTAAACAATGTACTACTAAAGGTTTCTTTTGATAATTTTCCGGCAGGTCCCTGCCATAAGGGCTTGCTACTAATAGCCGTACCTACTCGTATTCATAAAGTGTCATAAACGTTAATTGAACCTATTTTAGCTACTATGCCGTTCAAATTAGTTTGTCTTATCGGTCATTTGTGTTCCTAAGAAAGGGACAAATCACATTTTATTTAAAAGAGGCATTTTAACTGAGGCTTTTTCTACTTTGTACATCTAAAGCGGTCTGCTGTTTCCTAACTTATGTTAATAATGCATTCTGCAATTCTGCTATGTGTGGTGGGCAACAAATAATATTGAGGGGTAGTTAAAACAAGCTGTTTGTGATATTGCGCAGTTTATTCAACTGTACGTAAAATTGGTTTGTACACTGCTCAGCGGGTAACTATAAGAAAGCATCATGCATCTGTATTTTTGTTAAATTCACTCAAAAATTAATAACAAGATTTATTTCTTATTCTGTAACCGTCAACAACCTTTTAAGTACTTAACATTTCCTTCCTAAAACCCTTCTTATCGCGAATTCACCTCGTATTCGGCAGTACCCGAGTTTTCCCTAGAGTCCATTACTGAGCACACCATCTTTAAGAATTGGGCAATAAATAAAAAAAGAAAAGCTACCGGTTGTTCCGGCGAAACGAAAAATACTGATCCCAAAGGAGGGCGATGACCTTAGCGGCCATACTGACGTGCTGTTTAACTTATTAACTCATATTATGCGGGTATCGAGTAACACTGCTGTCAGAATCATGCGTCGAAAGCGTTAGATAGTGTTTAAGGAATCTGAAGCACACATCATGAATGTTGTTGAGATGGTTGGTGGATGGTTGTTGAAAAAGTATAACCGTTAGTGTACACGTATTCTTATAATTTTTGACGTGAAAAATTTCCTAATAAAATTATTAATAAAGAATCTGAATCAAATATCTAGTTAACTCTCTAGGTAGACGCTTCAGGTGACTACACTAAACCCATAACCACGGGTTAGGTAGCCGATTCCGGTTTAAAAATCATGAAAAACAAGTCGAATACATGCTATTTCATTGAAAAGATCCAAGTTAATCTGTATCTGTAGGGAACACGAGGAGGATGACGATTGATGACGTTACGTAGATTCAAAGCGATCCGGCGAATTCACCAACATATGCAATAAATGCTGCAATTTATCAACAAGTTTAAAAGATACATATCAGTTTAGTTGATCATTGTTACACGTACAATGCCATGTCATGTCACTATATTTGTTTATGAGTGATCCACATCCACATTGGAATCGTGGTTGTCGTTCTTGCATAACGAAATTTTTAAAAAGCGGGTATTTTAATCGACCTATATTTTCACCCCCAGGCACTTCTTTTATAAATTAGGTTACATGGTACAAATTCGAGGCTTCGCAACAACAAAGAAAATAATTAGCTTCGTAACGAGACTCTCTACTTTTTATCAGTTAATTTATACTGTAAGCGAGGCGCCCTGCTGCGTCGGGTTTTCAATTTATTCGCCTTCAAAAACAAGCATCTTTGGGATAATGGAAGTATGCAGAGTCTAGGCTATTGTGAAGTGTAGCGTGTACAGGCGCCTAGTTGTCTGTTACTAGGCGGAGCGCCAGTATACACAAATAAATTATTAAAGGCTGGTGAAGTTGATTAAATGACCCGCTATATGAGGGTCCTATTTCCAGCTTAGTACTGAACTGAACTTTCTACCACATCATCTCACATCTAACTTCGAAATGGTAACGATAAATACGAGTAGTATCAAATCAAACATTATAGAAACTCACGCCAACAAGCCAATTACGAGCTCATACAATGTTTCACGGCTCAAAGCGACCAAAACGAGACCCGTGACCTAATAACTTAATGAGGCAGAAGTATACACGGTAGGCGGTAGGTTCTTATCTAATAAAATCGTTAATAATATCGATAAAAATGACCATCACAGACCCGCTAATTTAGTGTGATCGCGTGCGGGCGTTCTATCGGCCGCGGTTCACTTCGGGATTGCGGTTTGAGGCGTGATTTTCAACTAATTTACTGAAGATTAATAGACACGATACACATAGTTTCTTCCATATTGCTATGACACATAATTGTTGGTTATTGACAATTTACCTCATGCTCTGTAAAGTCTGTAAGATTGTATGCATGGAATTTCGATTGCTATATGATATGATCGACAAATACATCGATGGTACTGAGAATCAAGTAACTAGATACTGCAAGAATGATTGACGTAGCACAGGTCTGGAGATATTAAAAGAAACCTACCTATCATACCATACCATCAACAATAAAATGAAACGAATCTAGTTCTAACCTTTGAAGGCGTGACAAATTGAGCGTTAAATTGATTCATCGTTAGTTCTATTACCGCTTCACCATGATTTAGTATTGGATAAATACAAGTAAAATGAAAACTTATTTCTGATATACGTAGTCTTGAAGGTATAAATAAACAGTACGTTACGTACGTTTCTGTTGTAACGTGCAGAATCCCCCGGGTGTGTCTCCAAGAAGTTTAATTAAACTGGATGGCAAGTTACAGTCATACAAAGTGTTTTTAATAAATAGGAAGTGAACTGGAGTTAGCGTGTTTGCTCTAAAGCGTCTAGACTTGAGATGAAAATTTTCTAGGTATAGAGTACACATAGTACAATAACATTATTTAATACCGTCTGTCTAGAATATTTCTCGAGCTAGGACATGTTTGGGGCACTGGCGGGATAAGTTTGCTTCTGTAAGACACAATAGGCGTGCTGTCACGCGACTATGGAAACGCCATACGACAAGACGGAATGTCTAGAATATTTCTCGAGCTAGGACATGTTTGGGGCACTGGCGGGATAAGTTTGCTTCTGTAAGACACAATAGGCGTGCTGTCACGCGACTATGGAAACGCCATACGACAAGACGGAATGTCTAGAATATTTCTCGAGCTAGGACATGTTTGGGGCACTGGCGGGATAAGTTTGCTTCTGTAAGACACAATAGGCGTGCTGTCACGCGACTATGGAAACGCCATACGACAAGACGGAATGTCTAGAATATTTCTCGAGCTAGGACATGTTTGGGGCACTGGCGGGATAAGTTTGCTTCTGTAAGACACAATAGGCGTGCTGTCACGCGACTATGGAAACGCCATACGACAAGACGGAATGTCTAGAATATTTCTCGAGCTAGGACATGTTTGGGGCACTGGCGGGATAAGTTTGCTTCTGTAAGACACAATAGGCGTGCTGTCACGCGACTATGGAAACGCCATACGACAAGACGGAATGTCTAGAATATTTCTCGAGCTAGGACATGTTTGGGGCACTGGCGGGATAAGTTTGCTTCTGTAAGACACAATAGGCGTGCTGTCACGCGACTATGGAAACGCCATACGACAAGACGGAATGTCTAGAATATTTCTCGAGCTAGGACATGTTTGGGGCACTGGCGGGATAAGTTTGCTTCTGTAAGACACAATAGGCGTGCTGTCACGCGACTATGGAAACGCCATACGACAAGACCGAAAGTATTCGTATAGAATCATCTTTTTGGATATGGTTGGGGATGGTTTCTATTTTTTGTTCACAATGATAGTGTCTAAAGATACAATCGTCCACACTCAGAAAGTTCTTTAACATGGACAAGGATTTACCACTAAGGTAGTGTCTTATCTAGTTTAGAAAGGGGAAATTAAATTGTCAGTGGACTTCAATATTGTAATCAGTGTTCGCTCGGAACTTCGAGTAAATTCGCTCGAATAGTCCCTGGCGATGCTCCATACTAACTCTGGCTTGCCTCGTGTTGGACCAACGGGCACATTAACGGAGGACTTCATTATAGAGTGAGCTAAACTTGTTATACCTTTACTGCGCACAGTCCATGGCAATTGACGTATGATTTCAATACATCTACGCGTTCCATAATGGGTCCTTATTTGAGACGATTTAATGCGTGAATTGGGCATTAGATATATTATAATAACAATTTACGAAGATTCGATATGGAATTAAATAAATAAAAGTAAAACAATTGCTGAAGCCAAAGTAAATGGAAACCTCATTCTTTCTTTATCCAAGGTACATGGCTTTTATAAGCCTTCTCATTTATTTATATTCGGTAGAGTTTTCTATTCTCAAAATTAATTCAAAATTATTCTCATCTACTAACATTAAAGCAGTCCTCAATTTAGTATTCATGTATAGTGTAATTCTAAACTGCCTGATGGTTCATACTGCAGTACACCAAAACTGCGGCATAAAGTAAGATAATCGTGGCTCATAAAGAGCATAACGTCCAGTACGAACTTCAATGGAAAACTGACTTTTCCAACCCGTAATTTTTTAAAGCCACGCGCCTTTAGCCGGCCAGTCCATTTATAGTTGTGTTACAATGCGCTTTTTGTTATACATTCAGCACTCGCTTGTTTATTTGTAGATGCATTGTATGCATGTTTGTATTTACATACCTAATATATTAAACCGGAATATTGTGATTGCTATTAAAAATAGTGCGCAATAACTGGACAAGGATAAATTTGAATAGGATGCACATTGCTCGGAAAACGTGATATGACTTCGGAATTGATTAGTTTACGACCTAATGTGCTGTCATGGAGTGGCATGGACTTGACATGTCAATTACGTTCATCTCAACGTGAAAGATTACCGAAACAATAGACGGGCGAGGCCCTGAGGCATGTATTAACATACGTATCGATCCCTGTGAGGAACTCATTACGTTCTCATTTCGTATTGTTATTCGAGGACACAAATAGCCTAATTTCCCGTCTGCAATATCACGAATCAATGTTTAAAGTTACTTTATGTCATATCAATCATTCATATTCTTTTGCAGTAAGATTCCAAAACACTGCATCCTATAGGCTTAACCGACTTGCAGCACCTGCCCTGTTTATGCAAAGCTATGTAAAGAGAGCAGACAACAAGGGCAACAAGGCGGCTTCATAAACGTGCAAAATTCGCAAAACGTCCGAGGTTTGATTTTGCAACATAACCTACATGATATTACTGCAAACTAGATTACTCCCACCTATACTATTTAGATAAACAAAGCAGACGGCAAACACGTACACGGTAGCAGTAAATCAGGTTTTATCTAATTGGATAATTTCGTTACTCGGCACTACGACTAAACGGTCTACGGTAAAAACTATAGTATATCCAATGCCCCATACAAACTTATTGATACAATCCGTACCATAAGCATAGGTACGAAGTGATATATCGGCAAAGATTACAGCTCTTAAAGGGCTTCAGTCAATGTCTGCAAGTCCTTGTTGCGATTTGCTAGGTTTGCATGGTTGAGTTTATTTACTGTGGTCGACTTTTTATTAAATTCAATTCATTTATTAGTTTTATTACTTAGATAACGAGATCCATTATTTGTTAGTAGTATCCTTAGAACGACTATGTTAGTGCCACGGCGCCACGTCCACTGAGCCAATCAATGATTGGCTCAGTGGACGTGGCGCAAGCAACATCTCCTGCCAGCATCACCTGATGATGCCTCGTAGAGAGGCGAAACCCGTGTCGAGGTTTTTTCATTATTGGTGGTGGTTTGCATGTTTATACGCAAATAGTTGCATTTGATCTCCGCTGATCGACCAGCACGTTTTTAGCGGAATAGCAAAGGAATATTGTTCTCGTAATATATCATGGACTTCCGCAAAGTAAAGCTTGATTCAATAGACTATGTTAGTACTTAAAATATCAACAATACAATACAATATAATATAAATTCATTCATTATTCGTTAAATATTTATGTACATATTTAATTATTATCATTATCACAGGCTCAAGCAGGCTCATGCAATTTGCTCCATCGCCTCATGAGTGGATAGTCTATTCTGCAGGAGAATACGCTTAGGAGACTGTTAGCTTATAAAACTGTTATTAGATCTGGAATCTTTTACATTGGACGGTAGAGTTGCTTCTTGAATGGACTACTTTGATGCAATTCGGCTCTGTATTTCACCTAACAACCTGAATTTCATTGGGTGTCAGCTGTATTTTTAACAGTACATACATTTTCGCAGTGTTTGTAATATGAAAGTAGGATGATAATTAACGACCCCTATTAACAGCGCGGTAATATTTATTATCGTTTAATTATAATTTGTATCATGAAAGCGTGGCCGCTTTACAATATGAAATAATAAGGGATGGCGCAATTAAAACTGAGGATAATAAAGGCTCTTTTACAAACAATTTTTGCTTTCTATTTTCGTTTGAGGATCCTCTCGTGTGATATGAGATTGTATTAAATGAGATACGATATTGTCATTTTACCGCCATCCGGGTCGTCGCGCTAGAATTTTCATATTCCCTTAAATTCAAATCGAAATTTCTCGCAAGGAGACGTACTCGGTGGGATTGGGTAAAAAGTGGGGAAATTACGAATGGGGTGGAGGTGGACAGCACGGGCTTATTTGCAGGAATAATAGGGATCGGACTGAATGAAGGTGAACATTTCTTTTCTTATCAACAAGGCCCAGCGCAACCGAAATAAAATACGAAATAAAGCGGTGTTTCTGAAGTGAATTATACAGCTATTTAGCCAGTATTACTTAAAGATATTAACGAACTTAAATTAAACCACGTTTTCCGATTTATGGTTACTGATAACGTCAACGTATCAATTAGTAATGGAAAATGGCTGGAGGTATAATAAAACCTTTAACTAGTTTTAATTATACATATTCACACGATTCTCCAATTTCGATGTCATCGAATATTTGGTTTTAGGGCAGAGTTTGATCTGATAAACTGACGAGTGAATGTGCCACGACTGAAATGAATTTGAACAATGCCTTAGGTATAGAAATGCTACAAACGGTGCGGTGCCCTTGAAGCGTGATAATATATGACCTTTATTAGTGACTCATTGAGACGTTAGCTTTCTCCGTTCTCGCCTGTCGAGCTGCTGTTAATTTAAGTATCCTAGTTTAATACAGACTACGAATTTAATGTGAAGAGTTTTTGTGACGTTAGTTCAACAAACCGTAGCTCTCTTATCATTATCGTAGTTGCACTAAGACTCCACCTTGGCCCAATCTAGACCTTCCCAAAACATTTCTTCGTGAACCACGACCTGGTGAAGAGTTTGAGGCGTTTCAGCTGCCCGGGGTGTGTCGTGTAGTCCCGTAAGAATCCTCTTACGCTCTACAATAGTAGTATAGCAGCTTCGTATATACAGCTATGAACTTCCAACTTACTTATGGCGATTAACTCTTTTTCTGCAGTTATTGTAACAAAGATCAACACAATGAAAAAAATTCACGACCCAGCGGAACTCGTACCTACATATATGTAATCTATATTTCCTTGCCGGGGCAGATTGTTTTCCAATAGGGAACATTACTGCAATGTTCTGCCGCCAGAGGCAGCACTAACACTAATAGTAAACCAGTATAGGAATATAGGGATTCACACACACATGCACAATTGATTGTCAAAAGAGTGACAGGGATGCTTGCATAGACAATACCGCAAGTGGGAACGAGATACAACGTCAACGCTGCTAGTGTCGCCACCTACGAAGAGTTTTGCGTAATGTTCCCTATTAAGCGCTATGGGTCCAACTGGAATTGAATTGCATAGCCCAGTATATGGATGTACTAGCTTCACTGACAGTGACTTCGACATACTAAGGATAAGGACAATAGCTCTTTCTCGACAGCACTTACTTCTTGAGACAGTTGGTGATGAGTAGGTGCACGTCTTGCCGTTCGTCGAGCAGCAGCATGGCGCCGAGGTAGCCAACGCGCTTGTCAGTGAACCGCGAACTGGCGATGAGCTTTAGGCACTCCAGCTGGCCGAAGTGCGCTGGGTAGCCCAGCATGTGGATGTAGAGGAGCTTCGCGATGTTGCGACATCTGGGTAGGAAGGAGTTGGTTAGAATTTAATATACCCAGATATAATAAACTAGATTACTAGAATTATATGGGAACCTAGTGCCTAGTAGTGAAGGTACAAACAGTATATTCAGTGTAAATTTGGGCTGGACGAAGACCGAACCTCTCTCCAGAAGCAAAATCAAGTATCACCGCTCTACATTTTTCAACCAATGACTTTATACTTCCGTGATATAACTCTCTTAGTTCTATGGAAGCCAATCATTGCTCTCCGAATTCGTAATTGTATCATTGAAAAGATGGCTCTCAATGTCGCCGAAAGCGACCCCAAGCCGTACGGCGGTAAATCATTGGGGGAGATTGAGGTAATTTAAACGTGTCATCTAAACTGAGCATCAATGCTATCACATATCTTTTTAGGTGCTCTACTGGTTTTTGCCACTTGAATAAGTAAAGACATGCTTAAATTATCTATATAGGTACCTGTCCATAAAGTGTTATTTAGAGGGAGACGTAAAATTATGCAATCACTGCCGACGGGGCGGTGATAAAGAAAGCCTGAGATCACATATTTATCGTATCGCATATTTACCTGCGATCTGAGACATTCATTGTTTTACCGCCCTAGGTGAGTAATGTCCCACATATACACAAACTAAAAACCTCTCCGGAATATTGCGTCTCTGTAAATAAACTTTAAAATTACAAGTCTGTGAAAATACCAAGTCCAGCTTGTTAAGCCAGCGTTTGCGGTTTCATTATGCCGCGTCGCCATAAAGGCCGCTCAAGGATTTTATGCGGTAAGTTTCTGTTCCCTTGGCGGCGTTTGAAAAATATGCGGGCGGAAACTTCGTTAAGTTTGTTCTAAGTCTTATACAGTAACTGTGTACTTACTTGATGCATGGTCGATACACTGGGAGTACCTAGACTATACTCTTAATTAAGTTTCACCGAGTTGAGTGTTGAGACCCTGCTTTGTGTGAAAACTGTTATTTAAAAATTACATTTTAGCTACAATTATAATCTAGCTCTCAATACAACCAATCCTTAAATCAATAAGAGTCGGCAACGCGCTGGCCTCTGGAGTTGCAAGTGTCTATAGGGAACAGTCAGCGATGGGCAAAATTTTATTCGCGAATAATTTATTCGCGAATAAATCCACGAATAACCCACGAATAATATATAATTTACCTCTTCACGCCTAAACCGCTGAACTGATTTAGATGAAATTTGGTATAGAGATAGTTTGAGTCTCGAGGAAGAACAAAGGGTAGTTTTTATCCCGGAAATAAGCCCCTAAGGGGTTGAAATTTGTATGGAGCTAATTAAACCGCTGCCCAGATTTGGATTAAATTTGGTATATAAATATTTTGAGTCCCGTGGCAGGACATAAGATAGGTTTCATCCCGGAAATCATCCCCTAAGGGGGTGAAATGGGGGTAAAAATTTAGTTGTAGCCCATTTTGATGAAATTTGGTTTCGAGATAGTTTGAGTCCTGGGAAAGGACAAAGGATAGTTTATATAGTGGAAATCATCTCCTAAGGGGGTGAAATTAGGGGTGAAAATTCGTATGGAACCCATTTGAATACAATTTGGTATAGAGATAGTTTGAGTCCTAGGAAAGGACATAGGATAGTTTTAATTCCGGAAATCACCCCCTAAGGGAGTGAAATGGGGGGTGAAAATTTGGATGAAACCCGTTTAGATGAAATTTGGTATAGAGATAGTCTGAGCCCGGAAAATGACAACGGATTGTGGCTGTACGGTGCCGCGTTTTGTTGGCACGCCCCGCGGAACACCACGGCGCTTTCTTCGGCCCCGGAGACTAGCTTGGTGGACTTGACTTGACTTAGACTGAACATTGACGGATACCAGACTGAATTGAAGCAAATATCGCGCCGTTGGGAATCCGGTAAGTTAACCCCATTTTGTCATGACATGTTTAAATACTTTACGAACTCACAACTAATATAATACCGGTATTAACGCGATTGAATCGCCATGGCGTAAATCGTCGGTGATCAGATGATTGTCGTGTTCTCCACACATCCTACGTCATCATGTCAGTAAGAAATCAGAACCATTGCGCAGCTTGAAGATCCTGCAGTTCTAAATTAATAATATGTAGGCACCTACCACGACGGAAAGATTCCTAAAACTAAAGCTGAAAGGACGAGTAAGTGTGTACAACTCACCTCCAAACGCTGTCCTCTTCTCTGAACGTGGACCTAATATAGGCGCACTCCTTATTAACGACGCTCCTTTCTTCAGCCGCCGTGCGCGCAGCC
This sequence comes from Epinotia brunnichana, assembly GCA_963854355.1. Lineage (NCBI taxonomy): Eukaryota > Metazoa > Arthropoda > Insecta > Lepidoptera > Tortricidae > Epinotia > Epinotia brunnichana. Next base: position 28,868,434 of record OY977943.1, read on the forward strand.
CTGATTTGTCTGATGAGATCCCGCAGCCGGGTCGGGGTGGGCATGCGCACTGAAACCGGCGCGACTGTTACGGACGGCACATACATAGAGAAGCGTTGATCAGTGCATTTGTAGTGCTCACTTACAAGCTAGGATACTCCAGTAACTTTATACATCCAGAGCATGTGTTGTCAAAAATCTAAAATACCCCAAAAGCTTTTATTATAACCCTAAAGGACTAGTTTTTATGATATATACACTCCTTGATGTAAACATCGGTAGTTATCGTGGAAGTAGTGATGAACGCCGTCGATTTCATGCCGCATTCGCATATGCGAATATGCATATGCCATATGGCCTGCCACTGCCACACCATTGATTTAGACCCAAAATTTTCGGCAAAAATTGACGTTTGGTTCTCATCCAGGTGTTCTCCTTTGCGAACAGTATAGTACTGGGGACCGGGTAGAACAGAATAATCCAGTTTGACGTAGGTTTCGTCGTCTTGACTTATGCAATGTTAATTTTTGGTTAAAACCGTGTCGTTTAACTTTCGAAGACGAAGTTTAACATTTGCAGCCTGTTTTGGTGTTCGTTTAGGCTTCCTTTGCTTTCGATAAGTTACCAAGTCGTTACGCTTCTTGCCGCTCTGAACCATTCCTACACAAATTCTGCACTTTTTAGCCACATCTCTTATGCAGCACTGGGCGAGATTGGATTGATCGCAATATTTTAGAGTCGATATTGCAATTATGTGAGCCAGTTCTTCGACCACTTTTCAGCTTGTCATTAAAAGAGTAGTCTTCCCCGTACTTCTTAATGACATTGTAAACCGCTGATCGACTCACCTTCTCGAGTTCTGCGATCTTTCTCATGGACATACCCTTTTCTCGTATGTATTTGTCCACAATTCGTTTTCGTTGATCGGGTGTTAGGCCTCTCATTTTTGAAACTAAAAGTAATCCGAAAAAAATAATTAAGTAATTGAGTTCAATACCATATCATCTATGAAATAAAGCGACGTTCATATTTTTAAAACAAATATAAATATAAATAAATATAAATATTTTGGACAATCTTACACAAATCAACCTAGTCCCAAACTAAGCAAAGCTTGTACTATGGGTACTAGACGACGATATAGATACTTATATAGAGAAATAAATACTTAAATACATAGAAAACATCCATGACTCAGGAACAAATATTCGTGCTCATCACACAAATAAATGCCCTTACCGGGATTCGAACCCAGGACCTCTTGCTTCGTAGGCAGGGTCACTACCAACTAGGCTAAATCGGTCGTCGAAATAAAACAAGAATGGCGGCCAGTTAAAGTTGTCCTTATACTTTTCGATACAGTCTTTAGTATACTCCGTCGGGGGTAATTGGAACTTTATCCCGTTAGAGTTATTCGAGTGAAGTCTAAACTATTGCAAAAAAGGGCAAAGTTCGAATAAATGATGAATTTTGAAAAGCTTTATCTCGGAAACTATTGGGGCTACAGAGACAATTCTAGTCTCATGTCATATTGTAGCAAATTTTGTCTTCTTTAAAAACGATTCTATCTAAAACCAGTCCTTTAGGGTCTTCGCTGTATTTTAGATTTTTGACAAAATTGCCTTCGGCGCTCGAGGTCACAAACTTGGATTATTCATTGGGCCAACATCATAAACAATTCTGCAAAAAATCAGAACTACCGGATTTGACGCAAACTACCCCGTACTTTCAGGCAACCAGGTTACTGGATTAAGAGGTTAGGTGGAAGATAAGAATAACAAAAAGGTATAGAAACATGGAACGTTTTCGTAAAGAATATATTGAATACATACAAATTGCAACTCTATGTTTTTAGCAATTCAGTAGATTTATTGAAAATATGTTTTAAGGTCGAAACGCACAGACAGCGGTCGCAACGCGGTGCGGTGCGGTGAGGTGCGGAGGCGGTACCGGTTGTAATGTTCGAGCTAATATGAAAAGGTCCGCACAGAATACCGCGCCGCGCCGCGTCCCGCTTTCAGTGCGTTTCGGCCTTTAAACTTTCGGTTCTTTCATTATTTTGTTTAATGCTAGTGGCACTGACAATCAGGCTAGCTATGACTATGAAACAAAGTTCGCCAGTCCATATTTACTTTGACATATTGTGTAAGCTATATTATTCGGGCTAGGTTTTTTTCTAAAGGTTGGTTTCAGTTATGTTGGTATCTCTCTACACGGATTTTACTATTCTTATCATATGTGTAAAATATATTGCGTATATGTTACTACTTTTAGTGCAAGGCCGACATTCAGTAATATCACTCAAAATAACAACAAACCACGTTATCGAATTTAAACTTTCGTGAGTAATTTTAAGCACGTGGTCTGCAGCATTTTATAAACAAAAATTCTTGCATCGGAAGATAAATCAGCAGTAAGTAAGGAAAGCATTTAGTATCGAAACGTACAATTCTATCATTCATATTTCATCCACGGGCTCCATGATAATATTGAATTGTAAATCATTTGTTGGTGGGGTACGTGACGATACGGTCGTTCGTTTTGTACAGAATATGGCAAATGTAGGTATTTATGTAGATGTATAAGTGTCTTTTGACGTCGTCTGTATTCAAGAAAATTTATAAAGTATTTCATAGTAGCACATTACATATAAAATAGTACATTACTTACCTAGGGCGGTTAAACAAAGAATGTCTCAGATCGCAGGTATTTGACGCCCGAGCCGAAGGCAAGGGCGATAAATATGCGCTCTGAGGCTTTCGTTATTACCGCCCGTGGTAAGTACAAAATTTTACGTCTCTATCTGGCCAGGAAGTGGGGTTTTCCGCACGCATAGCGTGCGGTAATTCCTACTTTATGGCCAGGTATGACGTAAAAATTATTACTTAATTACCTACAATAGTATATACCTATGGGGAGCCTGTGCGATATTTTTTCCCATAACATTAAATTATTCGGATTACGACCGAACCATATGTCTCATGAGTTTTTTTTTCAAATATAGTATTATAATTTTTCAGGGGATTTAACAGTAAAAATACCAGCATGGCTACTATAAAAATGGTACCAAATTATTTAATTGTCATCTTAAACATACCTCCAAAGTTTGAATTTGATACGACGAATGGTACAGAACGAAAATCGTTTTACAACAATTGATTACATGGACATACTTAGTTACAGGTGAAGTTAATATAAGGTAGTATGAAATAAGGTAAATTACCTATCGCAATCACTAAATTTCATTTCCCAACTGTATCTTTTGTCCGAATTTTTATTTCGGCAAAAAGCCAATTATCTCGAAAACCCAAAGGCTTTTAATTTTTTTTAATACTTATCGTGTAGAACCCATTATGTTAGGTCAGGTTTGTTTTATAATCATCCTGAAAATGTCATGGCTTCAGAGAAAAACGGCTTTTAGGACAAATGAAAATTCGGACAAACGATACTGTTGGGAAATGAAATTTAGTGATTCAGATAAGTAACCATTAAATAAGCTAATGATGTCAAAAATAAACAAGACAAACGTCTGCGTGTTTATTGAATGGGATTTTGATCGCAGACATTAGCGCTATTCCCAAGGGTTCCATAGAAAGGGCAAACGTAGGCGGCCTCGCCAGATTGAGATACTATATTTACATACCTACCACCTACGCTTGACTACAAACTTAATAATTACGGGCAGGGGGCTTCACTATATCTAACTCAAAAGGCAGTTTTTCGTAGTCCTACATTTGAACAGCGGCAAAACCAAGTTTGTTTAGTGATCCAGCTTTTGATAACAAGTCATAGTTATTCCGTGGTGACGTTAGTCGGCCATTGTTTTACATGCCCTAGTTGATTTATAGGCCACGGTTGAATTCCTATAGTCGTTTCATGTTGTTTTTGATTAAAACAAGAATGGGAGGCTGTTTGATTTGTAGATTAGTGCAGGTAATATATTCGAATTATTCGACTGACAGTTGTATATACATATAAACCCGTGCGAAGCCGGGGCGGGTCGCTAGTATAATTATAAAGAATATATGATAAACTTGATAAAGTGAAAAATGCTTTCTAATGGCAAGTCTTAATGACAAGAATTGAATTTCGCGTGCCCTTTACCAGTAAATAAATAGAGACTACAAGACCTAAGTCCAGAAACCAAGTTAACAGATGTTTTATAGGAGATATAAGCAAGGTTGAAGTGTGTTGTGGGCGATGGGCTAGCAACCTGTCACTTTGATATCACATTTTGTCGATCTTTTATACCCACATTTATGCTAAAATTGGCACTGGAACACAAGTTTCATGTGCTCTGCCTACCCCTTTTAGGGATAAAGGCGTGATTGTATGTATGTATCACAGATGTATGAATATAAGGAGATCGGACATGGCGGCCGATTTGTATAGTATGAGCCTGTCGTAAGTACATTAACCCACACAACGCCCAAGTAATTGACAAGACAAAGCACGCACACATCTAAAACACACACACTTGTATGCCTACACGCTTATTTGACAATAAAAGCGCATCATATCAGGCATTTTGGGAAAAAAACGTAATATTCTCTGCTCGCAGCACGCGTGCACAGTATGGCAGTGTATGCCCATTGAGCATACAGCTGCGTCACGGCCGCCGGCGGCTTGTCCTCTCTCTAGTATTCTATGCTCTGAGGTATGTATGTATAAGCAACAGTTTTCAACAGTAGCACGAGAGAAGACGATTTTAAGTCTCGAGACTTATGTCTATGTTATGTTAGTTAAGGTGGTTCGATTGCCATACAAAACGTTATTTGACATTCGCAGGCTAACGGCGTGATATTTTAAGAAACTTATGTAACAAACTTTCTTCAATTGGCTTCCCATATGCGCCAAATTCCCCCTTTCCTAGAATAGACTTGTATAAACTAGATTAATTTGAGAAATTGGTTTGTCACGTGATATTTTGGGAAAACTATTTTTCTCAAATTAATCTAGTTTAATACAAGTTTATTCTAGGAAAGGGGGAATTTGGCGCAAATGGGAAGCCAATTGAAGAAAGTTTGTTACATAAGTTTCTTGAAATATCACGCCGTTAGCCTGCGAATGTCAAATAACGCTTTGTATGGCAATCGAACCACCTTAACTGCTTATTCATAGTATATGGTAACCACTACCAAACTTGTATGTGCAAATAAATTTGTAGCAAGTTATGGCAGGGTTCCAAGCATAAAATGTGCTGTTATTTGCATTGCCACTTGTTAGCTATTTAGCAAATTAAAGTTGTAGAATATCATGTTCATGTAATGTTTGTTATGATGCCTACAAGCAGGATAACGCTTATGTTACTGATGTTAACAATTTGCTGACATAGTGTTTATATTACTTGTCTGATTATTTATTAAGGCGCCGTAGGTTCAGCGAAGTTAAGCGAACAGAGTTTTTGAAACAATATAATGCGTCTGTTATAGTAATATGGTTTACAAAAAAATACGAATAGTAATCTTGAGGTTTCTCTGCAGCGAGATCAGTGATTCGAAACACGATTAAGCAATTTTCGCTCAATAGAAAAAATCACAAACATAGTTCTAAAATACACTTATAACATTCGTAACAAATTATGCACAAAAGCTAAACATATTAAAATTGGTTCTAAAAATCGGCAATATCATGTTTGAGGGAACTTAGTGATTACTTTTTTATTTATTTAAACGTACAAAAAATTAAAATTAAAAAATATGATATCCGCGCTTCCGAACACGCACTTCCATCTCGCTCACGCTTTATGCTCAGTGAGAGGGAGAGAAGACCATAGGGCCAAAACAGAGACGCTCAAAATTGATGCAGAGTAAATGCTTTAACATTAGACTCTGAATGTCAGAACATTTACTCTTAATTTTAGAGTATAGTACAGACATTTATTAAAATAGCCTCCTAAGGCCCACCACCATACACAAAACGACATTGAATTTTTTTATTTATTAGAATTTGAATCAACTGATGTAAGAAATAGAGTTGAATTTCGTTTGTTTCAAAAGAAGACCAAAACAAAACAAATGCAACTCTATTCCAACCCAAAATGGTTTAAATTCCTTTAAGAGAAGTCCTTCCAGTAGTAGGCCAGTCCGTAGAGTATATCTTTGTTGCAAAAGGTGGTGTAGAAGATTTTGTTTTTTAATATTGTTTACATCGATACAACCGAGCAAATATCAAAAATGGTTACACGAGATATCTTGGGACAACTTTTGGCAGCCACAAATCTGGGACTTTTTTTGGTTTCTCACTCGTAGCTTCTAAACGGTGCATCCTAGCGAAAAGTTATACACTAGGGAATTAAAGAACATGAAATTATGCGTCTAATGAGTACCAATACATACTAATTCGGTTCAGCGACATAGTAGAAAACCATGGTCGAAAATTAGGCTAGGATGCACCGTATAGAAGCCACGAGTGAGAAACCAAAAAAGTCTCAAAATTTCGAGGATTTGTGGCTGCCAAAAGTTGTCCCAAGATATCTCGTGTAACCGTTTTTGATATTTGATCGGTTGTATCGATGTCAACAATATTAAAAAAAAAAAATCTTCTACACCACCACTTGCAACGTACCCCGGGGTGCTTTGAACCTCTACGGGCTGGCCTATAGGCCCATGGGTGTAGAAGATTTTTTTTTTAAATATTGTTGACATCGATACAACCGATCAAATATGAAAAATGGTTACACGAGATATCTTGGGACAACTTTTGGCAGCCACAAATCCTCGAAATTTTGAGACTTTTTTTGGTTTCTCACTCGTGGCTTCTATACGGTGCATCCTAGCCTAATTTTCGACCATGGTTTTCTACTATGTCGCTGAACCGAATTAGTATGTATTGGTACTCATTAGACGCATAATTTCATGTTCTTTAATTCCCTAGTGTATAACTTTTCGCTAGGATGCACCGTTTAGAAGCTACGAGTGAGAAACCAAAAAAAGTCCCAGATTTGTGGCTGCCAAAAGTTTTCCCAAGATATCTCGTGTAACCATTTTTGATATTTGCTCGGTTGTATCGATGTAAACAATATTAAAAAACAAAATCTTCTACACCACCTTTTGCAACAAAGATATACTCTACGGACTGGCCTACTACTGGAAGGACTTCTCTTAAAGGAATTTAAACCATTTTGGGTTGGAATAGAGTTGCATTTGTTTTGTTTTGGTCTTCTTTTGAAACAAACGAAATTCAAGTATAACTTTTCGCTAGGATGCACCGTTTAGAAGCTACGAGTGAGAAACCAAAAAAAGTCCCAGATTTGTGGCTGCCAAAAGTTGTCCCAAGATATCTCGTGTAACCATTTTTGATATTTGATCGGATGTATCGATGTCAACAATATTTAAAAAAGAAATCTTCTACACCACCACTTGCAACGTACCCCGGGGTGCTTTGAACCTCTACGGGCTGGCCTATAGGCCCATGGGCCTTAGGAGGAATTCAACATTATATTTAATTACAAATCTTTAATTGTATACATAAATATGATGAACTTTAATACCTAAATATGATTTTGCCTTTTGGTGTTGTACAGTCACCGGCATAAATATATGATGGAACAAAGGCCGCAAAAATATCTGATGACAACTCTATTCCTAGAGCCGTAAAGCCTTGGTCAGACACACGGCGCGACGCAGCGCCGCGGTCGCGACATCTCCATACAAACCGCTAGCGTGGTCAAACAGGCCATGTATGGAAATATCGCGCCGCGCGACCGCGGCGCTGCGTCGCGCCGTGTGTTTGACCTTGGTCAAGCCTTGGCTTAAGAGCGTATCAGATATTTTTGCGGCCTTTGATTCATCATATATTGATGCTAGTGACTGTACAGTCAGTTGCAAAAAAATGTATCAATTTAATCCTCTATCTGTATGTACGGAAACCTTCATCTGCTGACATAAGAGTGATGGGACATATTTATGAGTAAGTAGTATGCACCCATATTTTACACTTGACTGTAAATTAATTTAGATTCAGACAATGTCTGAATGTGAATGTATAATAAATGATAAAGCTTATTAATTGTTTAGATATTTCTGATACAATATTTAATATACTTTCTCTGCTTACCACTGCATGTAAATAACAGAAACTACTCACCTCTTTCTATAGCCTCATTTACCACTTGTTTTATGGTTGCGATATTAAATGCCGGGTTAAACCTGTAAATAAAGATAATAAGATTAGAAGAGAAGTTAATCTTATAAGAAATCTATAATTTATTCATGCTAATTTCATAATGATGAATGCTCATTGGGGGAAAGATCCAAGGATGGAGCATCATTGAATGACATTATACTCAATTATTTAAAGGAATTCATGAATTTGTAAATTCTACATAATGAGTCTTTCTTTTCTAGACAAACTTACATAGTGTAGCAAATTGGTTGAATGTTTCAAAAAAGTTCCATGTTTAAAAAAGTTTATTTAATTATTCTCTCAATATACTAGTAGGTACTTAGATAAAGTTTAATTAAATTGAAGTTTTTATTTATTTATTTGCAGACAAAAAAAAATACAAAGATTCACCAAACTACGAAGCGTTCAGCTTTTCAAAAGACTGTTCTGTTTTCTCACTTGTTCACTGTCTCATGAAACACACACTAATTTCTAAAGTTATCAGTCTAATATTCTAGAACTGTATGTGGAATTCCCACAAGCTAACTTTTGAACTTGAAAACTAAGTGTAATTCTTATCTTTGATAATAGGCAATACTGCAATATATTGACCTTTTCATTGCAATGGATTGCTTTAAAAGGCATTGCAGTCAATTAGGATCAATTACCAACTGCCTTTATAGGAAATTATGTGACACTATTGGTGATGTCTTTCTTTCTGAATCAAGTCTGTTCATAAACCAAGATGAACATTAGAGAGATTATAACATTAATTTTATAATTGGGTCAAACTATTTCTTCTTTCGGTAGTCCACTGAATGTGGGTAGCGCAGGACCGGGCATGTGGCACTCTTTGGAGGAGGCCTACAGTGCTGGACAAAAAGAATCATACACTTACACGAAAAGTATATTTTCCTTTACAACTTTTTTTGTGAACTTCACCATGTGATGTTTGTATAGAAAACTTTTAGGACATTTAATGAGCTCTATTATTAATATAACAATATTAGGGATCTTCTCAAAATATTGTTTTCTAGTGCTTGATTACTTTTACCGCGTCATTTTACTCTGGACAAAATAGATAATATGGACGCTTTACTAGAAATAAAATTGTACCACGTAATTGCCTGGCTAGAAACAAAATAAAAATAGGTCATTGTGTCAGTCTTGACCATTTGAAGTAACTTTCATGTATTATTTCAATGTTGAAGATGTCAGGAAAACAGATTTCCATAGATGTTCGTAATCTGGTTATACGTGATAGGAAAAAACAAATTTCGTTTCGGAAAATTGCCGAAAAATATTCCATCTCTGTGGGAGCTGTACAGCACATTTGGAAGAAACATGAAAACCAAGGAACTGTGGCGAACTTGCCTGGAGTCGGTCGCAAGCGATCAACAACTCTGCGCGATGATGCTAGAATTGTTCGATGTGCGAAGCTAAATCCAAAAATATCATCGAGAGCTATTACGGAAACGATGGATCTTAGGGTCAGTTCTCGAACTGTACGTCGCAGGCTCAGAGAAAATGGTTTAAAAAACTGTTTAGCATCTAAGCGTCCATTTATAAGCAGTAAAAACAAAACAAAGCGTCTTGCATTTGCGAAGAAACATATTGGAAAGCCCTTGGAGTACTGGAAGTCAATCTTATGGACTGATGAAAGTAAATTCGAGCTGTTTGGACAAAAAAGCCGGTTCAGAGTGTGGCGTAAGCCTTGCGAAGCGTTGGCAGAACGCAACATACAAAAAACTGTGAAGCATGGTGGAGGTAATGTTATGGTGTGGGGCTCATTTGCTTGGTCTGGAGTTGGCAGCTTAGCTCGAATTAATGGAATAATGACCGCTGTAGATTATATTAACATATTACAAGAAAATGTAGAGATTTCTTTGATTAAATGTGACTTGGAGGGCCGATATTTATTTCAGCAAGATAATGACCCGAAGCACACAGCTAAAATATCCGCTGCATTCTTCAAGGCAAATAGGATCAAACAGCTTGAATGGCCGCCACAATCGCCCGACCTCAACCCGATTGAGAATTTATGGTCTTATTTGGATAGCAAAATTAATAAAACAAATGTGACTAACAAGGATTCCTACTTCCGTGCACTGGAAGAAGCTTGGGATAATATCGACCCTGAATACCTAAAGTCATTGGTGGAAAGCGTGCCTAGAAGTTTAGCAGCGGTTTTGAAAGCAAAAGGAGGCCACACAAAATATTAGATTAAGTTTAATTGAGTTTGTGTTTAATGTATGATTTAATTTGTCCAGAGCAAAATGAAGTGCTATTGATAAATACCCATGTAAATAAATAAATTTGTTGAATCTTGAAATTTTAATATCTATATATAATAAGCCATGGAATGTGCTACAAGTTTGCCTAAGATATAATATATGTAATCGAATTCATAAAGTAGTTCAGAAAGAAACTCTCATTTCCGTGTAAGTGTATGATTCTTTTTGTCCAGCACTGTATGTCTAGCAATGGACTTTTGGCTGATATGATAATGATGATGATGATTTCTACTTGTTATTCTGTGCCGTTAGCCAGGTGACAATGGACTTCTAAACAAGCTTAAAACATAAAACGGGTTGAACATGACATGAAAGCCCCACATTCGGGCCTATATGACAACCTCTGTAGTCTAGTTGATAGTGACCCTGCCTACGAAGCCGGAGGTCCCGAGTTCGAATATTTGTTCCTGAGTCAATGGATGTTTTCTGTGACCCAGGATATACAGTGACAAAAGAGTTCACCCAATTAACTTAGTGGTTACGCTCCCTGGTAAACCCATTTGATAATAACACCATGCATCACCTTTGAACGTTAAGTGGTGGAATACTTTTCAGTTTATCTAGCTCAATGTAGTCCATTCTCTAAGTCTAGGGTCACACTGTACCAAAGGGGGGGGCCCCGTTTCTGGGACTTAAAAATTTGTTCAATATTTTGAACAAATTTTTAAGTTTATTAACGGCGTTCAAAAAATTCAAAATCCTACCGTTACCCACATTGTACATTTACGAAATGTGTCTTTTTGTGAAAGCTCATATTAGCCAATACAAAATTATGAAATCTAACCCTAGGCCAACTTCTAAACACCATGGACTCAATATCTGTTATCCAAATCATGTCTCTTCTCATTTCGGAAAAAGTATTATTTTCATGTCTGTCAAAATTTTCAACCATTTGCCTAATGACCTGAAATCCTTAGATTGTCAAGGTTTCAAAACCAAATTATTTAAGTGGTGTCTACAAAGAATGTTCTATACTTTTAATGAACACTTTGTAACCACAAATGCCTAATGAATTTTATTATTTTCTCTGACCACTTTCCTTTTTGCATGACATTGATTTATTATTAATATATTGACATTGCTACATTTTCATTTCTATTTTTATTTAATTTTTTACTTTTTTACTAATTTAATTTGATATTATAACAATAAATAATAATGACATAATTTCAATGACATGCATATTAAGAATCAAAATATTGTACGCCAAACTCTGGCTGATTGTGATGTACTTAACCAAAATACTAACCCTAACACCATTTTTATAACCACATTCGAACAATAAATAATTTGTATTTGTATTTGTAAAAAAATTTCGTTTTTAGGCTAAAATTGGATTGAATCATGTATATTATGCTAAAATAAGCATGATTTATTTTATAAACTTTTTCTCTCAGATCGATATTTACCTAATAAAAAATAAAAAAATAAATAAATAAATGATCAACTAAATCATACACAACTATTTTTTCTTAAATTAAAAATGGCAGAGATAGAGCACTGCAAAGATCGTAATTTTTCAAGGCTGAAATAAACACGGGTCCATATTGGCTCATTTCTGAATACCACTCCTCCGCCCTCCGCCCGGGCTCCCGCCAGAAACACTCTTCGTCAGCCCTTCGTTTCACTGGCGCACTCGACCTACGCTTCGTACGCGCTTCTCATACGCCCGCTCAACTCAGGACCTCCTTCGCGAGCTCCTGGCTCCGCGGGCTTTTATATACACTCTAGGGGTAGGACAGACAAGACCACGTGGAAGGGGGGTGCTCCGATTCGGTTTTCGGTAGCTTTCTGTTTTGATGTTTTTCAATAGGTAATTAATGAATATACATTTGAAAGTTGGTTATTTCGGCGTGTTCTACACGTTACAATCATCTAAAATACTGTTAGGTATAATGACACCACTCTCAATTAAATTATTTTAAATCTCCACTATTTTCAACTTTACATAAAAGTTTTTCAAGTAAAAGTTGCTTATTTTGTTGTGTTATATACAATACAATCATTTAAAATATATGTCATAATGACACCACTCTTGATGAAAATTTACTAAGTCCTGATCCCTTTAAAAACATCAATCTTTGGAGCGCTCTATCTCCGCCATTTTTAATTTTATAGGAAAATGTTCCTATAAAAGATGCTTATTTTGACGTGATTACAATCATTTAAAAGTAGGGTTATAATGACACCACTTTGCCAAAAAAAAATCCCGGCCCCCCCTTTGCTACAGTCCAACCAAGTCTAGGTCTTGATCACAATAGATCAGCGATGGTAGCAGCATATAAGGGCTCTCACGACCCAGAATCCACTACCAGAATAATAATAAGTCTAGGTCTTTATCATGTTTATTTTCACTACATGGTATCGTATCTTGGATAGGCATAGCACAATTGAATTGTTTAGATAATTTAGACTTGTATGTTATGATAATAATTAAAGGGACAGCCCTTGCAAATCCAAAACTAACTTGAATCATATAATTGTGGGCCACTTATTTATTTCAACATAGAAAGATAGAAAGAAGAACAGATTAACCAATCCTTTGCAGGACATTGTTTTTATGTGGTCTGTGGCCAGGAATTTGCGGGCCCGGTAGCCGACGGGTAGGATTCAAAAGTAATGTATTTATGTATAATAAGTGTGAGGTTTTGAGTCTACTACTATACAACTTGACATGCTGATAATCACATTAACTTTTGGATGTTGGATGGAAAAGTTGGATAAACTTCCATAAGAATTAGACTATGATAGTTATTTATTTATTATCAGGAGAACCAACAGCTATACAATGAAATAACACTGAATATTAACAAATGATCCAATTATGAGGAGTAAGCGGTTATGTTATGAATATAATTAAATTAGATACTGCAATCCTTTTTTTATATGAACACAAACAAATATTTATATTCAGAGAGATCTTTGATCAATGGTACATTAAACGGGTAATTCTGGCAAGACATACACATCAATAATCAATTTGGTTTATTAGTTAGGTGGTCGTGTCACCTATGGATTTCATAATATAACCAAAAAAACAAAATTACCCGGATTCGGAGCCGTTCATCATGTGCACTTATGATGATAATCCGTTTCACTCAGCTTTTCTTCAGGGATCACAAAATATGGGAAATTATATATCTTGACGAATGCAACTTGTTTCGGTTTTAGATTATAAACACATTTAACCGTCGAGTTATCACTTGAGCACTTTTATATCAAAACCAATGAAACTAAAGAGTAATTTATAAGTAAAAAGTCAAGCATAAAAGCATTTTATCCGTCACAAACTATAAAAATGTAAGAGAGAAATCGCTTGCCACCTTTGATTCACTTCTGTCATAATTTCACTTTTTATTAACCGATCCCATAATGACTACATGGGTTATGTCCTTGGCGCAAACAAAGATTTATTTATAATATATTTTCCGTCGAAATGTTTATGAAAGTTTTAGAAATAAGTCAGAAATAATACGGCAATCGCCAGCTGACATTTCCCTGTGCGTTGTACAAAATTCAACATGGCCGCCGTGACTCGTCGCATGACGTTCAAGACGTTCGTCAATTTGATGGTCAAATTATAGGTTCTTTATTTTTACAAAATACAGATGAAATCTTTCACTTCTCCAATAAATCAAACTTAATTGTTTTGCGTGATTTAACCTATTATTATATTGAATAGTATTGTTTTTTAATAAAATGTATCTGATTTGACTGGAAAAAGGAAAAGTAAGCGCAACGTGGAAAAGGAAAACTTTTCAGAAACCTTTTCATCTCTTTCTTGTCGTTGCAATGATGTTTTTTTATCATGTTTATCGCAACTACGTGCCCTACTTTAAAAATAATATATTCATTATTTGTGTGTTACCTGAGTGCAAGATAATCCTACATTGAATGCTTGATTAAATAAGAACGCACCTTCTATTTTGTTCTGGCGGCAGCACACTCCAGTCAACTTCATACATCGGATAAGCCATATTTGTTTGCTTTTGTTGGCCTCAAGTTTAATAATTCACCAAAAAAAACATCATTTCACAAACACTACACAATCACACAACAGTGCAAACTGTACTGTTATCATTATCACTGTTTTATCAGGTGCAGGTAGTAGATACCCCACAAATATCTAGTAATTGCGCTATCTCTTATCAAAGGTACCCTTATCACTAAAAAAGGACAGCAATACAGACACCGTTCAGTTTAAGTTTTATTCTTACAATGTCAATATGTATATACAAAACAATGGTTCGCTCCGCATCATTATCTTAATAGGGAAACTCGTTATTATTCACCGCCGACAAGCGGTGATATATTAATTTATTATGGATAAGGTGTCGTAATGATTTCATAAGTTCTCGTCGTGGTTGCGCGGCGGGCGCTGTTCGCTGTTCCGTTTGATGCAGTCCACGAGCCACCGGATGCCCTCGTCGACGCCATCGCTGTAAAATGACAATGTATTTGCATTTTAATCTCGTGCTACATTAAGCGTTGACACACATGACTGTGACGTCACGTCGAGAAGCCTAACCCTTTAGCAGGCATAAAGGAACCAGGTTTTTCATAGAATTGAACCCTATCACATAGAAATAGGGTTCATTCATGGTGGAAATACCTATAGTTCCCTCTGCCTTATTATTATTATTATAGCCTCTTTATTTCCATAACGAATGGCTTATAAAACATATCAAATGATATATATATACTCATATATATATTTTTAGCATGCACAACATAATTATTAGAATCCCTCTCCCTCCCTTCCATCCCTCCCTCTGCCTTATAAAGGGATAAAAATAAAACAGCTCGCACAAGACGCGTGTGACGCGAGAAAAACACGACAAAGAAATACAAACAGTAGCCGTGCAGAAGACCACGCGCGGGATAGACTATCATCTCTTTCATGTTAATTAGACCACTTAGAGAGAGATTTCAATTTAACTCGCGCGCGGTTTTGAGCTTGCCGTGCAGGCAAGACAAGACACGCATGTTTAGTAGGTGTCTTGCCTTTTTTCGCTAGTCTCGTCGGACTTTTAATCTAGGTACCCGTGCTGGGCACAAAATGTGCTAAAAGTTACAACTTTACAAACTCTAGACAACACAGAACCGCTTGACCCATAACTGCTGGCTCTTTGACATGTGTTGCCTATTTAGACTTGTGATGTAGACGACATCCCAGGCCAGCACGGCTATCACACTTGTGATGTAGACGGCATCCCAGGTCAGCACGGCTATCACAATAACGGCTGGCTATTTGACATGTGTTGTCTATTTAGACTTGTGATGTAGACGACATCCCAGGTCAGCACGGCTATCACAATAACGGCTGGCTATTTAACATGTGTTGCCTATTTAGACTTGTGATGTAGACATCCCAGGTCAGCACGGCTGGCTATTTGACGTGTGTTGCCTATTTAGACTTGTGATGTAGACGACATCCCAGGTCAGCACGGCTATCACAATAACTGCTGGCTATTTGACATGTGTTGCCTATTTAGACTTGTGATGTAGACGACATCCCACGTCAGCACGGCTATCACAATAAAGGCTGGCTATTTGACATGTGTTGCCTATTTAGACTTGTGATGTAGACGACATCCCACGTCAGCACGGCTATCATAAGACGGCCCGCGAGCTCTCTCGATTTTCTCGCACTATCCGTCTCTTTCTTATTATAAAACTTAGAAAGAGAGGTATAGTGTGATAGCCGTGCAGAGCTCTCGAGTATGTGCTGCGTTGACATTGACAGACTGTACAAATTTGCACCTTGAGGTCTCGAGGGGAGCGTAGAATAATACACCGCGACCAGTATTCTCACAAATGTATTTATTCTACCACACAAATTCTCACTCAAACATAAAAATCGTTCCTAGTGTCTACATATTACGGCAACCTAGCGTTACCTAGTTTCTCGGCGGTACAGCGCCATCTAGCGGCAAATTCGTAAACTATGAATACAACAATCTTAACTAAGTTTTGGACATACCGCCCACCAAGGACAACATGTCCTTCATCCATTATCGTGACCGCCCACCATGGAGTATCTAGGGATAACGTTAACATATCAAATGGGCTAATGGTACGTTCTCTCAAACGGTACATTGATTTCTTAAACTAATAATAATTTGCTTAACTAAGTTCTAAGTTAATACATAAGTACAACTTCTGGTTAAGTGGTGACAGGTAATATACAAAGCTTATATGTAGGCCGTTTAATTATTGAATTACCACATTTTAAGGACACGACTCTAGTTAAGTTGTCAGTGCCTGGATATTTTTGCATAATTCGACCAAAAAGCCATTTCGTTGGAGGTAGATCGTCCTCCTTCACCAAAACGATGTCACCTACCTCGGGTTCGGGTGTTTGGTACGCCCACTTGTACCGATGTAGAAGATTAACCAGGTACTCATCGGACCATCTGCGCCAAAAGCTTTGCAACATCCGTTGGGTCAATTGCCATCGTCTCAATGAACTAATATTAGTATTCTCATAATTAACTTCCGGTATGGTTACGAGGGGCTCGCCCACCAAGAAATGACCGGGGGTTAACGGGTTTGGTTCATTGGGATTGTTTGGCAGCACGGATATCGGGCGGGAGTTCAGACACGCTTCAATCTGGCTAAGCAGCGTAGACATCTCTTCAAATGTCAATGTGGCCTCGCCAATAACTCGCTTTATATGGAACTTCGTGGACTTTATAGCCGCCTCCCATAAACCTCCGAAGTTGGGAGCTCGTGGGGGTATGAAGTGCCAAGTGGTTCCTTTTGATGCCAAGTATTCAGCTATTTCTAGTATCATCGTTGACCTTTCAGATTGCATCAATTTTCTGAGTTCCTTGGCAGCGCCTACAAAATTGGTTCCATTGTCGCTATATAGGTCCGAGCAATGGCCACGTCTTGCAGTAAAACGCTTGAAAGTCTCTAAAAATCCTCTAGATGTCATCTCGCTAACAACATCTATGTGAACTGCTCTGGTCACCATACACACAAAAAGGCATATATACCCCTTGTACGATTTGTGCCCTCTTCCTTTCGATGTCCTTAATTGAATAGGTCCCGCATAGTCTACACCACTTCGTAGAAATGCCTTTGTTGGTGTGGTTCTTGCAGGTGGTAATGAACCCATCAATTGTCGTTGCACAGCCGCCTTATTTCTGACGCATGGTATGCATTTACGGGCGCAATGTTTTACCAGATTTTTTACGCCAACAATGTAATAGACCTCTCGCAAGTAGTTCATCATTAACTGCTCTGCCCCGTGTAATGTTTTCTTATGAGCGTCAGCTACTAACAGCCTTGAAAGGGGGGAGTCTTGAGCTAGCAAAATTGGGTGCTTAATATTTTCTGTTGTGGTTGATTGGGACAATCTGCCTCCCACTCTAAGTATCCCCTTGGCGTCTAAAAATGGTGTAAGCGACCAAATTTTTGACGATTTCTTTTTGATGCAACTGTGGTTTGTTATTTCGGAAAGCTCCGATCCAAAATCATTTCTACGAATTTCATTCTACGATCCGGCTCGAAGGACCATGTACAAATTTGCACCTTGAGGTCTCGAGGGGAGCGTAGAATAATACACCGCGATCAGTATTCTCACAAATGTATTTATTCTACCACACAAATTCTCACTCAAACATAAAAATCGTTCCTAGTGTCTACATATTACGGCAACCTAGCGTTACCTAGTTTCTCGGCGGTACAGCGCCATCTAGCGGCAAATTCGTAAACTATGAATAGAACAATCTTAACTAAGTTTTGGACACAGACACTACGCCTGAGTGTCTACCTGAGAATATCTAGGAGTCAACACAACGCATTCATAAAAGGAATAATTAACAACTTAAAAAAGTTGAAAAACCCCGACATTTTCATTTTTGTTGAAACGTAGCTAAGAACCATCTCGATCACGTCAGATTTTGGACAACAAAAACTGCATCAAAATCAGTTCACTCGTTTAGGAGCTACGATGCCACAGACACACAGACACTTCAAACTAATAACTCTATTTCTGAGCATTTGTGGACGTGTCGTACTTTTATTTAAAAAAAGCCTTTGATCGCGTGGATAACGACATACTATTAAGGAAGTTATGTCACATCGGCTTCTCGCCAAAACGGCTTCGGTTTTTTGCCAGTTAACAGGCAGCAGTACGTGCAGCATGGATGCTTCGTATCCAATACTTTCCACACTCGCTCCGAAGTAAGCCAGGGTTCAATTCTAGGCCCTTTTCTATTCGGAGTCATGATTAATGACTTGGCGTCTCTCCCTAGATGAAAATGAAAATGAAAATGAAAATGAAAATGTTTTATTTCATAGATTGCTAGGTTACATTGAAAATAAGGTTGGGTCTTCCTAGTAGGTAAAAAATACCTGTGTCAGGAAGACCCGCTCCTCCATAAAAAAGCAGTTAATGTTAATTTCTTATATGTAGGTAAATATTTATAACATAAAATAAAAACAAAGACGAATTAGGTATCACAGGCATAGTGTCGTGACCCTAAAGTTGAGTGTGTGTGTGTGTGTGTGTGTGTGTGTGTGTGTGTGTGTGTGCGCGCCTGTGTGTGCGCTTGTGAGTGTGTGTGTTAGTGTGTGCGTGCGTGTGTGTTAGTGTGTGCGTGCGTGTGTGTTGTTTGATAAAGTAGGTATATATTATATATAACATTTTCCATTTTGTTATGTTTTACTAACTATAGAATTAAATTTAGATTAATACAAGATTAAGTAACAGTTCAGTATCTTCATAACTTAGCATCTTTAACCATTCCGTTAGAGACCTCTTACAATTATATTTCTTTTGTTGATAGATATTAATTTTAACATTTATTTTATTATAAAGGTATGCTGCACGTGTCTTATACTGCCTTTTAGCAAACAAAGATCTATATGTTGTAAGTGGGGCAACGGTGTTTTTACGTCTTCTAGTTAGAAGCGTTGGATTAAATTTTAGTGTTTTATGTAACTTTAATGTTGTATGGAGGATATACAGTTTTCGCATTGATAATTGGTCACTAATTTTATACAGTTCATTTGTGGGAAATCTGTATGGCCTCAAGTACATTACCTTTAACAGACACCGTTGCCCTCTTTCAACCTCCAAGAATTTGGATTTAGTTGCTCCACCCCAGACGGTGATACAGTAGGTCATGATGGATTCCGCTAACGATACATATAGTTGGTTAAGTAGTGTCTTGTTTGCAATATGTCGAAGAATTTTAAAGATCCATACCAATTTTCGAATTCTACCATTTACAAATTCAATATGCTGATGCCAAGATAGGCGCTGGTCTAAGATGACACCAAGGTATTTAGTGGAACTAGCCCTCTCAATGTCCTTACAGTTACATAGAAGGCGATCAGTAAGTGAACAGGTGTGTATTTTGAGGTTTAGGTTAGTCTGTGGTTGAGTGCTATTGTACTTGGTAAAACAAATGTAGTTCGTTTTTTTAACGTTTAAAGTGAGGAGGTTGGATTTTAGCCACGAGGATACCCTACCAAGACCCACATTTGCATTCACGAACACCGACTCCCAGGAATCACCCTCAAAGACGATGACAGTGTCATCAGCATAAGACTGGATATTACCGTGGTTTACATTTAGGTTAATTAGATCGTTGATGTAGATTAAAAATAACGTGGGCTCCAAGATACTTCCCTGGGGGACGCCAAAAGTGATGTCAACTTCATTGCTTATGTGGTCTCCCAACTTAGTTTTTTGAGTGCGACCATGTAGATAGTCACTTAGCAATCTCAGTGGGAGTCCCCTAATACCAACGCACTCCATCTTGCGTACGAGTGTGGGGAGAGAGACGGTGTCAAAGGCCTTTTTTAAATCGAGAAACACAGCTAAGCATTTTTTTCCACTTTCTATTTTGTCTATAATTAGGTTTGTGAGTGAAAGAATCGCGTCCTCAGTGGATCTAGATCGCCGAAAGCCAAACTGGAAGTCAGAAATGATGTTAAATTTATCTAAATATGCTATTAGTCTATTATTTATTAGTTTTTCAATTATTTTAGAAATAGCTGGCAGTACTGATATTGGTCTGTAGTTGTTGACGTCGTCTCTCTCACCACTCTTGTACACAGGAGTGACAATAGATTTCTGAGCATTTGTGGACGTGTCGTACTTTTATTTAAAAAAAGCCTTTGATCGCGTGGATAACGACATACTATTAAGGAAGTTATGTCACATCGGCTTCTCGCCAAAACGGCTTCGGTTTTTTGCCAGTTAACAGGCAGCAGTACGTGCAGCATGGATGCTTCGTATCCAATACTTTCCACACTCGCTCCGAAGTAAGCCAGGGTTCAATTCTAGGCCCTTTTCTATTCGGAGTCATGATTAATGACTTGGCGTCTCTCCCTAGATATGCCCGATGTCTCCTTTATGCTGATGACCTAAAGCTCATTTATGGAGTGCAGCAACTGTCTGACGGTGAATCGCTCCAAGAAGACATTAAACCGGATCTATCTATGGAGTATCGCAAATAAACTGCTTTTCCACCCTGAGAAGTTTATTAATGGTCTTATGTTGTGTTGCGTTCTGTGGGTCACGTACGGTACTGTCTGAAAATCAGCGCTGTAGGTGTCTGTTTGACACCTCGGCATACCTAATGCTGAGACAGCGACCGATTCACTGCCGCGAAGACACACACAATATGTGTTAAATTGTAATGTATGCCTACTCCCTTTGTCTCTGTGTGTCTTTTGTGTAGTAAATAAAACTCTTCTTTCATTCTTTCTTTAGAAGTATTCCGTAATGTTTTTTAGCCGTGCTCGTAGTCCCTTATATGCCAATTACCACCACCAAATATTGGGTTGAAAAGTAGGGCCAAGTAGGGAATAAAATATTCACTACTTGGTCCTAATTTTCTGCCATAGGTAACCAAAGAAGTACTTAAATGAAAATGTAATTAAAATTTTAATTAAACTAAACTTAATCGTGTAATACTAATAGAGTCTTGTAAGCCCCATTTTGTTACTAACACTATTATGGATCTCGGTCTGAATTAAACAATTTTTATTTTATTATATTTTATTTATTTATGCTGGGAGTTTCTCTGCGCGATCGCATCAGAAATGAGGCTATCCGCAGCAGAACCAAGGTAACCGTTATAGCCCTCCGAATTGCTAAACTTAAGTGGCAGTGGGCGGGGCACATTGCACGTAGAACCGATGGCCGTTGGGGCGGGAAGGTTCTCGAGTGGCGAACACGTACCGGAAGGCGCGGCGTGGGAGGTAGACTGATGACCTGGTAAAGGTCGCGGGAGTCCGCTGGATGCGGGTGGCGCAGGACCGGTGTCAAATATTTTTGGATGATCTAACTGACGGACTAAATATTTTTTTAAGAAAGTAGCCAATTGTTTTTATATTCCTTTTGCTCCAATAATCTTAACCTATAACAACCTGATTTACCATATTCATTTCCGATTCCATACTTAATGTATTCTAGTGTGTTATTAAATCTATCCTGTTCGTGGAAATCATTCAATAATGGTCCTTACAACTTCGACTTACGTAATCACCAGGTGTCACCATTCAGAGAACTATAATTTGAGTTCCATACACACGAGTTGATTGAAGTATCTATCGTCATAGATCAATCAAACCCCATTATGTTATGAGTTACGACTAATCTTTAACAAATATTCCATATAGTTAGGACGCGATATCGCGTCAACGGCAACCAATGTGTTAAGCTTTGCAATGTACCTACAGTAGACTACACTTACATTTACATACGCCGTCGACTTCGAGCGAAAACGTCGATGTCTCTACGTTTACTTGAGTTTAGCCGCATCCCCACGTCCGAACACGGGCGGCTTTTGCCGGACGCCGTGCAGCCTGCAACTGTCCACGCGGGCCGGAATCACGCGGCGGACTGCAATGCTCGGATGTGTGGATGCGTTTTTAGCCGTGTGACACACAACTTATGCCATGTTTGCATTCATACGTTCATCTATGCAACTGGGTAAACATGCATTGTCGAAGCAGTATTTGTCTAGGTACACAAATACATATGGTGAATAAATACATTTTAGCTGTGGCGTGATTTAGTATCTATTGCATTAACCAAAATAACAAAAAGGTGGCAAACAAATGTACGGCCCACCTAATGGTAAGCGGACATAGGTAGTTGAAATGTGAATTTGTAGCAATGGATCTCTTTGAATATGGAAAACTCGGGGGGTATACAGGTATGGATATCTGTTGAAATTGGAATGAAGTGGGAATAATCACCTAATTCCTAATTATTATAGAAGACAACTAGTTCAGCCTAGCGCACAGTGTTCTTTTGGGTATAAAAAACGGACATCCTCTTTTTATTGAATGATCATATAGTATTTACTAATATAAACCATTTACAACCATTCCAGCGTGCCAATAATTTTTTGAAAATGCTGAGTTTTGAAAGAAATAATATTGAAAAAACTAAATATTTCCAAAACTATTCGGTTCTACTCCACGAAACTTTGATATACCATTCATTACCCAATGTAAGATATTTTTTTTAAGGTAAATCATTGCTATTCGGGTTTGATTTTGTCGCAAAATAATGAGGCATTACTAGAAGTTACGTCCCGTTTTTTTTCAAATCCGAATTCCGTAGGATTTAAGAGTAATTGAAGTTTTAATTTTTTTGTGATAATTCTGGTTATGTAGTATGTATGTAGCGGGGGGACTATTGACAGTTTAGTAACCCAGCTTATGAAACTGTCGGCCCTGTGTTAGAATCCCAGTACAGGCAAATATTTGCGTGATAAGCATGATTATTTGTTTCTGAATCTTAGATGTTTTCCATGGATTTAAGTATTTATGTCCATTAAATATATCATTGTCTAGTATCCATAACAGAAGCCTTATTGAGCTTAACCCTTAAATGCATAATAATGTAGATCTACATCGTATATTTTGATGGCCCGTGGTTCAATATGCAGGTAGTCAAAAATACTTTTTTTTTCATAAACGTGACATTTACATGGTAGATTCTGAAAGCATCCACAAACTTTTGACAGTATTTTCTTGTATTGTGTCATAAGTCATAATTGCATCGGCGCTTAAGTCCCTACACTGGTCGCCGCGAATTTTACAAAAAATCATGCATTTAAGGGTTAATAGTATCAGTATCAGTTTATGACTGACCCCTAACATTAATTAATGAATTTATTCACCATCTTGTACTAGGTGGCGCAAAAGTAGTCACCCGATGTTCTAATAGAACATTGGGTGACTACTTTTGCGCCACCTTACAGTACTGGTTGGATAGTCAAACAATAGTTCTAGAATGAAACCATACCCAGTTAACGCCGATGTTGCCATGAGCATGATATCCCTCGCTCCGATGAGGTGTGCATTCTGGTTGAATATTGGTTTGACTGTATGTACGCCCATACAGTCTGGAATGTCTTGTTTGTTGGCAAGCACCAAGAGAGGAACCCCTGACAGCTGTTCTGAAGCTATCATTCTGTCTGAAATATAGATCATTGAATTAGTATGCTTAATTTAACATTCTCTGGCAACAACTCTTTTACCACTAAGGTAGTCCGACCGAGTACTTTAGTGGTAAAATATTCCTAATTGTTACCACTGGTAACAAATTGGTGGAAACAGGTGGGAATAACCCCCACGAAATTGTTGCATTGCAATTGTTTGTGTTTTGATCTTTGTATCAATAGAAGTACATTTGTCCCAATATTTATACAATGTTTATAAATAATAATAAATAAATATAAATATTACGGGTTCGAATCCCGGTCAGGGCATTTATTTGTGTGTTTATCACGAATATTTGTTCCTGAGTTATGGATGTTATATATGTATATAAGTATCTATATGTATTTATCTATTATATATATATCATCGCCTAGTACCTACAACACAAGCCTTTATTGTGCTTACCGTGGGCCTAGGTTGATTTGTGTAAGATTGTCCCGCGATATTTATTTATTTATTTATTTATTTATTACGGGACAATCTTACACAAATCAACCTAGGCCCACGGTAAGCTCAGTAAGGCTTGTGATGTGGGTACTAGGCGATGATATATATAATAGATACATACATATAGATACTTATATACATATACATCCATAACTCAGGAACAAATATTCGTGATAAATACACAAATAAATGCCCTGACCGGGATTCGAACCCGGGACCTCCAGCTTCGTAGGCAGAGTTACTACCCACTGGGCTACGGAGGCCGTTTATACAAAAACAAAATTGATTATTAAATTGTATCAACAGATTCTTAAGTTAAGTCCATAATTCTGAGCATTTAAGCCTACATACATATCAAAAAAAACTGGAATAAGGACTTGTTCTAATTAGAATGTACAGTCGGCATCACATACATTGGTACACTATATGTGTTCAAAAATAGACATAGACATAGACATAGACATAGACATCCTTTATTGGTAATAAGGTATTACAAGTCATGTTTACAATCAAAATAGAACATTCATTTGTAAATATCGGCACATGCACCCTAATGCCTTGAAAATAGAGGTGTGTTCCGATGTTTGTGGCATGCTTGTTTGCTCCAATGTATGTGATGGCGACTGTAATAAACTCTTGTTCCATTAACCCATTTATAGTTGCCATGGTGCAAATATTCCATATATTTCGGATGCGATATCGCGTCAACCGCAACCAATGTGTTAAATTGACACTTCATCAATTATGACATGCATAGATTACTCACCAAAAGTTTCTTTTGACTCAGATATTCTTTCCCTGTCAGAAGAATCTACAATATAGATTACTGCATGACATTCAGCAAAGTACTGGAACAAGAAAGACATACACTTATAACATCTAGAGTACAACTGCTTACCCTTTGCCTAGAAACACAACTTAGTAAAAATTAAAATCTGACAACATCAAATCTTTTCTTTCTCTGATTATCACTGACTTGAATAATAAAAGGCATGTGTTTAACGGGTCACAAGATATAGTAAAATATAACGTCAAAAAACGTCCTTTTTACTGCCGAAATAATAAATGATCACCAAAATTTTATCTCCATTTTAATGTGAAATAAAATAATAACCCAAATCATAACCACTTACTATTAAAGAAAATGCTATCCTAATAAATCATTGCTAACCCAAAAATAATTAATGATCACTAAGATTTAATCTCCATTTTTATGTTAAATTACAACACCTTGCTATCCCATTAAAACACATGACTCCAAACTAATCATTGTTAACCCAAAAATATTTTATGACCAACATTTCATTCAAGTATTTCAACCACATTTTAATTTAAAATGTCAAGCAAATATTTAACATCTCCTTATACTAGTAAAGTAAATTACGCTATGTAAATCATTGCTTTCTTTTCTGGGACTCAGTCTCCCGCCCTCCACCCAGGCTCCCACCAGAAACTCGCTTCTGTCTCTCCAGGCTATTATATACACTCTAGGGGTAGGACAGACAAGACCATGTGGAGGTGGGGTGCGCTGATTCAAGTTTTGGTAGCACTTGTAATTTTGCCATCATTTCATTATACTTTATTTGGTCATATGCAAACATTTTATGGCATCATTTAAATTGCATTCAAAGACCAAATTGAGTAAATGATCACCAAATCTTAGCTATTAAATTAATACAATTATTATTTCATTCATGTTATTACTTTGTCCCATAGAGACTGCAGCTCAACTTGTCCTCCAAGATCCCAGAAGTTTAGCCTCACTCCTTCAACATCAATTTTTCCTATATTTAGACCCACAGTTGTGGTTATTCTACTGGGGTTCATCGCTTTGTACTTCTTCGTAAACTTCGTTTTAGTGGCTTCAAGGTACGTCTGAAAACAGAACAGATCTCATTGAAACACTGGCTCACTTACTCATATTACTTTATCAATGATAGCGTTAAAAAGTACCGTTTTTCCAGCATTGTCAAGGCCTAAAATTAACACGCAATATTCGTCTTTCTGAACCAGGTACTTATAAAATCCATGTAGTAAAGTATACATTATGTAGCATTTTTCAGCTGCTTCTTTTCTTATCTAGATATTTATTTACAGTTCCACAAAATTAATAAAATAGGTACGTGTAAACATCTCAGTCTGTCAATTAGATGTCACTGTCAGTGAGTGCTTGTGTGTGACCAGGCAAACGTCAGAATAGTTGCGTTCAGATTTTTTTATTAGAATGCTACATTCAAAGTAATGGTATTGCTATGAATAGAGTCCTACCAAGATTAAATACAACTATCACGACTATCACTACAGATCTACAGACTGTATAGTCCGTCAGAAAGTCCCTCCTACTAGTAGTCCATTATATCAAGCTACAAATAATGATTTTTAGACTTCAAACCAGCAACACTGGCACAAAAAGGCCACCTTCGTTGGTTCGTACTTACTCTTTGATGTACAATATAATAAAAAAGACAGCTCCATTGACTTTGATGTTTAAATTATTGACATAGGTTTACCTGAAAAAATTGTACTTTATTTAGTAATGGCACAAAACATCTCGTATTTCGTCACTTAAACTCTACACCTTCATAGTTGTAAAATATGCCTTTTGACAAGCGGGCATCACGGGCATGCAGCAGTGCCGACGCTTCTGAAACTCTCTCACAGGAAGTACTGAAATGCTATGTTAATCTTGAAGGTTGTCCTCTAGGGGATGGAGAATATACTTTTCTAGTATTATTTGATGGGTATACTGTGCTGGACTGTAAATGGCTCGATAAGCTGGCACTAGAAACGGATGCTTTGCCAATTAATTTAGAAGAACCTGCGCATCACCAGTTAGTTGCAAGTCAGCCGTTAATATTTTTACTCCGTGCAACTGGAAGCAAGGGAGCCAAAGATCCAGACCCTTTGTTAAATGCAGATAATCGCGCCGGAGCAACGGTGGACTTATTTCCTTTAGTCCTCGGTGCAGAAAATATTCGTGTAACCATACCTCTAGTATCAGTTCAGACTGGTGAAGACATAGGCTGTTCAGTTGAGGTAATGGTCGAATCAGAAGCTGTTGCAAGTCTGTATAAAATTCCTCTTCTTATGACATTGGTTTCTGCACACTGTTTACCCCAATTTAAAGAAGGAACCGTTTTCATGGGGGCAGTTGGACTCGATGAGGTGCTTGAAACTCCAGCCATAAACTTTGGCAAGTCATTAAGCTCCTATTCAGCTACCAAAATAGTTTGGGCAACGGCCAGCCAAGGTGGACATGCGGCTGATACAGTATTCAATGTGCCACACGATGACGTATTTGTACCATCACATATGCAGTTCCAAAATACTCCAGAATGTAGATCAGTGTACTGGAACGCTATGCAGCGAGTGCTAGTAGATCCATTACTATTGCGAGGTAGAGTGTCGTCTCCTCTTTTCATTGAAGTGGCTGGTGTACCAAAAGTTGGAAAACCAGAACTTCGTGGCCGGTACATGGGATTTATCAAAGCAAATGTGTTGCTAGAACCTGTTCAATTTGGAGTTACGACCAGCACTAATTTATTGCTGTATAACGAAAATGATTTGCCAAGATATGGACCATTGTTGGACCTACCTCCCACCAGCGCTAAGGCAACTAGTGCTCGCGATATGGAATCAGTTCTTAAAGACGAACACGGTCACTCCACCTACATTGTCCTTAGATTTGACTTAATGGACCCGCTGGTGCCAAAAACTAGAATGTCTTCGTATTATAATAGGCTAGGATTTTCGCCTGGAGAAGGACCGCCAATTCCTATTAACGCTTTCCCACCAGACTCACCCCCAGAAGATCCATCGCTAGATGCTAGAAAAATACGGAAAAGTGGTGGAGCGTTAGCGGTTCACCGAGAACTATGTATTATGTCGACTAAAGGCGCGGTGCGTATGGGGCAAAGTATAAAGCGCACGGCGGCGAGCCGGCTGATGATGCGTATGCGTATGATGATAAGGCAGTTTCCACCAGGCGATAGTTCGTATATCGAATGGCAAGACACAGTTACAAGCCAGCATACTATGGCCAGGCGTGCTGTGACAGCTTCCTTTGACCCACGACCCCCACCACCTCGACCACCCGCACCTTGTGCTGCATCTAGGTGTCGAATAGCTGGTGATACCAGACTAGCTAACCATCACGTCGAAACTCTAGTAGCAGCTACCGCAGGCCATCCCAGGTCCCTTCTGTCGAAGGCTCTAATATGCTTAGAACAAAGAAACGATTCTGAAGCCAAAAAATACTATACACGAGCACTAAGTATGCAGGCCAAAAATAAATACTTACTATGGTTATTTGGTGGACATGAATTCGACAAAGGATCAGAGGCTATTGTAACTGCAAGTGCAGCTTTACAAATAACGGTAAAGGGTGATAACTCTGATGGCATTTCTAAAGCCGTATCGTGGGCTGCAGTCCACACATTGTACCATTATAGTGGTGATGAATATGCAGCTTACGTAGCTGCAAAGGCTATGAGAAAAGCGTTTTTGCTACCACGTGAATGGAAGAAATTTTATCAACGTTGGGTGCAAATCACCGGAGAAGAGGAGATATTTTGGAGTCCAACTGTAATATCAAATTCTGACCCATTCTTAATCACAGCAGCTTTTTTCCTTTGTTTGAGGTGCTACCATTTTACTGAGAGATTGCTACAATGTGTAGAAAAGGGGTGTGTGAACAGAGGAGCACATCATAATTTTAATAGTAAAGTCAGCGCCGATGTGTATTATATTCGTGCCGCTTCTCTGCTTCTAAGACGACGATTCGACGCAGCACTAGAGGCAACGATAGCAGGAATCAGACGATTTGGTCCATGTGCAATTCTGTCACAAATGCAGTCCAGTTGTTTGGCGTGTATCAACGGCTGGGATGGGGGCTGCGAAGCTTCTTTTCTGAAAGCAGAACGGGCGGGGGCAGAGCAATGTCCTGTTTTACTTCTGCGAGCGGCGTTGGGAAGTTTTAAAAGTAATCCTGGAGTGGCGTTGCAAAGAGCAGCACGTTGCCATAAAATAGCGCCCGGAGGGCACTCGGCACTTCTTATAGGTCGTATATACGCCCAAATGGGAGACAGATACCGGGGTGAACGTTGGGCCGCCGCCGCTGTCGACATCGAACCTTTACTCGCAGACGGCTGGGCGTTTTTGGCTATTCTGGCGATGCAAGAAAGAGTAATTAACAAAGCGACGGTCATGATTCGCACAGCAAATCAGGCTGGTCCTATTAGCCCCGACATTAAGGAAGAGATGGATGATTTGGTTGAGAAACTTCGAATGCAAACATTGCCTAACGCTTTAGTGAAAGATTTGTGCTTTTGTGATTACTATTGATGGACTGAACTCGAAATTTGCAAACATTACCTTGGAAGGGAACATTGCACTATGTAGGTACAGTCAGCAGCTAAAGGAGCTAGCTACGCTGGTTATCTAACCAAAATGGTATACCTTCTCACGACTCTGATGTCAAGAGAATTTGATAATCTCAATTATGTCTTATGTCTCTATGTTCATTAGAAAGGATTCTCTCTGTCTCTATAAGAACATACTTAGTCCATGAAGAGTTTAAGCTGCCTATACTCCGTCTGTCATATTTTACTGTTCACCGTACAAAACAAATACAATTCAATAAAATTATCTTCTACGTAGGTAACGTACATTATTCATTATATCACTTATTTATGTTAAATAACAATTAAAAATATTTAAGTTATGTTATATATTTTAATCTAAATACTTATTGAGCGTTCCCCCTGCGACTTAAAGCCTCTGCTACACGGTCGCCAACACGCCCCTTCGACCGAGCGACCTTGGTCCGCACCGACCGTGTAGACAGTTGTTGGCAGTAAAATTTCATACAACAGCGGTCTGTGCCGACCAAGGTCGCTCGGTCGGAGGGGCGTGTTGGCGACCGTCTAGCAGAGCAGGGGCTTACACTAGAAGTTTTAGCTAGAGGATTCCATGGGGTCATGTTGGGCTGGTTTTAAATACATAATTTGTCATTCATTTAGTCGAGTCACGTTTTGACGTAGCGAAAGTAAGCCTATCGGTGTCACGGAAATAGAAAATGTAGCATGTCGCAGGGCTAAGAATAACTCGCCTGCTATGCACTCTACATTTCAAACTAAACTTTAGGTTATCTTCTACACAGAAATTAGGTTAGATTGACATCTAGTATCTACACCTGTGATGTGAAGCGTTATCATTTGAAGCCTGATAACTGATAAGGGATATTTTGATGAGTAAACGTATTTTCACAGAAATAGTTTTGTCGCCGATATGTTACGCACCTTCGGATGTCAGTAATTGCGATAAGACCATTGTGTTCATCTGGATAAATGTCGAATGGTTAATTCTGTGCGAGTTGCATCACTCGGCACTCGTTTCGTGGGCGCGCACGCAGCGACAGAACACAAACAAACCCGTGAGGTGGAACGACCGGGCTCTTTGTTATGAGTCGACTTTCAAACATTATTTGACATGTGAAAGGGATTTGTTTACAATGGCCGTATCAGCTACCTGTTGGAAGTACCTTGTGCTAATCTTCAACGTACTATTCGCAGTGAGTATTAATCATAAGTTTTTCACTGAAAAATAAGTAAACTCTGTTCCCGTTATAGCTGTTCGCTACGTAGTCACATCACAACAACAGCTCGGTTAAATTTTTGTTTACAGCCGAAACTTTTGTAATTTCTGTGTTAAAATGTAAACTTTGTCAAGGTCAAGTGATTAATTGTGGGATTAAGTGCTATGACACACTTTGCTTCAGTCATTAATTTGAAGAATTAGCTCGCTAAACTTCTTGCTTTCAATTAATTGAATCATATTAAATTAGGTACGATACATTACAAACTTTAGTGGCGCTAGTAGTCATAGTAAACAGGAAGGAGAGACGAAAAAGTTTTGCGCTCATATCGGCTTTTTAATTCGGTCGGGTAACGTTCACTAGTAACTAAGAAGTTCCTCATTTTGTCCACAGATGTCAGCAGTAGTATTGTTTGGAGTAAGCGGCTGGCTTTTATATCGACTCTTCGTCTACCGACACTTCATAGGCGTGAATGTGGAATATCCTGCAATATTGCTTCTGATGATGGCCATCATTACCTGCTCTATAGCCTGGATTGGGTGGCGAACCGCCTCGTCGATGCATCAAATTCATGTCACCATTGTGCGTATTTTCACACGTTTTCATGTACTTTAGCTCTTACTAGTCTTTCTATGTCATAACAAAAGCCGCTAAAAAACCCTGACTGAATCTGAGGTTGAAGTAACAGGTTTAAAAACTTGAAATAAATAGACAATGCCCGTAGCTCGTACCTATTGTACCTACCGAGAGTAACCTGCTACAAGCTACAAGTACCTAGTTTACCTACTATAAGGTCTACTCATCGTCATCGTACAAAACAATATAACTATCTTATAAATTATAAATAACTTCTTGTACCTTCCTATTTTATGTAATAAGTGAGGCTATAGCCCCTGCTAGACGGTTGCCAACAAGCCTCCGACGGCGCGACCTTGGTTGGTGGCTCGTCGGAGGCTTGTCGTGAGTTGTCTGGCTAGACGGTCGGCCGACCACGCTGCAGCGACAGTGTGTTCAGAACTTATAAGTAACTCAATACCTACATTTCACACTCAACGTACCTATATCTGTGCCCGAAGCTCGAGTAAGGCCTCTCACAGACTGGCGCGGCCTGGCCGCGGCGGACAATAGAGAACTTGTCATTAGCTGTCAAATTTACTATGGTCCGCCACCGCAGGCCGCGCCAGTGTGATGCAGGCGTACATACTTACCTAGAATGCTGTTAAGGCCTCCACACACCGGTCGCGGGCGCGGGTCGGGCGCGGGCCCGTGCAAGTTGTAAAACATTGAAACTGCACTTCAAACACACATCGAACGCGGGTCCGCGGGCCCGCGTTCGATGTGTGTTTGAAGTGTAGTTTCAATGTTTTACAACTTGCGCAGGCCCGCGCCCGACCCGCGCACGCCCCGCGCCCGCGACCGGTGTGTGGAGGCCTTTACTGTTGTTAGCTGTATGGCATTACGTCCGCCTCTAGTACGATAATTAGGTACTACCTACGTATATAAATAAATAGCTTAGCCTCCATCTAAGTACCTACAAGTACCTACTTAGTATATGTAGATGGAGTTTTATGTGCTACTAAATCTAATTGATCTATGTACCAAACTTCAACTCCAAACAAACTTTCACTCACAATAAGGTACTTAAGAACATAGGGACCTACTCTGTATTATGTGGTGTTGGGCTCCTATAATGTATAGCCCAATAATAGGCGACCACTATATCTCTGTCTCTTTTTAGCCCATGCTTAAAGAGAGAAAGAGAAAGACAAGTGGACGCAGATTATTGGGTCGAACAACGTTATAGGGATCCGTGGTGTTATGTTCCTATTGCTGACGGCCTGGAAAATCGCCAGAACTGATGATGCGCTGTACCTGACCTGCATTTGCATATAGGTACTATCGACAACACAGCTAACTGACCATCCGCGCACTTTATGCGCATTGTAATAAGGTTCTATATAAATACAGAATGGTCAGTTAACTGTGTTAGCGTTTGTACTTGAGATTATTAGAGTTGGCCGAATTGCATCAAAGTAGTCCATTCAAAGAAGGAAGGTAGATTCCAATGACGGTTTCACAAAAAATCGGCCACATTAAACTATGCTTCTATGCGACCCCGGGGTCAAGTTTCTCTGCAGCTGAGTGTGCATTTCAGAAGAGAAATAATCAATTTAGTTTCTCATTCCAGACCGGTGTCCTGATAATCCTAGTGGTGGTCATCGAGTTCGCTTGTTTCGTGTGGGCCATGGTTGTATGGGACAGCGTGGATTTGGAGATCAAGGCCAACATGGCGTCGTACCTCCAGGCGACTTTGGAGAATAAGGAGACCGGCTCGTACGAGTCGCTGCGATGGGACAAGTTGCATAAAGATGTAAGTAGGATGAGCATTCAGATTGACAGTAAGCCAAGCAACTGGTCTAGTATTTACTTTGGAACCACACAAATAATACTCGAAAAGTTCACTTAAATTGTGTGTTGTGTGGCTTGAATATGTCATGCTCGCTTATAGGGCTTTGCTTACGGTGGCGTCGTTGATCGGGTCGCCACCTTCCCTAACATATGGTTGAGGGAGGCGATGGCTGAGATATGCGTCATACTCGTGATCGGGTGCTGTTTGTGGAGTCCGGTCTGTTCAGGCTTGCAAAGGCATAGTAACTAACTAAATACTAGTGTTATTATCATTATTTTGACGAGAGACATCATTCTGTTCTTGACACGTTTTATTGTTATTGACCCTGTACATCTCTGACAATATTGCATTAATGATCCTTTTTTTCAGTTTTAACGCTTAGAGACAGTATACATCTCTATAAGAACATTAGAATAATTATTAATTGTATTTGGATGCTCAGAGACCTTATACTATACATCTCTGGGGTACTAAATTAATATAATAAACTTATTGTTAATTCTGATACAGACCCTATCGAATGTAATTGATAATATTTTACAATTTTGGATTTTTTTAGTTTTCATTTAGTGACATTTAATTTGTTAACCGTTTAGGTACTAATTGGTTAAAATCTGCAATTTTAAAATGATTATTGTGTAAGATTATTAATATTATATTGTAGAACACCATTTGACATGTAAAAGTGCCCTTGTGGCCTATTTGCAGAATAAATAATTGATTTTGATTTTGACTTGACTGACTGACTATACCATCGTTTTTAGGGTTCCGTTCCGTACCTCGAAAGGAAAAAACGGAACCTTTATAGCATCATTTGTTGTCCGTCCGTCCGTCCGTCTCTCAAAACCCTTATTCTCAGGAACGCGTGGAGGTATCAAGCTGAAATTTATAACAAATACTCAGGTCTACTGTCGCTTAGAGCTGTGAAAAAATCAAAATTCTAAGCCAACGCAATCAAAATATACAGCCGTTTATGCCACAAATTTCCGCAAATTTTCGAAACTCGCAAGGGAATCAAAACCTACAGGGTACCCGTGAACTCAAAATCTTGAAATTTGGTACGAAGCAACGTCTTATCCCTTTCAGAGCCGGCCAATACAATTGTGCGGGTTGATTACATTTAATAGTCAATTCAAAAACATACATCAATACACTTCATTTTACTTTAGCTGGTTCTTGTTTTTCCGGTCTGAAAGGGATATAGCACAGATAAAGAAAAAATTGCGAAAACCACAATTTTTTTGTTACATTACTGAAAATTTAATTTCCTGTATTAGTATGTGAATACTCGTACTTAGGGAGTGTCAGTTTATAGTGGACTTGTTTCTATTGTATACGGGGTGGTCCGTATATAATGGTATTTTTCTATATTTTCCTTTGTAAATCAAAATTTTACCACTATAGAAAAAAAATTAAAACTGTTTTGGGATGTGCAGTTCAAGTTCTTTCATATGATACCCCACCACTTGGCCTACTAGACTTTAAATTTTTGCCCCCCCCCCCCTCTTATGCGTCCTTTTTTATAGAAATTAATAATATATATTTAAAATTTTCATTTTCCATATACGTGGATTGGCTTTGTTTTCAACAATTCCTAATTTAATATTGATAGCGTAAGTAGTTCCTGAGATATTTAACTATGTGACAGACAGACAGACAGACCGACAGAGACGGAGTCGCACCATAAGGGTTCCGTTTTTACCTGGTCCGGAACCCTAAAAATACATATTTATCTAAACTTTCAACTTTATCTTTTTATGATTACATATCATTATATTTTATAATTTATACTTTATTACAATAATTTGATGGTTTAAATACTACCAATTTAGCAACATGACGTTATCAATTTTAACATGACGCATCATGCCTATTCCAGATGCAATGTTGCGGAGTGACCGGTCCCGGCGATTTCGCCCACACCAACGCCATCCCCGTGTCCTGCACTGGCCAGGGAGTTCTGGACACCCTGAACAAGCCCTACGTATCAGACCACAGCGCCATATTCCAGCGCGGCTGCGGGAACCCACTGCATGCTTACGCGAGGGAACAGTTGATGTTCGTCGCTATGACGGCGCTGGTGGCGTCTATATTACAGGTCAGTGAATAGTATATTCAGGGTAGATAGAAGTATACATTGTGAACAAGCCCTACGTATCAGACCACAGCGCCATATTCCAGCGAGGCTGCGGGAACCCACTGCATGTTTACGCGAGGGAACAGTTGATGTTCGTCGCTATGACGGCGCTGGTGACGTCTATATTACAGGTCAGTAAATACTATATTCAGGGTAGATAGAAATATACATTCTGAACAAGCCCTACGTATCAGACCACAGCCCTATATTCCAGCGAGGCTGCGGGAACCCACTGCATGTTTACGCGAGGGAACAGTTGATGTTCGTCGCTATGACGGCGCTGGTGACGTCTATATTACAGGTCAGTGAATACTATATTCAGGGTAGATAGAAGTATACATTCTGAACAAGCTCTACGTATCAGACCACAGTGCCATATTCCAGCGAGGCTGCGGGAACCCACTGCATGTTTACGCGAGGGAACAGTTGATGTTCGTCGCTATGACGGCGCTGGTAGCGTCTATATTACAGGTCAGTGAATAGTATATTCAGGGTAGATAGAACAAGCCCTACGTATTGGACCACAGCGCCTTATTCCAACGAGGCTGCGGGAACCCACTGCAAATATACGAGAGGGAACAGTTGATTTTCGTCGCTATGACGGCGCTGGTGGCGTCTATATTACAGGTCAGTGAATAAATAGTATATTCAGGGTAGACAGAAAGTAGTACACACTCTGAACAAGCCCTACGTGTAACACAGCGCTATATTCCCTAACTAAAAAACTGAATATTTTCGTTTATCGAATGGCATTCACTTCCGCAAATTCTAGTTCTTCTTTTCCTTCGGTTCGCTCTTGACAGAGCGGTCGTAGTTGTCAGTATGGTTTTGGGGCTGTTATAATACGTCTGTCGTGAATGGTCATGATTCACGATAGTATTATATTTACATTGGTGTTTATAATTATGTCTCAAACAGCCGATTTATCTTATGTAGCAACACCTACAAGGAATCATTTTTATAACAAGGTTGAGGGGTAGCGAATATTTGAACAAGTTTAACATCATTAATAACCGATACACTATGGGAGGAGGCATGATAAAACGTCGCACGGTCATAAGGTCATAAAATCACATGTTGAAGGACACCCGTCATACTATATGGCGCTCTCGGTGGCTCGTGGCAGAAGTAAATAATATGAAGAATACAAGCAATAGTTGAAAATGATGATTTTCATGCTTTCAGCTCAGAAACAAAGTCTTTATTTAAAACTCAACCAAAAATTATGAGTGTTGGTATCCTTCAAAGCCAACATATCATTATTACACTTTAGGAGTGATCAAAATACTGGTTTGGCAGTGCTCAAAACAGCTTCACGATCGTCAGAACAGTTTCGCGACGCTCAGAAGTCTGGATTTAGCGGTCCTCAGAACAGTTTTCGTTGGGCTCAGAGGCCTAGGTAAGCAGTCCTCAGAGCAGTTTTCGTAGGGCTCAGAGGCCTAGGTTAAGCTGAACAGTCCTCAGAACAGTTTTCGTAGGACTCAAAGGCCTAGGTTAAGCAGTCCTCAGAACAGATTTCGCAGGGCTCAGAGGTCTTGGTTTAGCGGTCATCAGAACAGTTTCCATGGTGTTCAGAATTATTTTTGGTGGTCCTCAGACTCGAGCACAATTGAGCGTTTTCAATAGTGCTACAACCTACAACAATACAGGTTATTTTGGCAATGCTCAGCCAATTTTGGATTTACGCTCAGAATAAAATGGGCTGTTAAAGATCAGATTTGAGGCTGAGAAAAATATTTCTCACGGTCGGTAAATGCTTGACTTGACCACTGATAGTGGAGCATTGGAGTCGAAAATCACCGTAGCATACTACTTTCAATGTTGAATTAAAACGTATACAACTGCGCGTAAAAATAGGCAAGATCTGTGCAGATATAGCCAAATGTGTACAGTTAAACTTTGACATAACTGGGACTTCAAGGGACCGGCAGATGTGTCTCGCTTAAAGAAGTAAGTATTCCACTTAACAAGTGTCTCAGATATCCAAGTGTATTAATATCTGTCTCATTTACAGAGGGTTCCATTAATACAGGTGAGATATAAGATATTATTTTCGTTACAGAGGTGCGATTATTAAATGTATAATAAAAAAGTTAGTAAACAGAAATAATTAAGCACGTTTCTATTAACAGTACATAAAGGCATACATAATCCTTCAATCAAAATAGATCACAACATTTTATTAAAAAACAAAAAAAAACACAAAAAAAAACATTTATAAAAAATAAAATAAACTGTATATTTGTTTTGTGTACTTTGGAAGTACCTAACTTGAGGTCATTTAGCCAAGAATGAGGAAACAAGACGAAAATGAATCAACAATAAAGTACGAGTTATACGAGGTAATGAATTAACGTTATCTCAGTTATCGAGGTATACGTCGTAATGAAATAAATCAAAAACAATTTTACAATAGTACATTATTGCCGTAGCCGGGAAGGAGGCAATTGCAGGCTGAGTATTTTGTTTAAACGGACGAGCTTGCGAGTCCGTTTAATTATAATACGAAGCCTGCAATTGCCATTCCGGCTGAGGCTAATATAGTGCTTTTCTCAAAAATGGGGGAATAAAAAAGACTAAATTGAAATCAAGCGTTATTATTAAATACAAATTGAGGATACTGCAAATTACATTATTACATAAAATAAAACGTCATATATTTTTTTAAACAGAATCGCAAGTGTATTTTTCCACCGAAAAACGCAATCTTTTTATGACACATACAAAAATGTCGCGTTTGCAACAGAAAAATACGATTTGATTTGGCTGAATACGACCTGTGCCGTCTTTTATATGCCAGTTTCTACTTTTTTAAAAGTTTGGTACTCGACAAATAAGGCCCGTCACAGACTGGCGCGGCCTGGCCGCGGCGGACAATAGAAAACTTGTCATTAGCTGTCAAATTTACTATGGTCCGCCATCGCAGGCCGCGCCAGTGTGTTGCAGGCCTAAAGGAATTCATATGTAACATTCCAGGCGGCCTGCAATGTTTTTTATTTTTTAATTTTGATCTGGCCCTAAACTATACACTTTACCTTCCAATATGTAGCGAGTTATGTTCACTTTGCGGGCCATTTTTGAGAAATAGTAGATTGTTAACCAAGGGTTGAAAGTGACCCATTTAACCCGAGATATTTCTGGCGCTCGAACGAAGTGAGAGCGCCAATTGTTCGAGGGTTAAATGGGTAATTTCACCCGAGTTATACACTCTACTTTTCATTTCGACTGTGAGGAAAAATAATTTAATGTCAACCTATAATCGTAATAAACAACTCGTTAATGCAGGTACATATAGCTGAGT
This sequence comes from Epinotia brunnichana, assembly GCA_963854355.1. Lineage (NCBI taxonomy): Eukaryota > Metazoa > Arthropoda > Insecta > Lepidoptera > Tortricidae > Epinotia > Epinotia brunnichana. Next base: position 28,907,185 of record OY977943.1, read on the forward strand.
GTCGATTTGTGAAAAGTTTTTATTTTAATGATTTGACGTAACTCTATTATCTTCGACTCCTTGGCTGACCGTAACAATAAAAAAAAAATATTTTCCACCCTAGGGGAGAAAAAGCTATTTTCCACCCGGCTATATGCCCATGAAAAATCAACTTTCAGAGCAGGAGAGATGAAAAAGTATTTTTTTAAATATAGTCTTAGTAAAAGAGGTTTTATATCAAGTATGAGACATAATTCATTTAATTTATATTGAGACTGAGTGCTCACTCCACCGTCAAACTTAGTTTGTGGTGGATCGTATTTTATTTAAGAATTCAATTCATTTTCGGTATTATATAATAAATAATAATAACCAGGTCTTAGGAAAAGAAAAGAAAAAATAACGTCAAGCCATAGGGCAGCCCGTTGTTTGCCTCTACTTTCAAGCTTCATGTTCTATCCTATGTCATTTTTTTAGGTGATCAGTGGAGTGTATTCGTATTGTACCTCTATAGACAAGAAAACGCTTTAAAAATAAAAAAAATCACACTGACCCGCGCAGAATAATTTTTAAATATTTATAGTAGGTCGAGGAGGAATCAGGGAAATCAATAGATTAACAGATAAATTAACAGTAGTTGTGGTAATGCTTCGTGCATTCGTTTATATAATAACGTAAGCAATTTTGCCCGCGGGGAAGGATTCCATTCCATGGAAAAAGGAAACAAGTATAAAGATGATAATAAAATCTGGCCAGATATTCGTTTCAATCTAGCAAGGCAAAGCAAATCCTATTGCGGTAACCTAAAAGTATGTACATACATGAATCAGCAATGCACAATGTATAGAAGTATTTTCATACACTAGCAAATCTATAATATGGTTTTACGATATATATAGGACATATTATGATTGATTGTTTATTACGACATGGAACGCCAAGACACGATGAAGCTTGGTTGGTCAAAATCTCAAGAATAGAGGACCTCGCAGTTGGCTACTCGGGCCCCACGAAGAGCTTGGAACTGATTTAGAAAAGTGCGTCAAGATGAACTTATCAGACTTAACAGCTATCAGAAACTGTGGATTACTGGGCCCAATCAAGGTGATCGATAGGATTCAGAGCTTGTCAATATTTGCAAAGGGAAAAGAACGGTAATTTCAAAGATCTGAGGAAGAGTTAAATAAAGCTGTGAAATATGATAATCTCTATTGGATATATGATCGCCAGTTTTCTGGGGGGCCGGGAGTGTCGTGAATGGTCATGATTCACTATAGTATTTACATTGGTGTTTATAATTATGTCTCAAACAGCCGATTTATCTTATGTAGCAACACCTACAAGGAATCATTTTTATAACAAGGTTGACGGGTAGGCGGGCTATCAGAGTTCCTAACGGCTATATTGGGAACGAACAGTTAAGTGCGGTTTGTAGTGGTTGATTTGGAGGAAAACCAGGGTGAGCTCTTTCCATAATCACTTTCGATGCGTCCTATGATATTGTAACGATTTGGTATCATTTACACGTGTGTGCTTTCACAGATCGGACGATGATTGTTTATGATGCGATGTATTTATGTGCGTCCACAGGTCTCATTCTCTTTGGGAGGCGTATTGGTATATCATGTAGATGAATAAGGTTTTCCTACAGGTCGCGCATGTACGTGACCTGTAGGACACACAACACAGTTCTTAGTTGTGGAGTTCTTTAGTGTTAGAGGATTAGTTACAAGTGTAACAACAGGGTAGTTCGGTAGTCTCGGCTTCAGGCCATATCATCATCAGTCAAGGGTGCACCCGGGTAACTGGAACAATAGCGTGTGAATTGGGACAGTATCAATGGTGGTAAGGAATGTCTATAAGGGGAGGTTGGAGGACATTCTCGGGGACGAAAGTCCCCACACGTCATAGGGAGCTGGCACGCACGAGGCGGCAGCCCCTATGTCAGATATATAAAGGATTCCGCAAGTTGTAAGGGTATGTTTATAGTTGCATATATGCTAATACGGGTCTTAGCTTGAGTGCTATAGGTTCTCATTCGCGGCCATGAGAGTGACCAGAAGTGGCTTCGCGACAACGTCGCCATCTGGTCTGATTCGTGGCGTTTCTGGTGCACTCGCACAATGGTTTACCTACGGCAGATTTTATCTGATCTGTCTATCACATAGGTGATCTGCCACGTGGTATTGTGCCTTCGACTCTGTGCTCTAGTACTTACGCTATCTTAATTTAAACAATCGAGCAGGGCTCTAGAACTCCTAGGATGCAACCTGAATATCCTTAGGGGTAAGAAAGATTAGGGCTGCGGGTGACCAGGCTGGATCCTTTTAATCGACCCGACTGCTCAAATAGGTACAGTCAACTAGCAACTTCAGAAATATTTAGACCAAGTCGAAGTTATTGTAAAGAAGGGCCAAGAGTACCCAGAGCCGTTGAGATGAAAAATGTATGACGCATAAAAAGTTTGTCAGAATCATAGCAAATACCTAGGTGTCTGTGATCTCTGCGTGCTTCTCTGGGAAACGAACGTAATGATAATGTTTTTAGTTCTATTACTTTTGCTGTTGTTATTGACCATAGGTAGGTACAATAACCTGCGTTCGCGGTGTTCCACTTCCACCCTTAGGGCGTTAATCGTTTGAATTTGAATGTCTGGCGTTATTTGTTGGAAGGGGCAGAGTCCTGCGTCACATGAACTGCTAACTTTTGCCCTAATGCTTCATTAGAGCTAATGTTTCACTAGACCTAATGCATTTTTCTTCGAAACAGTGAAGTTTCGAGTTTTCTTTGAATATTACCAAACAGAAGGCTTATTGGTTAGGATTGTTTTGCAATAATCCTCCATCCAGTTCACTATTTAAGAAAAAATCCTCATCATTATCATATCAGCCAAAAGACGTCCACTGCTGGACATAGGCCTCCCCCAAGGAGTGCCAAAGTGACCGGTCCTGCGCCACCCGCATCCAGCGGACTCCCGCGACCTTTACCAGGTCACATGGTCATCAGTCCACCTTGTCGGGGGTCTTCCCACGCTGCGTCTTCCGGTACGTGGCCGCCACTCGAGAACCTTTCCGCACCAACGGCCATCGGTTCTACGTGCAATGTGCCCACTTAAGTTTAGCGATTCAGAGATCTATATCGGTTACGTTGGTTCTGCTGCGGAAGAAAAAAATACATTAGGTTACATACAAACATTAGGTCAAATGAACAATTTCAAGAGAGGTAGGGCACAGCGGAATGTCATCTCGCTCGTATGTGGAGCAGCCCAACTGGGGCAGTACCTCCACCTTACAGAAGACCGCAGCCATAATAGCACCACTGCTTTGTAGTGTTGCTATAATATTGCACGCTATGAAGCATGTGGTGTTGTGTTCCTGGTGGTGAGTAAGGTCGCCAGAGCTCCCTAGGGTGCGCTGTGTTGGGAGTGAGGGACCTGCATGTCTCTTTCTGCCAACACAGCGAATCCTCAAGTGAATAAAGGGTCGGCAACGCGCTTGTGATCCTTCTGGAGTCACACGTGTTCATAGGCTACGGTAACTGCTGACAATCAGGCAGGCCGTAAGCTTGTTTGCCACTGCCGTGCCGTTATATGAAAAAATAAAAAATAAGGCTAAAATAGTTAGGCCTAACAAGGGAGAACCGGCGAGTTTAGCTCGTTCCATGGAACAAGGCAATCTTAAGTGGAACATCGCGACCGCAGGCGATTGTAGGTACGTCTAATGATACAGTTGGCACCTCAAGTCCATGTACCTATGAGTGGTTAGGCCAGTGACACACCTATCGAACACACTGCAATTAACACAGTAACGCGCCTCTTAGCGTGGGCCTGTAAAACTCGCCGCATAACACTAAAAACACTTCAGCATCGTAACGTTTATATTTAACTCAGTTAGCGTTTAACCAAGTGAGCATACGACAGCCAGAGTACTTTGAGCAACTAGGTCGTCTTATCGATACAGTATAAAACGACGTTGTTTACGGTAAACTACTACGAAATTACAATAAAACTCCTTTTATATTATTTTATTTAATCGTATGGCAAACATTATTTGGCCTTTTTGAATTTGTCGCTCTTTACCCAGGGGACACGTGCAGGGTTGTGGTAGGTAGCTCCTGTGGACGCAAGTGACAGTTGTCCCCCTTTGTCAAGTGAGTGGGCAAATCGATTGTTATAGAGGTTCTTAAGCCGCCCGAAGGCCTCTAACTCGGCTTAACGACTACTGTAATAGACAGCAGCCGGGATCAACTGCTTAGCGTGCCTTCCAAAGCACGGAAGTGCTTATTTATACTGACTGCTGCCATCTTTGCTACACCTGCGTTATCGTTTCCGATTCCAAGGCGCCGCTGGGCTATGAACGCTTCACTCCTTTTATTAAGAACTAGTAGCGCGTCTTGCTCCGTCCGCGTACCTATTACAGTGAACCCAGGTCGCACCCTCTGGATAAAATATGGCTATGTCCATCCCCAAAGCCACAACTGTGTATGGTGTAGTATTTAATGTACAAATAAACGTACAAAGCTACAATCTCACAGTCTTTTAAGCTTCATAAAATTAGTACGGATGAGTCCCTGATCATAATCACTAGCCTATTTTAGTCCACTGCTGGATATATTTAGGCCGCGCATGGCGGGCGTGCATCTACATGAATGCTCGAAGATAACCCCCAATAGAGAGAGATGTCGTGAGGCGTGCAACAGCAGCCACCCCAGTAAGCGACTCTACATGTTGACCACGACCACTCTTGATAAGAGTTAAACGATTAAGAAGAAGAGGATATACAGTGGCGCAACCCGCGGTTTATCTCACCCAGCTCTTGCCTGCCTCCCTTGCGTAAGAATTGTTACGTGACACCTATCCCACATAAGTTTGCATCTGTGATGTTAGCTAATGAATAGTAGCGTCGCAGAGATGTCAGAGGGGTTCGGCGGGTGTGCGGGAGGCGACTTGAGGCTAACTTCAGAGACGCAAAACTTATGTGGCTCGTATTGTACCTCCTACTCGTAAATAAGCGCGTTTCAAATTGCTTTGGGATGCGGACTGTAGAGGTTAGAGTTATAAATAGTTTATAATAATGGATTGCCAAACTCTAACATCCTGTCTGTCATCTGACCCGTGCAAAACAGTTTAACTTTGGGCGGATCTAGTGAAATTGCTATAGGGCTTTTTTCTTTGACATGACCTCTACTTGGACACTTCCAATAGTTTTCCAATCTCTGGAGATAAACACACAACAATATCTGACTCGACTCTATTTGTAGAGCTGTTGGTGCGTATCTACTTTACTACTAAAAATAATTTACAGGTCACAGGGGTAGCTTAAAGGTTCAAGTGTGACCTTGACTTGATTTTCTAAGGCCAGACAAAGGTCAGGCAACCTTGGACTTATACTTACAACTGGGACATTAAACTAAATAATACAAGTAAAGTGGGTGGTGTAGAATACTGAACAAAAATATGTGTGAGTCATCACAGTTGATTGAATCAGGTCGTAAAATTAAATAAGGATATTTAGGTACCTACTCGTGAATATTCTGAGCGGCTTCCGCGAAACGCCAATTTCGTTTGTGTATCTCTCTGTCGCTCGTAGGTATGTACAAGTGCGATAGAGGTAGAGATACACCAACCTAACAAAGTTAGAGTTTCGCTTTTTAAGCGCTCGAATCGTCGGGCTCTATTTAATACGTAATATACGCGATAAAATAGTTTAATGGTTTTATTTCATTAGAAGTGTACTTACAGTCGAGAGTGAACGAATACGTACATAAATAAGGACATAAATATCTGTACAGGACCTCTATTGTCAATGTCATAAAGGCGTGTACAGATATTTATCTAATTATTTATACGTACCGTCCGTCCGTTTTGTACGTATTCTTTCACTCTCGACTGTACCTACTTACCTGAAAAGGAGCCGACTTGAAAAACATATAATTTACGACCATTTTTAGGTGAGTGCCATTTTTGAAGTGAGTTAAAATTACCGGGTGCGTATACTTTGCGAGTGGCTTGTGACGCGCATAGTCCACTAGGTAGGTATGTGAGAGCGTAACCACATCCACCAATACCTTTCCAATCGAATTTCATTTCAATAGGTTACATCACTAGGACATTTCGCAATGGTACAGTCGCGTTCTTTAATTTAGGACGCACTTCGCAAAAATATTATTTGTTTTCCTATACAATTTAACAGGATACTGTACCTATCGACACCAATACATTTCGGTGTTTAGAAAATACGGTCTCTCACACGTTCTAGTTCATTGATAGGTTTCGACTCTTATCGGGGCCATGCACTCAATGCAGTTATTTTTTACGTTATTAATTGCAGTAACTCATAAAACCATGAACGAACCGGCCTACGCAACGTTTTGCTGGTGCAATTATATTATGTCACCGTTGAAAGCGAAATGAAACGAATTGATCTTGCCACTTACCTTATGCCACAGAATAATTAATAGTACCTAAAGGTACCGAATGTCTACTGCCTAAGTGATGACGTTAGCTGTCATTTTTTGACAATAGACCGTGACAATAGACTGGGATAGGGATGCCGACGGACCACATAACTGAACATCCAAAATTAGAATTGTTTTAGTTTCTAACTATGTTTGTTATCAAAATAATCATTAATTTTGGAAATAATTATATGAATTGATAATAAAAAAATACGATAGCCGGGAAGTCAGGTATAAGTAAAAAAATACGGCTTGCCACTAAACCGACATGACGATCACGACTACTCTGCCAAGAGTGAAGCGACTAAGAAGAATGTACAACGGAACCCTAACTAACGTATACATATATGTATATGAAACTTCATTGTGTGCGATACGCAGTACAATGTACAGCCCTAGCGACATCCACAGGAGGTTACCAATGTTACCATAGATAAGCGTCATTTCGCGCTAAAATGACAGCGGGATAGGCCTGGCCCCGTAGCATGGATGGCGTTATCACGCGATAAGTGATAGGATAAGCGCGTCGTCTCATTCTATCGAACAGTGTCAGCCAGGGACGGATGTTCTATCCTGTCACTTATCGCGTGATAAAGGCCATCCATGCTACGGGGCCTGGTTATGCTCGCGAAAGCGTCCGCGTGGAACTCGTATATACCGTACCTCCATACAAACATCCTTTGTGAATATAAATACTTAAATAAGTACATAGAAAACATCCAAGACTCAGAAACATTATGCATGCTCATTAGACAAATATTTGCCCTTACCGGGATTCGAACCCAGGACCCTCAACTCCGGTTATTAGCGTAGCTGTTTTTGCATCTGACTGTACAAGTTCTTGATAGTTACCTAAGTAATTAATTTTATTGATTAAAACATTTCAATTCTGTTGTATTTCATAAGGTCACTCAAGCTTTAATATTAATTATTTATTCATTTTCAACCTCGACTGAGGTTAACCGGCGAAAAAAAAGTAGGCACTGTTGATATGAGCATATCGGATTTCAAAGTTTTCAAACAATGGTGTATGCGATAAGCCAGTGTTGCACGCTATTCAGTTTTTCCGCTCGTTATCGATATAAAACTAGCGTTCAGTTACTTAGTTATGTACTTCAGGTACTTAAAGTATAAAGCATTGTTTATTGTTTGATCTTTCACGAAGATAGTCTAATCGCAGTAATCACGCTTAAAGATCTGGATAAATGGTTTTTCTGAAGATGAAACGGAAAGTTGAGTTTTTATTTGGAAAACTGTTTCCTAGTGTTTTACAAGCGTGCGTCGTTTTGTTCTTTTCCGTACAAAAGTTGATTTGTAAGTAGCGAACCTAAACTATCTATTAACACAATTGGTATTGTGGGATACGTTTATTAGTCATTTGATACCCAAATGTCGAATTCATTAAAGTTCTCATTAGCGTAGTTACATACACTTCAATTTATCTGGCAGTTGAAATGACTGTGTTACTTTTTGAAATAGGTAGGTATGAACTTAATATGTATTTTATATTTAGTAGAGGCTTTTCTAGAGTGTATTTTTACACTGCCTACACTCCAATCCAAGATAACATTAGGATTAAGGAAAATCGAATTATGTTAGTCCGAGCTTCGAGTCAGATATGCACAGAAATCTGGCCACTAAAATTATAGATCATTCATATTTAATTCACATAGTAAAACCCAAGCCAAACAAGTGCGCAATGATGAAGGAGTTGAGATCTATCGTTACACAGTCGTGTCCACTAAGTAAGCAGAAATACGAGGAACGCAGATCCGTTTCTAAGAAGGCTCTGCGGCGCTACCACCAACTTCGAATCTCGAACTTCATATATCTCCGTCTCTGTCGCTCGAGTACCATAAACCATAAATGCGATAGAGACGGAGATATACGAAGTTCGAGATTCGAAGTTCGTGGTTATAGCTCGAATTACACGGCAGTAGGAAAACATTCCGAAACCAAAACATTCCGTGACGTCCCGCCCAGCGATTAGCGGTTATCAAATTACGGGTGGCAGTAAATCGATCGCCGCGCCTGTGTCCACGACCACCCAATTAATTTCGGCGTGATGTTCATTTGTTAAACCCGTTATTAGTACCTAGTGTTGGTCTTCAGATACCTTCTATACCTTCACAGTCCTCGTATCAAATGTTTCCACTACGCTGGCAGTTAACGCATTATTTTCTGATGATAACGACTGTGTTATAAGGCCTGATTCGTATAGTAACAGATTTGCCAAATTCAAAATGCTGGCACCTAGCAGTCATGAAACTTATCTCGTTTTTGTTTATAGCATTGACATTGCCAATGTCACCAAATTATGTAGGCATCGTTTCTTTGTACAAGTTGTGTACAAGCTGATAAAACGAAATAAAAATGAATGAACGTGAACGCCGTGAGCAGATAGTCGCCAAATGGATGGAAAATACACAGCGTCCTAATAACCATTTCATCGCAAGAGATTTAAAAATCCCAAGAAGAACCGTTGATACGGTCCTGGAACGATACTTAGAGACCTTGTCTACCGCTCAGAAGCCTCGAACCGTAGAACATGGTGGTGCTCGTGATCCTGGGCTAGATAGGAAAATCATTAAGACGATTTGCAAAAACCGCAGCATGTCGGAGCGAGACATAGCTAAAAAAATTCTACAAGTCAGTCAATGGTGAGACGTGCATAGGAACGGGCTAGTATGAAGACAAAGAAGAAACGGAAGGTGCCGAAAACTTCGGAAAAACAAAGATGCACTATCAAAACCAGGGCTCGAAAGCTGTATGACTTACTGGGTACCGAAAATTTTCATTTGATTCTGGATGACGAAACCTATGTGAAGGCAGACTTTTCGACACTTCCTGGTGATCAGTTTTATACGATAGCTGATGGAGATGGAGATATCTTAATTATAGACGTAAAATTATAATTTTACAGTTTTTTTTTAAATAAAATCATACAATTTAGACAAATAAACCACTTGGCTTACAGTTACAGCTTTTTCAATTTGGCAGATCCGTTACGAATCGGGCCTTATATGCAAATAATAATAACATGCATGTTTTATACATATAAACCTTCCTCTTGAATTACTCTATCTATTAAAAAAAACCGTATCAAAATCCGTTGCGTAGTTTTAAAGATCTAAGCATACATATGGACCGACAGACAGACAGCGGGAAGCGACGACGACGAACGACTAAATAAATAATATAAACATCATTTATTTCAGACTAAAGTCCATAAATTTAAATGGTTAGTAAACAATAGTGTTAGTAAGACATAAAAAGAGAGACATAACTTAACAATGACTGCATGCAGCCATTGCCATCTGCCAGCGGGTGAGCATGCGGCCATTTTCGCGTTCCGTAAACACGCTCAGAATGCTGTTGGGGAATTTAGTAAAGTAAAAAAGATCCGACAAGTAAATCGTAAATAACTATGGCCTGTGGTGTCGTGTTGAGAATTGTAATGGGTAGGTAATTGTTTTACACGAACGTTACAAATGGATTGGGATAAGGGTATCGTATTTCTACGGTATTTTTAGAAACCTAAGTATTCACGCTTACAATTTGATGTGTAGCTAAACAGCTACACATCAAATTGTAAGCGTGAATACTTAGGTTTCTAAAAATATTGGTTGTAAAGAGTTTTTCTACTTGAGGCGCTATCAACACCAAAGAAGCGCACACTGTCTATTTGTATATAGACCAATCAAATTAGCTTACCCTGGACATAATTCGTAAACTCGTTGTTTTTATTGTTTTATCGGATTTTACTATTCAGTATCAAATATTAATGAAATATATTAAGTAAAAAATCCGCGATCGTAACCGTAGTTAAAAAAAACACGAGTTAAAGTACACTACCTAACTTTTTCCTAAAAGTACAAAAGGTAACCAAGTACCTTGTTAGTATAACTTTGAGGTGCATTCAAATGCGATCACTTAATAGCAAAATTAAACTGAAATCAAATTCGCATATACGTTTTTTTTCACAGTTTTCCTCTGATCTCATTATCTAGACAAGCCAAAATGGTAACTATGATATTTTTATCTGTTTAAGGTATATTGCGTCTTTTTAGACATTTAAGACAATAATTAAACATTTATTTTTAACGTTTTAATAATAATGTATTTCTCAGTAATTATAAATAGTAACTATGATTTTTTTGTTTACTAATAGCCATTTGTGTACGATAATCATGTTTTCATCAAAAGTAAGCATGCTAATGTCACGCTTAAGAAATTGAATATTTAATTGAAAATATTCGCGACCTTGTCGTGGAGCCAGATGGATGCGGTGGGTGCGAGGCGGGGAGAGAGTGGGGCGCCAGCGGGCGAGCGCACGGCGAACTCGTCTTAACGAGTTTATTTCAATTACGTGTTTTGCACCGACCGCGCCATGTACAAATAAAACAAATATAATGGTTTTTTTTTATTTTTTATTTATATCCTAATTGTAGGATTTTTAGTTCTAATGAAAAAAATCACAGTTTGTCCCTTACGCCCTTTGAAACTCTGGTCCAAATGGCGTAAGTAACGATTGATTTGCTTTTATCATCGAAAACATAAGTAAACTCTTAACTGTTAAGTAAATGAAAGAGATGATGCCATGATCGTGGTTAGCATAAAAAAAAACCGGTCAAGTGCGAGTCAGACTCGCACACCGAGGGTTCCGGACCACCCCGTACAATAGAAACAAGTCCACTATAAACTGACACTCACTAAGTATGTATTTACATACTTAGTGCGTGTCGGTTTATACTGGACATCAATTTTTCAGTGATGTAACTAAAAATTTACGGTTTTCGCAATTTTTCCTTTGTTTGTGCTAGGTAAAAATACTTCGTACCAAATTTCAAGATTCAGAGTTCACGGGATATGGGCATGGGCATTTCGTCCCTTACGTCCTTTGAGCCTACGGTAGTCGATATCCTTATTGGCAAAATTGAGCTTTAACAGTTGGCCAGCAGTATTCCAATACGAATAATGTAATGTTTAAGATTAAATAGGATTATTCGCGAATGACGAATAAATATTTCGAATAATTATTCGCCAATATTTATTCGCGAATAACTTCTTCATTCGCATAATCATTCGTAATGCTTTTCGGGAATAATATTTTGAACGAATATTGTAGGAATGCTTTTTAATGGAATATATCTCAAAAACGTAGTATTTTCCTACAGACAGAACACTGATACCTAGTTTTAAAATTTGTTAGTAAAAGGTTACCGCTTCATCAAGGGTACCAATTAACATCGCCGTGCATGGTGAAACGGATATTAATTGTAATTATTTCACCTGTTTTATTAGGGTTCCGTAGCCAAATGGCAAAAAACGGAACCCTTATAGATTCGTCATGTCCGTCCGTCTGTCTGTCTGTCTGTCTGTCTGTCCGTCCGTATGTCACAGCCATTTTTTTCCGAAACTATAAGAGCTATACTGTTGAAACTTGGTAAGTAGATGTATTCTGTGAACCGCATTAAGATTTTCACACAAAAATCGAAAAAAAAACATTAGGTTTTAGGGGTCCCCATACTCAGAAATGAAACTCAAAAAATTTTTTTTCATCAAACGCATACGTGTGGGTTATCTATGGATTCAAAAATGATATTGAGGTTTCTTACATCATTTTTTTCTAAACTGAATAATTTGCGCGAGAGAAACTTCCAAAGTGGTAAAATGTGTGTCCCCCCCCTGTAACTTCTAAAATAAGAGAATGATAAAACTAAAAAAAATATATGATGTACATTACCATGTAAACTTCCACCAAAAATTGGTTTGAACGAGATCTAATAAGTAGTTTTTTTTTTATACGTCTTAAATCGTAAACCGCAATTTATTTCACGGAACCCTTCATGTGCGAGTCCGACTCGCACTTGGCCGCTTTTTTTTTACTATTTCGGCTTTACCACGGGTGAAAAAAAAACCGGTCAAGTGCGTGTCAGACTCGCGCACAGAGAGTTCCGGACCACCCCGTACAATAGAACCAAGTCCACTATAAACTGACACTCACTAAGTATGTATTCACATACTTAGTACGTGTCAGTATATACTGGAAAGTAAATTTTCAGTTATGTAACTAAAAATTTACGGTTTTCGCAATTTTTTTATCTGTGCTATAGGCCGTTGCTTCGCACCAAATTTCAAGTTTCTGAGTTCACGGGAAGTAGGTTTTGATTCCCTTGCAGGTTTCGAAAACTTGCGGAAATTTGCGGCATAAACGGCTGTATCTTTTGATTGCGTTGGCGTTAGATTTTTTCACAGCTCCAAGAGACAGTAAACCTGAGTATTTGATATAAATTTCAGCTTAATTCATTTATTTGTTACAGTATGGGTCTTACAAGATGTTACATATAAATACAGTTCCAGCATAACCATGTTAAGGCACAGCAACATTAATATAAAAAATATGAATTCTAAAATAATGCATGCAACAAACACACTATGCATAGGAATTCAAACTTTAAATGATTGATACCTCCACGCGTTCCTGAGAAAAAGGGTATTGACAGACGGACGGACGGACAACAAAGTGATCCTATAAGGGTTCCGTTTCGAGGCACGGAACTCTAAAATATATTACGTCATTTCAAAACAGAGGGGGGGGGGTCTATTGGATGACGGTAGTCATTTTATGAGGCGAGGAGTCTCCATTTAGGAATTAACAGGATGACGATAGGAGGGGGGGCAAGAATTGACAAAAAAACAACTGGCCAAGTTTGGTTCGTTGCATGGGAGCCCCCTACTGTAGCCTAGTTGGTTGGTAAGGGAGCTGCACTGAAAGTATCGGGGGGGGGGGGGGGGGGGGGGGGGGGTATATTTACGAACTTATTTTTGACACATATTATACCTTTTTATAATGTCTGAAGTTTCATCATAATAAAATTAGAAAAACAAAAAACCGGCCAAGTGCGAAGTTTATTTGTGTGATGAGCACAAATATGTGCTCCTGAGTCATGGATGTTTTATATGTATTTAAGTATTTATTTATCTATATAAGTATGTTTATCGTCGTCTAGTACCCATAGTAGTTTGCTTAGTTTGGGACTAGATCGATTTGTGTAAGATTGTAAAAGAAAAGAAAAAATCTGTTTTTTAGGATTTGTTGTTATAGCGGCAACAGAAATACATCACCTGTGAAAATTTCAACTGTCTAACTATAACGGTGCGTGAGATCTTTGAGTACGGAACCCTAAAAACGATGACGTAATATATGGACAAGCCCACACACATGACATATTGAAACAAACCTTTTAAATGCCCCATGAAGCGACTCACTTAACTCACAAAAATATTGTTAATTAGTAGAAAAGGGTATTAATACTTGAAAATAGGTACACTTGTAGTGATAGTGTTAAATTCGTGTACGTGTGTATATAACGAGCAACCGCATCCTTAAATATTATTCGTGGATTATTCGATGATTTATTCGAATGAAATGAGAATTAATCATTCGTCATTCGAAAGTGTAGACGAATAAATTATTCGCGAATAAATGTTAATTCGAATAATTATTCGAATAAAAAGCATTCCAATAATGCCCCTTTCTGCACCCACATAAGTAACATATTTTATTTAAATAATTCTATACAGAAGACTGAGCGCTTATAAATAGGTAATCGACATTTCACGATAATTATGTCTCATGCTGAACAATTTAGTTATTATCGATCTAATGAATACAATATTTCAGTAAATCTCCACCCTAGCCGAACCGTGGTAAATGCCACGTTCGTGTTTATGAATGTTTGACAATCACTGACCTATCCATAATAAATGAAGACCGAAACGCATTGACAGCGGTGGCGAAGCGGCGGCGCGGCGCAGTGTGGAGGTGGTACCGGCTGTAATGTTCGATCTAATACGAAAGGGTCAGCACAGAATACCGACCGGGAAAAAAGCGTTCGGATCCTTTCATATTAGCTCGAACATTACAAGTACCGCCTCCGCGCCACCCCGCGCTGCTTCGCCACCGCTGCCAGTGCGTTTCGGCCTTGAATGCCTGCGACTCGCGACAGCACGGTCGGTAGTTGAGGCGCAAAGCAATGACGGCCTTATTCTGCAAGAGATAAGGTTCATATTAAAACTTTAGTACGAAAAAATATGAATTAATTAATAATCGTGGATATTTTTTGTTTAATTTGTTTAATAATATGTTGACAGCATAAATCAAACACTTTCCAAGTAGTTATGTATTTTGGTTTTCCAAAAACTACCAATATTTGTGACTTTAGAAATCCGCAAAGAAAATCTGTTTAATTTTTAATAATTTATCAACACACATAATATACTATTCAGAATAAATTGTTAAATTGCAGTTATCTATAATTTCTGGTAAGATAAGCTAGAAAATGTGTAACTTACTGAACTTTCTTTATTAATGATAGTCCCGGTTGATTAATTAGTTTAGTTTTGATTTCTTTAACTGGAATGCAAACGTCATATCATAATAGAGGCAATTTTACAAAGTTACATATTATGCTGCACTTATGAAATCAGAATTTGTTAAAAAATTAGATTTTTGTTTTTTTTACAATGACGCGGAACCCTAAAATGTTTAATTATTTTTATTTTAACTATAACTAACAATACTTTACATCATAGAAAAAGAAAATTACAGTTATCGAATTATGTCCGGGTTTAGCTAATTTGATTGGTCTAATACGAGTAAACGAGAGCGAGTGTTACTAGGGCTGGTTTAGAAGAAAATAATGAACAAATATTAAATTAAAAAAAGTGTGGATTATTTGTGAAATATGGCTCGTTAGCGGTTTAGGTATGAATATGTGGCCTTCATGTTTTTAATTGCAGACCCATACGTCAAAAAAATAAGGACTTAGAACCGTTTAAGATGATTTTAAGACCAATCTTTGCAATTATTTTCTATCGACCCGTTTTCGTCCAATTATGTTTCGAGTACGTCTACGGTCTTGGAAATATGATAAATATTAACTTATATTTATTTTGATGTGCTAGAACCAATATAATTTTTCTTAAAAAACTGCTTAAATAATATCAACTTCAACAAATTAGGTCTTGTCAGCCTCTTAATTAATGTCCTAACACTCCTAACTCACATGTTGTTCTACAAATATATCGATATGTCGATATCAACACTCCCGTACCTAAACTCCGTAACATTTCGCCGCAGCTATTTTACGAGCGTGACCCAAAAACTGAAGTAACACTGCAAACACGTCCTTTGTATGGCAAGCATAAATCCCCCGAGCTTACTACCGTGGCGTAAAACAACATCACATTAGGGAATTTGACAAATTAGGATATATTTTATACCTTACTTAAAAGCTTTTTACTTTTCATTGGACCACAATTACATTGAGGTATAATGTACTAACGTATTAGAGAAGACAACCCGAACATTATATGTGCGCCGGCCGGCAAGGCGGGGGGCATGCGGGGGGAGGGTAACTTGTCATAGAATACACTGAGACGATGCAGCCCATGGACTGCAACGTGTAGCGCAAACTTCTTGTTTGGCGTGTCATCTCTAGTACGTTAGTACATTATACCTTAATGCACAATTACGGAAGAGCAGCGCTGGCCCTGCCAGCATTACGCTAAGCTGTGACTGTGATCAATTCGTGACAAATATTAATATGTAGTTATGTACATACACATATCAGTTATCACACACATACGTGTCCAATTTTTTTGGCACGAATAGACACTCTTCTTTCTACTTGTTTCTGTTGTTAAACAAGCTTTAGGCGTAATTTACATTGAGGCCAGAACATCATATACCAAAGTGACTCGAATGCGATAATCGATCCAACGTAGGTAAACAAGGCTATAAGGCCTAGGCTATCTATAAAGATATAGGTAGTACTTTTATTGACAATAAGTGTAGTGTATTTTTAAGTCAATTTTCACCTCTGGGCGGTAGGTAGCTGTCCGATGACATTGCAATAGATAACCAATATAACAAAACCTTAAGCAATCTATCACTTCCTCCTACATTCTAGACCATTAGAAGTCCGAAACTCTGTTCTTAGGTTCTTAGGTTAGATCTGTTTCTTAGGTAACACCTTGAACTCAATCGGACCACAACCTAAAAAGTTTAAAATGACAGCCACTTTTTCCGATTTTGACTATGGCATCTTATTTCAAAACCCCAAGTCACGAGATTTGGCTGATCAAGGAAGCCGAACTACATTTTAGGGGGCAGTCTAAACTCTTTATTACAAAATAATACAACACACCTCACGACCTCCTCATAGGTATATTAGGTATGTACACCATGTCTTCCATTTTCAAAAACATCCCATATGGCAAGAGAAAATAAAATTTCAACTTAAAAACATTAACTAAATAGGTACCTATATACCTACCTATTCAGTGTTTAACATTAGTCTAAATGTAATTAATATGACTAATTTGTATCTACTTACGTAAATATTACACGCTGTTACATGATATGTGTTTATAATATACCTACTGCGAATAACTTTGGCCAAAAATAGGCATGACCTGCTTATGCACTGGCTTTGCAAGTCTTAATTTTATTGCGATTTAATAAACCAGTTTAACCGTTACCTCATGCCGTTTAAAGTTTAGCAATCGCGTTTAGATGAAGTTTTTATTTAATTATTTACCTACAGACAATCGTACTGCCATACAAACTTCCACTTACTTAAAAGATCATTTTCTGAATAAAGAGTAGATTAATACAACAAATGCATAAAAGGAGCCATTTTACCTGAGAAGTTGAGCAGGCGAGGGTGGATATGTAGTTACGAAGTCGAGGGGTAAAACGGCTCATTTATGTCTGTATACACTCTTCAGTTCGATTGCGGAAAATAACAATACTTGCTATACCTATTGAATGAAATAATAGTTCATTCTAGACTTCAAGTGGCGGAAAGGCCCGAATATCTTAGTCTTAAAAAAATTAACTTTGTCCACTAGAACTTAAACGTGGCATTTTGTGCAGCACAAAGGCGAACTTTGCAAGCATGATAAGATTGATAAGTGAAAAGTAAATTTCAACTCAGGTGTGCTTTGTTCTCCTACTTGTTTTTACATCCAATTGTAATTAGTCAAATTCAATAGGCATGTTAAAAGCGTTGAAATTCCAAGATGAGTCGTTGGGATTTGGGTTCTAAGTAAGGTTATCAAAGTAACGTTAAGACATTCCAAGTGCTCCGACAAACTTCTTTCGATTGATGATAGATGTTAAAATCGCGCGCATTGTGTGAAATGTTTTCGTTTTAATGTCCGATTGACATCACAAAGTGCACGGGTTACTTTTATAGTCTGAAAAACAAAAGTTGTCTTTCGTGTAATCAATCAATAAGTTAAGGGCTTACGTGCATATTTAATATACATATAAAAATATTTTTATCGCATAGAATTATTAAGAGTTACAAATTCAAAGGCCAAATAATGTAAAAGTGGAGACGCCGTTTATGCGGATAAAGAGTCCAACCAAAAATTAGGCTTTATGGCCCTTAACTTTTGCACTGTCCACTGTACCTACGGCTATCACAAATTCACAAGACGGCGCGCGACCTCTCTCGAGCTCTCGAGCACTATCCGTCTCTTTCTAAGTGGTCTAATATAATAAGAGAGAGAGACGGATAGTGTGAGAGAGCTCGAGAGAGCTCGCGCGCTGTCTTAAATGTCAATCATCATCCTCCTAACGTTATTCCCGGTTGTGCCCGGGGTCCGCTTTGACATCTAATCCCAAGATTTGGCATAGGCACTGATTGCACGAAAGCGAAAACTAGCCCTTATTGGAATTAGACCGGTTTTCTCACGATGTTTTCCTTCACCGAAAAGCTAACGGTAAATATTCCGTACATAAATTCCGAAAAACTCATTGGTACGAGCCGGGATTCGAACCCACGACCGCCGCTTGACAGCCGCATGCCTGAACCATGTCAATATTGGTTTCTATTACTTATTCTGTGATATTGGTAATGTGGTGGATTCCCTATTTGCCTTCCATATCGTAGTACCTATACTGGTTTTATTCAGCCACGCCATCGCCACCATACAATAAGTCTTATCGAAACTCGCTTCGTCGCGCGTCGGCCATTTGCCAATCATACAGCTGGCTCTGTATCAGGGGAATTCCCATTTGATGGCAGCATTTACTCGCTTTGTTTATTATAAACGATTACTTTATCTTCCATTTACTGAGGAAAGCCCAGACAGTTTGTATGCTCATTTGTTTAACTGTATCAAAATGGAATTTGATGCCTGTTTTAATTTAGGGAAACTTCAAAGCAAGATCAGGACTAAATTTAGCGACTGGGCTACCCCGGATATTCACGAGAAAAGACGCCGACTCTATGACTTGTACGATTCGAGAACTATTGATAAAAGGCCGGAATTTCTGGAGTATGTTAAGAACTACTCGAAATCTTTTAAGTTATTGTGTGTCGCCGCTAAAGCCGATTACTTGTCAAAAAAGATCCAGAACTCCAACGACAAGGTTAAAACTGTATGGCAAGTTATAAACAATGAAACTGGGAAACGCAAGATAAGAGACCCACACTACAGTCTACGAATTGATGATACTTTGGTAAGTTCTGACCATGAAGTAGCAGATCATTTTGAGCGGTTCTTTTCTAACGTACCTTTTGAGACCACGAAGTCTTTAAACTCATCACCAGATGTCGCTGAATCATTATTGAAAGCAAATGTAGCGGAATGTACAGAAAACTTTAGCTTCACTCACGTGACCCCTCATATTCTTGTAAAAACGTTTAAATTGTTGAACTTAAAGAAGACTGAAGATCTTTGGGGCATTTCAGTCAAAGTATTACATTCCATTGTAGAATCAATCGCACCTTTTTTAGCTGATATTTTTAATAAATGTATTGATACTGGAGTATTTCCTGATCTCATGAAACACAGTAAAATTATTCCGCTGTTTAAATCAGGAACGAAAACTGACCCTACCAACTTCAGGCCAATATCAATACTACCGGCACTAAGCAAAGTCTTTGAAAAGATTATTCTTAATCAGCTTATGTCTCACTTTAATTGTAATAAACTGTTCAATAACAATCAGTTCGGTTTTACTAGGGGTCGCTCTACCACTGATGCCGGTGTGGTACTAATTAAACATATTTTTGAAGCCTGGGAAGAGGCTCAAGATGCTATTGGAGTGTTCTGTGATTTATCAAAGGCATTTGATTGCGTTGATCACGAGAATTTAATCAGAAAGTTAAGACATTATGGGATTAAAAACGGTGCTCTTGATCTTGTATCATCGTATCTTTCTGAGAGAACACAACGAGTAGTCGTCAACGGGATGCACTCAGCGGGGACAACTGTTGCTCTTGGTGTTCCTCAAGGCTCGATTCTGGGTCCATTTTTGTTTCTGATTTACATCAATGACCTACCAAATGTGGTGCAAGATAAGCATGATATAGTGTTATTCGCAGACGACACGTCGCTTATTTTCAAGGTAGACAGGAAAGAGACAAGCTTCGATAATATTAATGATGCGCTCAACACTGTTGTGGAATGGTTTACAGCAAATAATTTACTGTTAAATTCCAAGAAAACAAAGTGTATCAGATTCACTTTACCTAATGTCAAGCACGTAAACAATACCAGGATCAAATTAAAGGGCGATGAACTGGAATTTGAAGATAGAACAGTGTTTTTAGGCATCACCTTGGACTCAAAACTACAATGGCATGCGCATATCGACACCCTAGCCGGCAAACTTGGTTCTGCAGCCTATGCAGTAAGACGTATAAGACAGTTAACAAACGTTGAGACGGCCAGGCTGGTGTACTACAGTTACTTCCACAGTGTTATGTCCTACGGAATCCTGTTGTGGGGAAAAGCGGCTGATATCCAGACCATCTTCGTGCTACAGAAACGAGCTGTACGCTCCATCTACGAACTAAAAGCCCGAAATTCTCTCAGGGACAAATTTAAGGAGGCAAATATTCTTACTGTAGCATGCCAATACATTCTTGAGAATATTATGTATGTGCGGAAAAACCTTCAGGACTTCAATCTCAACAGTGATATCCACGACTACAACACCAGAAGTAAACACAAGATCGCAGTGCAGTACAGTCGTCTTCGCAAGGTTAGCACGTCGTTCGTGGGGAACTGTATACGTTTTTACAATAAAATACCTACCGAAATTGTTAATTTGCCGTTAAGTAAATTTAAGTCTCATATAAAAAAATATTTGCTAAGCAAGGCGTATTATAATGTCAACGATTTCATAAACGACAAAAATGCCTTTAAGCCAGTAGCAGTCAAATTGTATTAGAATTAATATACCTTCGAGTATGATTGTCTTGGCGTATTACCTTTGTAATTATTATAAGTACCGGAAATAGCTGTTTCGTTTTATGTAACATGAGAGCACGTAATGCTTTTTCTCGCCGAACAAGTAGCTTTAATCTTTGCTATTATCAATGTCCAGTGTGGCTTGAATATGTCATGCTCGCTTAAAGGGCTTTGCTTACGGTGGCGTCGTTGATCGGGTCGCCACCTTCCCTAACATATGGTTGAGGGAGGCGATGGCTGAGATATGCGTCATACTCGTGATCGGGTGCTGTTTGTGGAGTCCGGTCTGTTCATGCTTGCAAGGGCATAGTAACTACCTAAATACTAGTGTTATTATCATTATTTTGACGAGAGACATCATTCTGTTCTTGACACGTTTTATTGTTATTGACCCTGTACATCTCTGACAATATTACATTAATGATCCTTTTTTTTCTGTTTTAACGCTTAGGGACAGTATACATCTCTATAAGAACATTAGAATAATTATTAATTATATTTGGATGCTCAGAGACATTATACATCTCTGGGGTACTAAATTATATCATAAACTTATTGTTAATTCTGATACAGACCTTATATCGAATGTATTTGATAATATTTTACAATTTTGGATTGTTCTAGTTTTCATTCAGTGACATTTAGTTTGTAACCATTTAGGTACTAATTAGTTAAAATCTGCAATTTTAAAATGATTATTGTGTAAGATTATTAATATTATATTGTAGAACACCATTTGACATGTAAAAGTGCCCTTGTGGCCTATTTGCAGAATAAATAATTGATTTTGATTGATTTTGATTTTGATTTTGTCACAGAGTCACATTTACGTATATTTATTTTGGTATTTACGTCTGGGGAAGTCTCAAAATGTTACACAACTATTATTGACTCATAATAGAACGATCAAGAATGTGAAGCGAGAACGAGTCATCGGATCAGATGATAAAGATTCTCCGAATTGTGTTAAGCCACGTAACTACATAGCGTGGCACGTTTATTAGTTTATCGTGTAAATTATGGGCTAGGTATTTGCGAGCAATAGGTATGATGCCTCATGTTAAAATGGAGAACGTAGTGTTGCTAAATGGATAGTAAACCATCAAATTATTGTAAAAAGTATAAATTATAAAATATAATTAAAATTAAAACCCGGTATGGACCTTGAAGGTTAAGAAAAAATATGTTTTTTTTATTGTCCAAGAGTAAATACCAATAGAATCCTTTCGCTTTTATAGAAACACAATTGTATGACAACTATGTACCTACCTAAAAGCAGTAATTTCGCGACCGAAATAGCAATTTACTTGATTTTCCATACAAACGATAGTACAAATAACAGTGGTGACGTTATACCCGTGTGTCAATTAGTGAACCTATGAAGTGTTTCGCCTGCCGGCAGCAAAGTCAAACTTTGTCTCAAATTTTAGGCATTTATGTTCTTTAATGATATACGTAGAGATATCATACAAAAAAAAAAAAAAACGATTATATATTTTTTTATTATTTCGATAAAATAACAACAGTTACACAGAATATTACATCAGAAATGATATTTTGTATGACAAGTATAGACTTAAACGCAAACTTTGTGGAGATAATTGCAAATTAATGACTTACTCCATAGTAAACGCGTCGAGAATATATGCTATGACGTCATAGCGTAAGCCCGTTTAATATATAGTGTTCTCGGGGGGGACGGGGGGTGCCGGCGCGTGCAGATTTCAAATGCATATAACATAAAAAAAAATCATAAGAAAGTTTTAATGCTACAGTTGTTTTAATGCTGGATTATACTTTTGATTTTCGTAATAAAATAAAAAGATGCAAGTTCCCTATTGTAGATGTTCCCGTACAAACATTTTGTCCTCTCCAAAAACTGGTTCGAATGGCATCGTAAAAAAAATCTTAGTCATTATCCGTATTGTTGCCAATTTGGCTTGTACGAGTATACCCATGAGTAGGTATGTGAAAAATACATCCAGAACCAGATCTCTCCTTGGCACGTCTAGGCTTTTCTTCTTCTTCTTGTTGTGCCATATCCTCAGCGGATGTCAGCGACCATCTTCCGTCCGTGATGGTGATCTTAGGTATTGGTTATGCAGTAGGGCCCCAAGTCTTTCTGCACTGTTCCTTTTTGAGGTTATATAGTCCCCAGGGCTGACTAGGCCTCTTCCGACTGGTTGCCCGGTCAGGGATGTGGTTATACCGCCACATGCTCGGTCGCCAGGTTGTCCAGCAGGGAGCACCACGGCACGGTGTACGCCATGCCGTCGCCATCCGGCGCGTGCAGGTGAGGTTGACAGTAGGGATGGATAGGTGTTATATTCCATTCTCCCCTTACTCCCCCTTTTACAGCGCCTGAAATACCAGAGGGATACGGCGTTGTGTTGGAGCGCGTATCCGTCGGGTTCGGTTCGATGACGTCTGAGGGGTGATCACGTTTCTTTTCGAACATTTTTTTTTTTTTTTTTTTGTCAGTGTGAAAATGCTTTACGCATACCCCCGGCCTGGGGAAGGCTATTTGGGGGTTATGTGGGACTCTCTCCTCCCGCCGCCATCCGAGTGATGGTGACTGGAGGAGCATACCCACTAAAAACACACCGGCGTCACCCGCATTGCCGTTAAGGGGGCGCCATGGGATCGCGAACATTCTAACCACGGCACCCCCCGGCGGTCCCGGCTTCTACTTCTTTTCGAACCTACGTCAGGACTGTCAGGACAACTCAACTGACATTTTTCCATACAAAAAGTGACATTTAGATGTATCTGACGTATGTACAGTCAAGGGTATTGATATACGTACATAAATTAGGACACGAATATCTGTACACGCCTTTATGACATTGACAATAGAGTCCTGCCTGTACAGATATCTACTGTACTGTTCTATTGTGGCAGCCCTTTCTTTAGAGTTCACCGTTAAGGCCCGTTGCCTCCAGGAAATTCCAGATTCTTTGGGCGGTGATATGTTGTACCTCCTCTGGGTGCACGATGAGCCGCCCTAGGTAGGTACTTCTTTTGTGCATGAGTGGTCCGCAGGAGCAGAGAATGTGCGTTGCCGTCTCCTCCGTCTCCTGGCAGAATCTGTACGTATATTAATACCCCTGACTGTACGTACAATGCGTTAACGTGATCGACCGGCTGATCTGTACGCCTAATGTCGATCGAAATAAATTAATAAAATCGCCCGTCGCCAGACATAGAGCTGAGCAACATAAGATACAAACAAGACTTACGATTAAAAAAACGCTCTCAAATCGGTTCGTTGGTATGGGAGCTACGCCGCAGACAGACACACATACACTTGTTAAACTTTTAATAGGTACCCCTCGTCACAATTTATTTGGTAAGCGCTGGGAAATTCGGAATGTTATTGACAGTACCTAGTTAAAAACAGAGAATTTTTATTCCCAGTAATCAGAGTCAGTGTTACCAGTGATATAAAGTTAGTGACAAGTAGGTAATGACAATATACCAGGAATGTCCCAGCAAAAACTGTATTTTAAACATGCTTTTTTTGGCACAAAATACCGTTTTTGTTTTATAATGACGATAACAAATTAATACCAATTTATATACCTTATTAGTATTAAAAGTCCGGTTCCAAATGTTCCATAGTGGTCAATTTAATATTAATGCGATTTGGGTTTACCTTGCACTTGAGCCTTGCACTCTAGATTAAATACAGGGTTACTTGCGTTGCGTTGAATTGAATGCACAAAGTGACTTCACTGTTGAGTTCGATGAAGTCATACTTAAATAATCGTTGCTAACACGGTAACACGTCGTTGATTTTTAGGGTTCCGTACCCAAAGGGTAAAACTGAACCCTCTATTACTAAGACTCCGCTGTCCGTCTGTCCGTCTGTCACCAGGCTGTATATCACGAACCTTGATAGTTCAAGATATATTTCTGTTGCCGCTATAACAACAAATACTAAAAATCTAAATATTTAAGGGGGCTCCCATACAACAAACGTGATGTTTTTGCCGTTTTAATAGATAATGGTACGGAACCCTTCGTGCGCGAGTCCGACTCGTACTAGGCCGGTTTTTATTTACTCTTTTATGCGTACGCAGTGAGAATTTTTGTAGTAGGTAGGTATGTGGTAGGAAGAAAGCTTTGTTTGAAGGAAGTTTATTATGATGGAGGTATGATATAAACGAGTTCCACGCGGAAGAAGTCGCGGGAAAAAGCTAGTAGAATCTATATATTCTGGGCACTGATTATATAAAAAACCCGGCCAAGTGCGAGTCAGAGTCGCGTACGAAGGGTTCCGTACCATTATCTATAAAAACGGCAAAAAAAAAACACAGTATTTGTTGTTATATAGCGGCAACAGAAATACATCATCTGATGTGAAAATTTGAACTGTCTAACTATCACGGTTGATGAGTTACAGCCTGGTGACAGACGGACAGACAGACAGACAGACGGACAGCGGAGTCGTAGTAATAGGGTCCCGTTTTACCCTTTAGGTACGGAACCCTAAAAATGACCAGGGTTGCACGCGCGCCCGATCAGGTCTAATCTAATAATTTTAGAGGCTCTCAAATTCAGACATTGCGCCCGGCGCTCGACACTAACGCAGCGTCGTTTGGAGACTAGATATTCACATTTCACCTACATATATACGGAGTGTTCAGGGCCTTAAAACTCTTGTATTTTCGGAGGAGACAACGGAGAAATTGTTATTATGAACGTCAGTCGTGTCGAAAGGAGCTCATTGATTATTCAGAGGCGACATTTTGCTATTTATGGTCCGTCGCGCCTGCCATACTGAATTGATCGTGATGTCACGTAGATGATTGTTATGCCCTAAACACGCTTCTTTTGCGGTAAACAACCAGTCTATTATATAATACCTACTAGCTTTTGCTCGCGACTTCGTACCTACCTACTCGTGAGCGGCGTATTAAACTTTCACCCCGATTTCATCCCCTTGGTGGGATAAAAGGTAAACTATCCTGTAATCCAGAGGGGTAAACACTAAACACGCAACTTTTCGAACGATCGTTATGCTGGCACTTCACTTGGCGTTGCGTTTCGTGGTTAATTTGCCGTAGGAAGGAAAAAATGCAACACTAATATTTGGGCAAACACCGCGAAGTGAAGTGCCAGACAACACAAATCAACTGTCCTTTTCCGAAACAAAAATATAGTTAATAAATTTTTTTGTTAAAAACAACCTTTTATTTAAAAAAAATCATAATTTTGAAATTTTTTATCTAAAAACTAAAAAATAATTTATATTTTTGTGGCAAAAACCACTTGGCCCTTGACCGCGTTGTATGGAGGGACATCGTACGTGGTTGTAATAAAGTTGTAATAAAGATTTAAAAGCTTGATGCACTGTCTGATATAGAAGTTCAAGTTCAAACTGCTGGACGCCTCCCCTAACGTACGCCACAAAGCAGGCAGGTACGTAAGCTCTCCTGTTTTCGCCATTCAATCACTACCAGACCCTCCTCAAGTCATTTGTCCATCTGCCAAATGTAAAATCAACATTAAATGTGAATCTTCGCCTACAAAGAACAAAAATACACTTAAATAGGTAAATCGGGCGTAAAACCGCGAGTTCGCCTTCCGTTTCGGCATGGCTGATCGCGCTTAGAAACCGCGAGGTCGCGTGGGTGAGGTCATCGCGTCTTAAGTATAACGTCTTTATGATCAAACAACTAGAGTACTAGTTGCTTTTTGACCTGTAAAACTCGCGAGTTTGTCTTTTTTTTAAATTTAATTTCGAAAAACTGAAGCGGCGAAAAAATCCTTATATTTAAGTATTGAACCTGCTTACAAATACGAAATAAATTTCACGAGAGTCTGTTGAGAAATGCGGCCTGCAGCTGAACAGACGCCGGACATACGAAATAAATTTCACGAGAGTCTGTTGAGAAATGCGACCTGCAGCTGAACAGACGCCGGACATACGAAATAAATTTCACGAGAGTCTGTTGAGAAATGCGACCTGCAGCTGAACAGACGCCGGACATACGAAATAAATTTCACGAGAGTCTGTTGAGAAATGCGGCCTGCAGCTGAACAGACGCCGGACATACGAAATAAATTTCACGAGAGTCTGTTGAGAAATGCGGCCTGCAGCTGAACAGACGCCGGACATACGAAAAAAATTTCACGAAAGTCTGTTGAGAAATGCGACCTGCAGCTGAACAGACGCCGGACATACGAAATAAATTTCACGAGAGTCTGTTGAGAAATGCGACCTGCCTGACATACGAAATATTTTTTTCACTTCTCATGCTCGCAAAGTTCGCCTTTGTGCTGGATGTAACTTGTCATTTGATTTGGTTTGCTGTAATAAATTTCACATCCGTGTTTTCCATTACTAAATTAATAAAACCAGATAAAATAGGAGTCAATTATTATTTTAAAACGTATTGAACCATTAAATGACTTAAATTGGCAGTATGAAGTAGGTACCTAAGTCTAATATCACGTGTCGAAAATTAAACATAAAAACTTTAAAATGTTAAGTTACGGGAATGAGTTATTATTTTATTTTGCAATTATTAGTTGTTTTCTCGCAATCGAAGTGAAAAGCAGTCTGTATAACTCGGGCATAAATAAGCCATTTAACCCCTCGACTTAACTATCCTGTGCGGTGGATAGTTAAGTCGAGGGGTTAAATGGCTCGTTTTATGCGCTTGTTGTACAATCTACTCGTACTATTGCCCAAGCCTGAAACGGAAAACATCGTTCGCTTCGCTCGCTCGTTTAATTTATTTTTATTTACTCACTGGTATGTATGTATTCGTATCGATGTCGCTGATAGGGTTCCAGTGTGCGCTGCGAGGTTCAGAGGGAACAGTGCAGCTGCCTAGTTTGTTGTTCTTTTAGCACCACCCGGAGGTCACGTGTAGGGATTCTAGGGTTATTCCTACGGACATAGAACAACAACGACCTCCAATTTTTTTTCCAGCTCAATTAGAGACATTTAAAAGCTTCTGGGAAGAAGCGGACCCTTTGCAAGGGCGGGCGTAGCTAGGTGTAGGTATAGCTTTTGGGGGTGAGGGGGTTATGGATGGCGAACGTAACCATATACGTCTCTGACCCTTAGCTGTGGAACTCGGGAGCCTGTCTTGGAATCGCATAACGATTAACAGGAATAAGGTACATACGCGTGTGGTATATATTAGAAAGGGGCGACATGGTGTGCCTAGAATTCTTTATTATATCTATTCTAATATTGTAAAGAGGAAAAGTCTGTGAAATTGTAAGTTGGTATGTACCTAATGGGTAAGGCAGGGAGGCCTATGTCCAGCAGTGGACGTCTTTCTGCTGATATGATGATGATGATGATGACTGCCATCTGACCTTCCAACCCAGAGGGAAAACTAGACCTTATTGGGATTAGACCGGTTTCCTCACGATGTTTTCCTTCACCGAAAAGGTAACGGTACATAAGTTCCGAAAAACTCATTGGTACGAGCCGGGATTCGAACCCACGACCGCCGCTTGACAGCCGCATGTCATAAATGTTAATATTGGTTACTATTACTTATTCTGTGATATTGGTAATGTTGATGATGTAATGGGTAATCTCCGGAACCATATATTTAAAAAAGTGTAAAAACCTGTTACAAGACATATTTAACGACAGTAAAATAACTATATTGTGCAGGTACATTTTAACCGACTTCAAAAGAAAAGGAGGCGTTTCTCAATTCGGTTGTATTTATATTTTTATTTTTGTTATTTTTAATGTTTGTTACCTCAGAACTCCGTCATTTATGAACCGATTCGTACAATTCTTTTTTTAATTGAAATTATATAATTCCAGATTGGTCCCATTGTTTTCAAAGCTCCGGTTGGATGATGGGAACCATGAGGAATTGAGGGAACTCCTCAAATATATTAGGCACGCGTGTAGCAATTCTGGTATTTTCTATTGTAACTCGTGTATTTACACCCGGAAATCATGAAATTAGTGAAGTGGAAGTGATGATGAAGACCACAGATGGCTTGTGGAACTTCTCAATGATGTACTTCAAACTATAAAAGTACGTCACAGATTCTTGTATGATTCTGTTGAAATAGCAAACAATGAAGTGCCATGGGTAATTCTGAGAACCTTGAGGAATCGACGGAAGTCCTCAAATATTATCGGCCCACATAAGTAAAGCGATTTGGTTGTTTTCTCTAATAATCAACGCATTTGCTCTCGGAAATCAGTTCATGTGGTAAATTGGAAAATAAATGTGGAAATGTTCATGTGGCTTGGCGGAGTACAGAATTGAAGTCGGTTAAAACTTTGTATTTAAAGTACATGATACTGTAATTATACACCTTGTTACAAGGTTGCATCGCTTCATATTACTACTGGTTACCGCATACACAGGGTACCCCCCATCAATTTGAATGGTAGCCCACTGGAAAGGGTGGGGACTTTTAAATATTTAGGCCATGTTGTCACTTCAGACCTAAAAGACAACATGGATATCGAACGCGAACGGAGGGCCCTGTCGGTGAGGGCAAACATGATTGCACGTAAATTTGCGCGCTGTAATGGGGAGGTGAAAATAACTCTTTTTAGAGCATATTGCACTTCCCTATACACGTGTAGCTTATGGTCAAACTTCACGCAGCGGGCCTATGGGGCCCTACGGGTCCAGTATAACAATGCGTTCCGGGTGATAGTGGCGCTGCCCCGCTTCTGTAGCGCATCAGGGATGTTTGCTGAAGCGCGCATAGATTGCTTTTATACGACTATGCGCAAGCGATGCACATCTCTGGTGCGTCGGGTGCGGGCCAGCCCCAACCCCATCCTGCGTTTGTTGGCTGGGGGGTTTAACTGCCCATATTTGAGGCACTGCGATGACATGCATGTTTCTAGAAGTACATACTATGTCTGACCTAAACTTTAACACAGCTATAAGTACACACTAACCATAAATATAAGATATATGAGTCTAAGTTACTTGAAATAAATACATAAATAAAAATAAAAAAATAAAATATTAGCAAAATTTTAGCATTCGTTGGGATGGTATTCATTGTGCTGACCGCGGCGTTGACTGCCCAGTCTACCAGTTCAAGTCTGGCCTCCACATAGCACGCTTCTTACTAATATTGGGATCGAGTTCTGCTGGACGACTGGTGAGGTATACCTACCTAAGTACGCGGTACTAAATAAGACTAAGACAGCTTTTGAATCGTCTCTGTGTGGCGAGGTCAGGATGCTGCGAGTGAGGTCATAGCTGTTATATAACCATTATCCGGTTAAAATCTCTAGTGCGAGGTATGTAGGCATGGTAACGAACGTCTCTGATGATAATGATGATGTCCCGGCCGATTTCGGTCACAGCGACTGCGTTCAGGTAGGTATGCTGTTGAACTGAACGACTCTATGCTCATAATCATAAATACTATAATATTAAGTATAAAGAGAAGTCTGTGAGATTGTATAGCTTTGTATGTTTATAAGTTTGTATGTAATTGGTAATCTCCGGAACCGCTTATCCGATTTCAAATTGCAATAGGTACACGGGCGAAACCGCGCGGGCAGCTAGTAACTAATATTTTTAATGAGCCAAAATACTATCATGTTAATTAATATGATTGTCTCGTCTCGTTTAATATTGTATTTTCAAGAAGAAAAACCGATCAAGTACGAGTCTGACTCGCGCACCGAGGGTTCCGTACAAACTTTCATACACCATACCCGTCATGTCAGGCAGGACCCCATTCTTTCTTGAACAATCTTAAACAGCTCACAGTAGAAGTTAGCGCCATCTGCATTTTGGTACTAACAACTTACAACCTAGTATGTTTGTTTATTCAGCGATGGGGGGAATGGTATTTTTTTTCTACATTTTCCTTAATAAATCAAAATTTAACCACCGTAGAAAAAAAATAAAAAAGGTTTTAGAAAGTGCAACTCAAGCCCTTTCATATGATATATGATTTGATACTAAACTTTGATTTTTTTAGGCCCCCTCATATTCGTCATTTACCAACACAGAAAATAAAAATGTATATTTAATTTTTTAATTTTCCATACACGTGTCTTAAGGGGACGTAGGTTCGTGGTCTTCTCTCCCTCTCACTGAGCATAAGCGTGAGCGAGATGGAAGTGCGTGTTTGGAAGCGCGGATATCATGTTTTTTAATTTAAAAATTTTGTGCGTTTTAATAAATAAAAAAGTAATAGCTGACTTCCCTCAAACATGACATTGCCGATTTTTAGAACCATTTTTAATATGTTTAGCTGTTGTGCATAATTTGTTACGATTTTTTAAAGTGTATTTTAGACCTATGTTCGTGATTTTTTTCTATCGAGCGAAAGTCAAAAACTCAGGATTCGAATAGCTGATTTCCCTCGAAAAAGGCCTCAAGATTTCTAATTAAATTTAGGGCAGCCGTATTATAATCCAAACAAGAGCTAAGATTTTTTAAAAATCAGTTTTTGGAGCTCACGTCGCCTTAACCCTCTTAACAGTTGTTCCAAATTTCGAATTGATACCTTAAGTAGTTCCAGCACGGGTATCACAAGACGGCCGCGACATACTCTCGAGCTCTCTCGCACTATCCCTCTCTCTCTAATTAGACCACTTGGAAAGAGACGGATAGTGCGAGAGAGCTCGAGAGTATGTCTCGGCCGTCTTGTGATAGCCGTGCTGAGATATTACGGACAGACGGACAGAGTCGCAGCACCATAATGGTTCCTTTTTATATCATCTCAATATAATTATAAAGTTAAAAACTAATTATAATCTATTACTAGAATCCATTTTTTGCCAGGCTTCTGAATTAAGTTAATCTACTTAACTCCAGAAAGTGTATTACTTCTCATCTTGTCATAGTTTGGAAACCGGTTAAGTGTCCGGTATAATAAAACCATTTAAGAAAACAGGTTGTACTGACAAGTGTTAACTATTATAGTTAAAAGGCGAAGTTGATTTGCCAAATAAACCTCTTTACCTAGTTTACTGGGTAAATACTTCGGAGTGGGTCCATAGAAAGCAAGATGTGCAAATTGTTTTCTAAAGGATTTAGTTATTAGGAAACATACATAAAACATTAAAGATTCCGACGAATTGAGAATCATTTTTTGAAGTAGGTTAAAAAGCCTACTGTCATTCAGAGTTACCAGTATTACTATGGGTACCTACATATTACCGTAAGAAAACTGGTAAGTTCTTACTTCAAATCCCCGGAAATCGCATATTTGGTGAAGTGGAACTGCAGATGATGAAGACCACATATGACTTATGGAACTCTTCACTGATGTAAAGTTCCGTTGAAGTGCAACTAATGGAGTGCCAAAGGTGTTGAAATTCTTGAAGAATCGTCGGAACATCTCAAATATTATTGACCCACATTATACCGACTTGGGGTTTTTCTGTAATAATCAACGCATTTGCTCTCGGAAAGAGCATGCTCTAACACCTTTTATACAGGCATTGTAACACCTTAACACTTGGCTGAAACCGATATAAGAATGATATTAAGGGTTATTTTAATGCTAATGTGCTAGTTGGGAAATCATCATGTGTGAGCGTTTCCATCAGTTTCCATACTCTCCTGACAGCACGCAAACCTCTTGTCCATAAACACCGCATTAAGGTGTTCAACATTATCCTCCACTTGTATTATCACACACAACTAGTATTTTAAATGAAAAATAATTAACAACTTAGAAAAGTTGAAAAACCCTCGATATTTTCATTTCAAAGTTCAATATCTCAGAACCGGCTGAACCGATTTTGTTGAAATGTGGCTAAGAAACATTTCGATTACGTCGTCAGCTTTCGATTAAAAAAAACGCATTTAAATCGGCAATCGTTTAGGAGCTACGTTGCCACAGACAGACAGATACACCCTCTTTTTGCGTCTGGGGTTAAAAAATATCGCTTATAAAACTTCGTTCATTTACCAATTAGCACTCAATAGTTACTCCACAAATGCGTTCCGCAGTTTCATTGGCAAAATCGACAATTTTGCCAATTAAACTGCGATTTACTGTCGCTATTACCAAGAGCAACATACGATAACTCAATTCTATTTGTTTTTTAATTAGGTATCGGTTGGATACAATACAACGACTATGTGTCGGTAAAACTGGCTTGTTATCAGTTTTAGGGCCGATTTAATCAATTTTGAATATTTAAGAGTACCTACCTATGTAGGTATAGTAGGTAAGTACAAATATTACAATGAGTGTGAGCTGTGTGAGTGAATGGGTCCAGCAAAAATTGGCCGTAGTCCGTCCTACCCCAACTAAAGTTGTGCTAGGTTAGCCATTACACTCACGGACAGCATTTAACCGGCAAATTTAGATTCAGCAAGGCATTGAAATAGGGAGACAATACAAGCCCGGTTATATAAATTTCTTCAAGATATTATTTCTTTTTTCAATTTTGGATCGCGGTCCGGTCAATTTTGGGAGTAACTGAATCTCTACCTATTCTTAGTTGGTCATAGCAACTCAATGATCTTTTTTCAGGGTTCAGTAGTTTGGAATGAATAACATTTCAGAAATCAAAAACGTATTCTTTAATCAGGCCAGGATCTATTTATTCAATTAAATTTATTGCACAATAACAAGTTACAATGCATTCTCTGACACCAATCTTCTACTCTTAACCTTTCCTGTCTACCTACTAGACCTCCACTGGCTCCACTTATTTATTCGAAATCGCCTAGAAAACTTTTCCGGAACGCGTTTTCGATGTTTCGGAATGATATACTCGTAAGCATAGCATGATCTGAGGATATAATGAGATGCTGAGATAAGATTGGAATGAAAAGTTACAAAGTGACCTAAGCTCGTGAATTGGGGTTACTTTAATTCCTGGGTTTACATTGATCAAAACTTCTCTTCATGTTTAAACTCTAA
The DNA here is from genome assembly GCA_963854355.1 of Epinotia brunnichana. Taxonomy (NCBI): domain Eukaryota; kingdom Metazoa; phylum Arthropoda; class Insecta; order Lepidoptera; family Tortricidae; genus Epinotia; species Epinotia brunnichana. The sequence continues at coordinate 28,940,761 of OY977943.1, forward strand.
TTATACGCTTTCTGAACGCATCGTTTGGTTTTTTTTACGATTGGCAGCATTGAACGTCACTGTCAGTGTGTCTTTACCAGCGGCGCTACCACGAATTTCGAATCTCGAACTTCGTATATATCCAACTCTGTCGCTCGAGTACCATAAACCGTAAGTGCGATAGAGACAGAGATATACGAAGTTTGAGATTCGAAGTTTGTGGTTATAGCTCAGTCGCGGGATCGGGCACGCCGATCGATGAAAATAATATTAAATACTTTTAATAGCTTGTATAACTTCTAAGGTACAATTTTCAGTAAAGTAAATACATTAATTTTATGTAATTCACTGAATCAGGCCTGTATCTGGATATAGCATAAAATACTGTTTCAGAACACAACCTTGACGGCCATTTGCTTTTTTCGATTGATCACTTCTGAGGGTTTACTTTGATCACTGATAACCTCATCATCATCATCATCATATCAACCGAAAGACGTGCACTGCTGCTAGACATATGCCTTCCCCAGAGAGGGCCACAATGAGTGGTCCTGCGCCACCCGCATCCAGCGGACTCCCGAGACCTTTACCAGGTCATCAGTCCACCTTGTGGGGGGCCTATTACCCATGCTGCGCCTTCCAGTACGTGGTCGCCAGTCGAGAACCTTACCGCCCCAACGGCTATCGGTTCTACGTGCAATGTGCAATGTTACCCTTGTGTGAATGATAGCCTTATTTAATAAAAAATAAATGCCCTTTTTTTTCTTTGTCAAAGTAACCCCAAAGGCACATAAACCTTTATAAATCCTAAGCCTGTGAATGTTTTTTTTTAATGTTCTAGTGTTTTTTTCCTTATTGGGGTCACTATCATAATCCGTTAAAAAAGGAGGGTTTCAAAGTAACCCCGATGTCAGTAAAAAGTTGATCACCGACTTAATATTTTTTTCTCGAAGAGATACATTCATTATACATTTTTTGTTAGTGCAATCGATAGAGGACCAAAAACCGATATTTGCATTTTTTTCCTTATTTTTTTGGATAAACGTTTAGGGAGATACAGACGTTTTAATTCTGAAATTGATCAAATTAACCCCATTTCACGGTATCACTCTAGTGCTTACAGAAAAGTACAGAACGTTATAATTTATAATAGGTACGTATATTAGTATTATAAATTATTCAGGTCGCACGCGCCGATGACGTCACGTTCGGGCGTGGTCGACGGGCATGCGCATGAGCACGCTTGGCGGGGAAATGCATATTATAGATAATTCTCTATGCATTATTGATGAATGAAAGCGATAGGTTCGCTCGGTTCATCGCTTTTAGAGTTCCGTAGTTACCGTACCGAAAGGGCTCTCCCGTAATGTAATAAGATAAGATAAGATAATTTTTAAACCCTATAAATGCTGGTCGTCCGACACCATTAATAGTATTTTATGCAACTGTTGTATGAGAAGGGTCTTAAAACGCAATCGCAATTAAAGACGCCACAAGCGTTTTAGCCCAGTTATACACCGTTGCACACAATACTTTTTCTACGACAAATTTTAAATAAATAGCAGACTTCAGAATAGTTAGACTTTTCAGGCAGCAAGTTTTCTATTCGTACTTTTGCTACTCGCGCAATTTCTTCAGGAGTGCAGTTATTAATTTCTTCGACCATTTTAAAAGGAACATACACTTTTGTCTTCACACACACGAATAAAATCTAAATAGTTTAGGATTAGGACTAATAGTTTATCATCTTTCATCTTTTAATTTTGAACTGTATATATTTTGGTGGGAAATCGGAAATGTGACACCTCATGTTTATGGTTTGTTTTTAATTTGTTTGCACTTGCCATCCGAACCAAACCGAATCCGGACCCGGACCGAATTCGAACCGTTTATTTTCATAAATAATACCAATTTATAAAACATGTAATTTAACACACAATAGATGAAAATAAAGAACTCCGAGGACCTATGGGGCATCTCTGTGAAAGTCATGCAATCCATTATTGATATTGTGGCACCGTATTTAGCAGTTGTGTTTAACGCCTGTATCAGTGAGTGTGTGTTCCCCGACTTAATAAAATACAGCAAAGTTATTCCATTATTTAAATCTGGAAGTAAGGAGGAGCTTGGAAATTTCCGGCCAATTTCTATTTTACCTGTCCTGTTTGAAAAATTATACTGAACCAATTGCTTCGACATTTTAATAAACATGAACTACTTCACACTCAGCAATTTGGTTTTACAAGAGGCCGTTCGACAACAGATGCCGCCTTTGTGCTCATCAAGCACATTTATGATGCTTGGGAACACTCACATGATGCTTTAGGCGTTTTCTGCGATCTCTCCAAAGCATTTGATTGTGTGGAGCATGATACGCTGTTACACAAGCTAAAGCACTACGGACTGTCAGCTGAAGCCCTAAACCTTATAATGTCTTACTTAGGCCAAAGAACTCAAAAAGTGGTCGTTAACGGGACTGTGTCAAGTGACACGACTTTGAAACTCGGTGTACCTCAAAGTTCAATTCTGGGACCTTTTCTCTTTCTTGTGTATATAAACGACCTGCTTTATTTTATGAGCAATAAATGTGAGATAGTTTTATTGGCTGATGCTCACTAATTTTCAAAGTTGATAGGAAAATACGTGACTTTGACCATATCAATGCAATTTTGAAAGAAGTGCTTGAATGGTTTACCGCAAATAATTTACTTCTAAATGCCACGAAAACGAAATGTGTGAAGTTCACGTTGCCAAATGTAAGGCAGGTTGAGACAGCTATAATGTTAAACGGAGAGAAGCTGGACCTTGTCGAAAAACGCCTTTTCTGGGACTCACCTTGGACTCTAACTTACAATGGGCCCCCCACATTTCTGCTTTGGCAAATAGGCTCAGCTCTGCCGCGTATGCAGTGAGGAGAATTAGGCAATTCACAGACATGGAGACTGCTCGCCTAGTTTACTTCAGTTATTTCCACAGTATCATGTCATATGGCTTATTGATCTGGGGGAAAGCAGCTGATATATAAACTATCTTTGTCCTTCAAAAGAGGGCGATCTGATCGATTTATAATCTTGGCTCTCGAGACTCTCAGAGAGCACGCTTTAAGGAAATAGGTATCCTCACAGTGGCTTCACAGTACATACTGGACGTGATTATGTTTACACACAAAAATATAAAGTCGTTCAAGAAGCAGTCTGATGTCCATAGTATAAATACACGAAACAGACATAAATTAGTTATCCCAATGTTTCGTTTGCAGAAAGTCAAAAAATCGTTTTTGGGTAACTGTATAAGGTTTTACAACAAAGTACCAAAATATGTATGAGATCTTCCTTATAATTAATTCAAAGAATATATAAAAATGCTCTTTTAAAGAGAGGACACTACAAGATCGAAGAATATATGGAAGACAAAGATACTCGTACATGGTAAATCCTTCAGTCTCAAAAGCCGTCATAACTTTTTTATTAATTTTTTTATTTGTTATTGTTGTGTCCTGGAGTGAGTCGCTTGCTGCTTGGGACGCCGCTGTTACTGGCTGTCTCAATTTTTATGAATTTTTAATTTGTATGTTTTATTGTAATTTTGATCTTGACATGTTGGTTACATTCCAGTTCTGTAGCATTATAGATTATTTGACCAGGGACTCTTTACATCTCCGTTAATTTATTTTATCTGACGCTGGAGACTAATTACATCTCCATTATTATTATTTTTTTTTTGTTTCAATTTGACATTTTATTATAGAATAAGATAATTGTGATACAATTGACCCGGATACTCTATACATCTCTCGGCTAATGTGTGCCCTGGTATTGTCTTTGTTTTTCCATTGTTGTTATGTATTCAATTCAAGTCATTTAATGTTAATTAATTGTATTTGTAAGCTCTGACATGTGAAAGAGCCCTTGAGTGAGGCCTACTTACAGAATAAATATTTGAATTTTGAATTTTTGAATTTTGATGATGATTTATTATTATTGTAGTAAAGAATTTATAATATATAAATGTTAAATCGTAAATAAATACTTTTATTACGAAATATTTGTTTATGAAGTTGGCAACACTGCAAAATAGCGGCCGATTTAAAAAAAGTTAAACAGTGCTTTTATGAAAAATGTATGAACCAAAAAAGTACGCTAAACAGTGCGTTTTGGGCCATAGAGCGTAGAGTTTTTCGACGACTTATTATTGGTGGCATTGTATTTGACAGCCTATATTAATGACAGATAACGGTACAGGAGTAGAAAAAAATATGAATGGTGTCGGTCCGACTTATCACGCATCCACAAGACCGGTCCCTTCTTTGTCCAGCGTCTAAGTCTAGCAGTGCAAAGTGGCAATGCAGCCAGCGTTCTTAGAGCATCCGTCACTGGCTGACACCGTTCGATAGAACGAGACGACGCTCGTATCTTGTCACTTATCGCGTGATAAGGCCAACCCAACTATGCTACGGGGCCAGGCCCCGTAGCTTGGTTGGCCTTCTCACCTGCCCTGAGCCCTGCCCTTCAACCCTGAGGACCATGCCTCAAGTGGGTGAACTGGGTAGGATATTTTATATTTTGTTTATAAGGATTTGCAATTGATGATGGGATCAATATCTCCTTGTTCCGGTCTTTGGCAGCATGAACCGGTTAGGTTAGGTAACTCTGAAGCTGAGTGTAGAGTGCGGATTTGATTTGTCCAACCCGTTATACTGGACTCCTTCCCTCAACTTTCCCAATAACAATGTTCTTGGATATTCTTGGTGTGGTAGATCTTGGCTTAGGCTAAGAAACCTCAATGCATCACAACCTCAGAGCATAGAATACTAGAGAGAGGACAAGCCGCCGGCGGCCGTGTCGCAGCTGTATGCTCAATGGGCATACACTGCCATACTGTGCACGCGTGCTGATCGCAGAGAATATTACGTTTTTTCCCAAAATGCCTGATATGATGCGCGTTTATTGTCAAATAAGCGTGTAGGAATACAAGTGTGTGTGTTTTAGATGTGTGCGTGCTTTGTCTTGTCAATTACTTGGGCGTTGTGTGGGTTAATGTACTTGCGACAGGCTCACTCTATACAAATCGGCCGCCATGTCCGATCTCCTTATATTCATACATCTGTGATCACAACATAATATTGTACGTGACCAGTATTCACGATTATCAAGCGAAAATTAACTTGACTAAAGAACTTTTTCTCTTGGTTTTTCCAAATGCTCAAATGCATTTAATCCTGAAATCGTTATCTTTTCGCCATTGTCATGAAATAAACCTAAACTGACCGATTGTGAACTGCACACATTTCCAAAGTTTGGAAAAGTTGCGGTTTCAGAAATCAATAATTCGACATAGGTACATGTACGGTACATTCGCCATCACATACATCGGAGCAAACAAGCAACTCACAAACATCGGAACACAACTCTTTTTTCAAGGCATTAGGGTGCATGTTCCGATATTTTTGTAGTGTACCGATGTATGTGATGGCGACTACCACCTTATAATCCATAAAAATATGCTCCACTCCTTTATGTTCCTTGTTTGCCTACTACCACACCATACCTACTAATGTGATAGCTCAGGTTAAAGTGGAGCGCGCTTGTGATTCTTTTGGAGTCACAAGTGTCCATAGGCTACGGTACCTGCTTAACATCAGGCAGGCCATAAGCTTGTTTGCCACCGTCGTTGTAAAAAAAAAACTTCAAGGATATAACTACCTATTGCTTACGCCAATAAAATATTCATATGCCGTGGCCTGGTCCTTCGAGCCGGACTATAGCACAGCAACACAGTATTAATTCCACGAGCCGTATTTAGAATACACCCCCGGAACCGCGCGACATTGAAACACTGGCGGCTAACACGAAAATTGCGCGCGCGCAGAGGATGTCATCTAATGTGGTTCGTTACGCGCAATCTAGCCGGTGTGGTCCCACACTGATCATATGGGACATACATATGTTCCAGACATTTTCACTACATATACATACATATAATCACGTCCGTTTTCCGGAGGAGTATTAGGCAGATATCACGGATTTCCACTTACGATCTTGACAAAATGTTCTTGCTTCATTCACTTTCATGACATTCTTTAAACATGCCCGTTAAAAATTTTGAGCCAAGTTTTTTTTCTCTTTTGAGAGAATCATTTTAATTCAAGATGATATTCGTTTTTTTCAAGATCATGGCGGTCTTCCTCATTTATTTCTTGATTCAAAACATAATACTTTTTATCTCGTGTATTGTAATCATCCCCGTTTTTCCCTAGCCACCCCAAATTGTACGGCTCGGCTCTACTTGTAGCGTTAACTCTTGAGTTAGAAATGGATCTGAATCAGTGATGGGCAAAATGTAATCGACTAACGATTAACGATTAAGATTAACCTACTTAATCGCAACTAACGACTAAAAGTGACGATTGATCAATCTTATAGTCGTAAGAGTTTCGACTAATTAGTCACTATTAAATTAACGGTCGATTAAATAAGAGCGACTAAATATTTAATCGACAGATACATTTTCTCTCGATTGATATTAGGAATGAATAAGTTTTTTTTGTAAGTGTAGGTTTCTGGTTACGTTGACATATTGCTACATAACAATACCTAGGGCTGACTGGAAGCATACTATATTCGTGGTTATAAGTTTAAATATATCACACAGCATAATATACCTACTAGAATGATTTCCAAGTGTACAAATACAATACATGACAAGACATATTGAATTTTTGTAACTGTTGAACTCTGCGTCGATTAATTTTGTGACGATTGATTGTCAAATCGATTAATTAGTTGATTAAAAAAATTATCGATTAATGTCCATCTCTGATCTGAATAGTACCTAGGTACTATTTGTGTGACTATGGTATTACCGGTCGACATTGGTAGTCCCTAAGGATACCTAGGATGTATGTAATGTAAATCTGGTTCAGTTTTAATCGGTGGGGTGATGTCAGGTCATTGTGACTGTTCTATTTTTAGTAGTAGGTACCTAATTACCTATCTCTGCTTTTCCCCTGTAAATGTGGTTGTATTGCGTGTATGTAAAAAATACCATTATTAAGTTCATGAAATGGATGCTGTCGTTCATGAAATCGTGACGTACATTTTCCCATGTCCTTACGAACTTCGAATCTAGTACCTATGTTCTTCTTGCATTTCAAGAACGAGAGTAGATTTGACAAAATTAGACGTTACTGGCATAATAATAGGATCGCGCCCACTTGCCTTCACGCAATGCAACAAGTGCCCCGCTATGGCCGCTATTCTGTAAGTTGTTTTAAGCTCACATCAACGCTCACCCACAAAAAATTCTTGACGCCGCTATTCGTAGTAACTAAGCGTAGGTGGCGTAGGTAGAGGTCTAGCTTCGTTAGTCGTGAAGTAGGGTGAGACGCATGATCGCGTAACGCGCACGCACAGGGCATTTTTGACGTTTCATAAAATATAATATATGTTGCAGATTTATCACCATATATTAGGCAGCAACCCGTAAGTGCGCGTGACTCAGTAGAAATATCTGTGAGATCATCATTAGTTACCTATTGTCTGCAGTAATAATAAAAATAAAATATGTAAAAGCTTTTTATTATCAGACCAAATTGATCCATAGATTGTTAGATTAGATACAGTAATAACTATGTTAGTAAAACAATTAAAAATAAAAATAAAATATCTCAAAACTAAATAAAAATAGGCTTGGCAATTTGCTCTGCCTGGCCCTGCCAATAGCCACTCCACTTCCATCCAGTAACGAGTGAGTGGGCAGTCGAGGCGCTCTGCTAACACCTCAGATAGCCGTTGCTGCTGCCCTCGTTTCAGCAGTGATCCTACTCTTTTCCGCCTGATGGCAAAAAAGTCATCTGTTAGCGCCTCTGCAAACATTCCGGATGCAACTGCAGTGTCTAGGCAGCCTCAACAACATTCTGAGGATGTTGTTATATTGAACGCGAATAGCGTTGTAGGCTCTCTGTAAATCTAGCCCGTGTAGAACGTCTGACAGTATGCCTTGAACAGTGTCAGTGTCAGTGTGTGATAATGACGTGTTCATCTTAAACACTTTGGCGTAAATTAGTATGACTAATTATGCCTACACACTACGCATAACTGGGACATTGTCACAAAAACAAAGTATTCTTCCCGGTGGTCAATAGTTAAGGGTTTATGTTTATATATAATATGTTTTTATCACATAGAATTATAGAAGAGGCAACGCCGTTTATGCGGATTAAGAGTTCAGCCAAAAATTTGACTTTATTAAGTCCCTTTACTTTGACAATGTCCACCGAAGAGACGCGAACCTAAATCTGACAATGACCCAACTACGAAATCCATAACAAGACCGCGTTATGTTATCCGACCTATTGGAATGATCAGCTTCTCGAGGTTGATATTAAATAAGCTCTTGACATGAAGTTACAATCACATACATAGGTACACTATAGGTGTTCAAAAATATCGGCACATGCACCCTAATGCCTTGGAAATAGAGGTGTGTTCCGATGTTTGTGACGTGCTTGTTTGCTCCGATGTATGTGATGGCGACTGTACATAGGTATACCGAACGACAACTTTTCTGTGTATCGTCGTATCTTAGCTATAAAATCCGCAAAACTATCTGGCCGGTAGAGTTATTTAGGACTGAACGTAAACAGGTAAAACGCTTTGAAAATAAATCAGGCCCCTATTTTACCAACTTGACAAAATTGTCACCTCTCACCGTGACAATTCTCCCTATATTGCTGGTGTAACAAGTAGGTAAAGATGGTCAAAAGGTACTCGGTGAGAGGTTGCCTAAGTTCTTCCGCGTCAAAGTTCGGAGTGCGTCATTCCGCGTCAAAGTACGGAGTGCACCAGGCCTGGCAAGCTATAATCGTATACTATGAACTCATTTAGTCATAGTTAAACATAGCCATAGCATGCAACACAAACAAGGACAGTGCCACTATCGTCACGCGACGTGAATCACTCATAATGGTCTATTAATCCGTCTAAATTGCCACAATGACTGCCACCGTGCTTCAATAGCTGGCTTTAAAGATAAAATATCATGCAGGCTGTCAGGGTTTTTATCAAACAAGGAAAATATTTCAAGCTGAGTGGAGGAAGCTTCCGTGTATGAAATGAAGGTACCTAGACTACAAAGACGACCTACATCATATTCCTTTTATAATTTTTGATATGATTTTATTGCCTACAGAACTTTTTGCGGAGTACACTTAATTGCAATAATTTTATGGTTTACTATCCACGTAGCGCAAAAACTACGTTATCTAAACATGAGGTAACTACCCAATTACGTCATTGATCACTGGATGTCAGAGTCACTTGAAGAGAATTTCAGTAGATTAGATGCTGTATTCTGCAATAACAACAAGTCCATATATACGAGAATCGGTATTGGTCGCGACACTCGCGACTGTCGCGAACTCAGTCTATCCATAAGCTAGGTAGCATAAATGAATTAGAAAGATATTTAGCGTATATGTAGTATGACGCTTTTTATCATTTTTTTCAGCCCATGGCCTTTATTCGAGTTCAACATTCATCCCGGTGCTTTTCTGAGCTCATCTTATCCAGAAATGACGCACTATTTTTCTAAGGTTATTAGTTGACGAACAACGCTTCTTTTAATGTCTGGAAGTGGCCACCAATCTGTCAAAATGGTCATGACCGTTTGGCAACATGTCCTGCGAAACTCTGCATGAGATTTTTCGGTCGGAGTTACTTACGTCAGCTTACGTCGAATCTAATTCTAAACAGATGAGCTGCATTTTAGCTGCTTTCTGCCTACAAAAGTACAGTAGGAATGCAGTTGACATAACTGCGTCGAAACCGCACACTGACTTCAAACTATACAGTTGTGTTGTAGTGCATTCGGTAGAGTGCAGTAGTCGTCAGAGCTGCACGCCGACTGCAAGCGGACTGTGTAGCCCTTCTGTAACGGCCATAAGGCACATGGCGCGATAAAGTGTGTTCGCAAGTTGTTTTAGCACCTCAGTTAAAGTAGATTGTACAACCGACGTGACGAAACCAGTGATGTCATATGCAGCGGCATCATACAACTATGGCCAGATTAGAGTAGGTAACTAAGTTATAATGTAAACAGTGACGTGGTGGGCGTTGTTTGTGGGTGAATTACCAGAACGCTTACACAATGTTACAAGGCGCGTTGGTAGACTAGGCCCGTTGAGCCCCGTTGGTACTGCAATACTGCTATGAATACATCTGTATTGTTTTCTTTAGATTCTTGACAATTCGGTGATACTTTTAACTACCTAAATCAAACAGTAATACGTGTCTGTGAAAAAATATGACCGGATTCATACTGTTCATAGGCGTTCGATCATCAAACCTATTTGAGCTGAAATGCTGGTAATCACGTTTGTGAGAGCGATAAAAGACATTTTAGTTACTTAACAGAGGTTTGTTAGTTTTATAATTAAGTTGGTTAGTTAGTTTCTTTCTATGGCGATCTACGGGTGCCATCATCGAATAAGCTCCGTGACGTGACACTATTATCAACGCCATGTTATCTGACTCAAATAGAGTCAATATTTTACAAGTGTTCTAGATCTAGAAGGTTTATTCCAATTGAATCCGCAAAGGTGGTCGAATTTGACTCGCGAGATAGTTATTTTTGAACTAATAGGCTGTAGGGTAAATCTACTGCTAACGCTGCTACAACTTGTTGGCACGTTCAATTCTATTTGTGTGTAATTTTATAATCCTGCTAAAACTGGACGTCTATGATCTATATTTTAAGTGGCAATCAACGGGCCTTTTACGCTATTTGGGTCAATTGGTCGAACATAAAAATGAAGTCGATCTACCAAGTGGTTCTTACTCAGTATTTTCATGACAAGCAGAGGCAAACTACAGTCGTTTTATTAGCAATTTACGAGTAACACACGGCATTAACTTCAAGGCAAGATGTTTAACATGACCTATAGTTTTATCTGACTCAAATGGAGGCCTGGTGTTATCGTTCGTACGTAACGGTAATATGGTATCGTAAGTAACTGTAACGCTGTGTTGTAAACAAAAACGTGTCAGTGACATTCAAGTTGCTTATTTTTTTTTATCAAAACTGAATGTTAAGACAGAGCCTAAAATGGATCACGCTTACCCAGAAAATGCCTGTTCACTTTTGCCTTGAAGCATGCTTAGTGTCTATGTGTTCTTAGTTTATAATTTTTCTTATATACTTGTTTCTGTTTAACACTTTAAACTCTCGCGCTTTGTGCACATATTTAAATACTGTTTAATCCGGGTCTAACGCGATATTTATTTACCTTCTGTTTGTTCATGATTGGTTGTATGAAGTTGCTGATGTAGTCGAATTTCTAATGTAACATAAAGATACTATCTCACAAATAGAGATAAGAATTTGCTAACGCTTGCCATGTAATAAAAAAAATACAAAAATATTTATTGGTATCATACTAAAGTAGTAGGTAAGGTACACTTGAGGCTGGCTTCTCCCGGTCATAATAGCAATGCTTGTGTTGGGATACTCCGCTCTTCGTCTACATTGTTATATTATAATATACCTACTTAGTTTAGTAGTTATAATTGAATCGGAAATACTAAAGGTATACTATCAGTGGTGGAGCGTCCATACAAGCCGATTCCCACCGGCTTGCCTAAAATGTCTTGCTTATATATTACCAGGCTCGTAAATCATCAAAAATAGCCCTTTTTTGGCTCCGGGTTGTCCAGTTAAAATTCTTCACGCGCCGCCACTGCGTATGTAGTATGTTATAACTGGCTCAAATTATGATGCATTTATGATGGTACTTTGGGAGATTTAACGGTGATAGATATATCCTTGTCATACCAATCGATATGACCGCCACATCATGACAGGGTTATATCATTTTGGCCACGCCTGTAAAGCGGGCTATTCGCGAGGGTCAAAGTTGCATGCGTAAGCGAACCTTTGACCCTCCTTGTAAGCGAAATGGCTGGACAATCGTTGTGGAGTCCCACACACCCGTCCGGTCCCCCTCCGACGACACACGACGACGACGCATCAAAGCATTCCCACTACGTAAAAAAAAATTGCATCATACAGCCACGTAAGTTACGTAAGTAGACACTACGTCAGTGTGCTCAGTACTTAAAATCTTATTATTATTAAACTCGCCAGCTCGCCACCGTACGAGGAAGGAGGAAGTAATTTCACGGTCTTTAAACGAAAAGCAGAACAAACGATGACGAGCCATTTCAGTTTGTACCTTAGATAACTGTCTTAGAGTTAACATTCCTACAAAGTCTTCTTGGCACCTGGAACGTTTCCATTCTCAGTTTCGTAAACTGAATGAGTCAGCCGAAGGAACAATAGGAGCTTAGGATTCAATCTACCAATTTAACTTAGTAGCTGGATCTGGAAATAATAATGTTTATTTATCATGGTAATAAGATTCCTGATAAGTCAAGTTGTTTGTGCGTTCTAGAGTGGTTATTGTTAACTTCAATGAATTAAAAGCAATCGTCCTACTTCATAAATAGGTATTGTCTGAAAGGGGCCCTTCGCTTGCTGCCAAATTTCCAGAATTGGCGTAGGCATTTCGGAATTCCGGCTAAATATTTTAAGTAACAAAGTTAACAACACCTGAGGCCCTAGCCATTATGTCGCGTTTTACGTGACGTTTCAATACATTTTCACCGACATAAAACCTAGTGTCTGTAGGTGTATTCAGCAAATAAAATATAATTTCATTAAGCAGCCTTAATAAATTATCATGTCAAACTATGGGGTTTATAATAATTTTGATCATAGCAAGATCAAATTATGACATGATGTGTTTAAAAAATAATAATCATATTGTATTAGGTAGGTATTTCTGACGAATTATTTTGTCCGTCGACTAAATTCCCGTTGAGATAATCGCCCGGGACATCCTGCCTGTATAAAATAATTATCAAATTATTACATCGAGGGTTTTATTAGACGTGGGTCGACCCTTGATTAGCGAGCGAGCATATCCCAGATGCCCTTGTAACAATGACACCAGTGTGCAGTGACTGGTGAGACAGCATGGTCTAGTAACAACCAAAAATGGTCTCTAATATTGTTAATATCTAATACAGTCGATATTGTTCAACCTCGAAATTTCGTGGAGTTTGATGAAATTTAGTATGAATGTTCTTTGGATGGAAGCCCTGTTTTCGTCTCCAAAAATCCCCGGGTCAGGTCAGGCCCTTGTAGAACGGCCGCTATCTTGGGAAATGTACTCCATTCGTAAGAAATTCAGGTTTTGTTCGAAAACGAAGGACTCTATGAAAGCCTGGTCGACAGCAACATTAAAGCTGAATAAATTCTGCACGAGCCTGTAGTACACAACCTTGACGAGAAAACCCAGGGACTTTTGGGTGACGAAAACAGGGCTTCCAACAAACATTCGTACCAAATTTCATCAAACTCCCAGAAATTTCGAGGTTGAACAATATCGACTGTATTATTTGACTAGATAAGATGCGGAGATAGTATAAGCCTTTGAGATGTGGTGTTGGAGGCGAATGGAGAAAATTTTCTGGAAAGAGAGAGAGTATAACCAATGGGAGTAAAACTTTGATACGAAACTGGATCCTGTAACACAGGGGTTCCTAGCTCAGGCCCCGTAGCATGGATGGCCTTATCACGCGATAAGTGACAACATAGAGTATCCGTCCCTGGCTGACACCGCTCGATAGAACGAGACTACGCTCTTATCTTGTCACTTATCGCGTGATAGGACATCCATGCTACGGGGCATGGACGCAGGGTCGTGATAAGCATATCGTGTTTATTTTTTTGTGCATAAACTTGTCCATCTTCATTTTCATTTTTTTCAATGAAGAAGAGCTGAATAGAGTGGTGCAGTTAGTGAGAAACTTAGCAAATAGAAGAGATAAGAAATCGTATCTTCCCTCTTCTATTTTCTAAGTTTCGGCATCTCATACAACATGACAACTTCATACTTAACATAATTGAAGGAAAGATAGAGGGGAAGCGTGGAAAAAAGAAAAACAAAAATATTTATTGGTATCATACTAAAGGAGGAAGACCTAGAACAAACGACATAGAGTAACTCAAACAGAGAGTTGATGTTAAGTCGTATCGAGATGTCAAAGAGGTTGCGTGAGATCGGAGTAGATGGGGATCCCCATCTACTTTGAACTACACTGATAAGAGCTTAGCTCCTAAATAAGAGAATAAGAAGAAGGTAGGTAAGTACTTATATCATCTGACTAATACGACGACCGCTTTAGCCTAGTTGGTATAGTGACCCTGCCTACAAAGCAAGAGGTCCTGGGTTCGAATCCCGGTACGGCATTCATTTGTGTGATGAGCACGAATATTTGTTCCTGAGTCATGAATGTTTTCTATGTATTTAAGTATTTATTTATCTATAGGTATAAGCATGTTTATCGTCGTCTAGATAGTACTCTATGGGTACTTAGTCATAAAAGGCTTTGCTTAGTTTGGGACTAGGTGAATTTATATAAGATTATCCGCAAAATTTTTAAATGTATTATTTACTAGCGACCCGCCCCGGCTTCGCACGGGTTTATACTCGTATGTATAATACATGCATGTCCATTCCTCTTGAATCACTCTATCTATTAAATAAACCGCATCAAAATCCGTTGGGTAGTTTTAAAGATTTAAGCATACATAGGGACAGACAGTCATGTTAATGCTGAAGAGAAATGAGATTTTAACTTTTTACTCCACAAACTGAAAATTTTAGTTTTGTGGAGCAATGTATCAACGTATTTATGTAACTTTTTGTTGTTAATAAATAAATTAATAAATAATTAAATAATAGACAGACAGCGGGAAGCGACTTTGTTTTGTACTATGTATGTAGTGATTAATTAATAGGTAACCAAAGCGTTCGAAAAATCTAACACGCTCCAATGTTCCAACGGTTCTACAAATAGGGTGGTTGGAGATATTTTTGAGGGTCATCTCTTATCAGATACCTATATATGCAGATACATTATGGACAATATTAATTAGTTAATTACGGTACACAAGCACACAAAAGATGCGCATACACATCTGCCGGCCGGGACTAATTGCCTTTGAACTAAAATAACTCTGATGCCGGCACAAAATGTCAACAGAAATAAACTCCATAATGCTATTCACAACTTGTTACACCTCGTCTCACAACCGTAGTACCTATATCTTGAAGCCGCCGGGATTGTGATAGCAACAAGTAATTGGAGATCTGGCTTCTGCAGTAGAGTGAAGAGTTTCATAACAGCCCATAGACGCTTAAGAATCAATACTGTCTAACTAACATCTTTGAAGTTTTTTACCTTTTAATGCAGTTAGGTGCAGAAAAAAATAACGTATAGCATAGGTACCACGCTTCCTGTAAAATTGTAGTTTTGTTACTTAGACGGTATTGATTCTTAAGCGTCCCCATGTCACAGAGACGTACCTACAGGTCGATTCACGAAAGCTGGCACGAATGAATTGAACGAGTGAATGATAATGTGTATGTGTGCATCACATAAATATTAAATCCAGGTTGATGCAAAAAGTGATTATGATAATTGTGTTTCAGAGATTTTGGTATATTTTATAACCATGTTTCATGCACAATGACGATGCCGTAAAACGCGAAAATAACAGTTTAATTTCGTACGAATTTCGAATCTTTTCGCCGTCATTTTGTAGATTGCGGCAGTGTGAAAACAGGATATAAATAAATTAAAAACTGTTGACGACGGACTCCTTGGTCTGCTCATTTTTTTATTTTTTTTACAATTCGAACAAGCCATCAGCTTTCGATTCTTGACATTAAGTTACTATGTAATTTCCTGTATGAGTCGTGTGTCACTTGAAATAAATGTTTTCATTCATTCATTAAAAATAAGTCAGAAAAATAAATATACGTTCTATTTACTAAGGACTTTAATAATAATTACTAAAAGGATTAACATGATACTTGGTGCAGATTATAATAGGTAATAATAATTTATTTTTTCTTGAATGACGAAAACGTAGGTACATGTTTACAAAATATTAGGAGGCCCCTGTATAAGAACGGCACTGACACTGCCACTCACAGTGACAAGTGACATTACTTTCATTCAATCCATTCGTGCCAGCTCTCGTGAATCGACCTGTACCTAAGGACATAATATGAGTGGTTCATCCTTGTTCAACATAACAACGTTTGGCTATATGTTACATATGACGTGACGTGATGTTAAACATACTTAGAACCCATCTATGTGAATCTCAAAGAGTTATGTTATATGTAATTAAGGTAAAAAAAGCGGCCAAGTGCGAGTCGGACTCGCACATGAAGAGTTCCGTGAAATAAATTGCGGTTTACGATTTATGACGTATTAAAAAAAACTACTTACTAGATCTCGTTCAAACCAATTTTCGGTGGAAGTTTGCATGGTAATGTACAGTCGCCATCACATACATCGGAGCAAACAAGCACGTCACAAACATCGGAACACACCTCTATTTTCAAGGCATTAGGGTGCATGTGCCGATATTTTTGAACACCTATAGTGTACCGATGTATGTGATGGCGACAGTACATCATATATTTTTTTCAGTTTTATCATTCTCTTATTTTAGAAGTTACAGGGGGGGGGACACACATTTTACCACTTTGGAAGTGTCTCTCGCGTAAACTATTCAGTTTAGAAAAAAAAAATATTAGAAACCTTAATATCATTTTTGAAGACCTATCCATAGATACCTCACACGTATGGGTTTGATGATTTTTTTTTGAGTTTCAGTTCTGTGTATGGGGAACCACTAAAACAAAAAAGAGCCATAAGAATAATGTTTCGAATCCCGTAATGGGTGTCTTGCAGAGAATACTTTCAGACCTTAGGGATTCTGACGGTGCCTAGTTTATACGTTCATATACTGCTTACTGAATTTATTAAACATAAAACAAGGTTTGAAACATATGAAGAACAAGAGTCTCGTGTACTTACGCGCACCAGAAATATGAAAATCAATTTTCGCCCGATGACTAATATAAAGAAGCAAGGTTACTAGGAGGAACCTGACTGTCAAGTAGTTTAATAAACTTCCTGTAGAGCTAAAAGGTATCGTACAATATAATAGTTTTAAAGATAAATTAAAGCAATTTTTATTAAGAGGGTAGGTACTTTTACAGTGTTGAAGAAATATTTGATAGAGTCTAGACTGTAGATATTAGAGCGTAGTTATTTGTTATAGATATATTATATCGTTAGCTTTAAGGAATTCAAACACAATCCTGTATTGTTTACTGAATAAATATGTCTATGTCTATGCCCCTCCGACCGAGCAACCTTGGTCCGCACCGACCGTGCAGACAGTTGTTTGCAGTAAAATGTCATACTACAGCGGTCGGTGCCGACCAAGGTCGCTCGGTCGGAGGGGCGTGTTGGCAACCGTCTAGCAGGGGCTTAACCCTGACAATTTAGACTTACATAGGGCGGTTACCATGGAAAAGTGGCATTTTACGATAAGTAAATGAGTGGGATAAGCCCGGTTGAACAAAGGACACCTTATGTATGACTTTGTGTAGTGTGATGACTCGTTGTTTACCTACCAATACCAATGCGTCGGCGCCGCTCCGACTGGCGATAGCGACTGCATTTTAAATATAAACTTTGCATTATTGTAAACAAATGCACGGATAAAACTTACGGGGATCGCTCTTAAGGTGGTTCGATTGCCATACAAAACGTTATTTGACGTTCGCAGGCTAACGGCGTGATATTTTAAGAAATTTATGTAACAAACTTTCATAAGTTGGCTTCCCATTTGCGCTAAATTCCCCCTTTCCTAGAATAGACTTGTATAAACTAGATTAATTAGAGAAATTGGTTTGGGACATGATATTTTGGGAAAACTATTTTTCTCAAATTAATCTAGTTTATACAAGTTTATTCTAGGAAAGGGGGAATTTGGCGCAAATGGGAAGCCAATTGATGAAAGTTTGTTACATAAATTTCTTAAAATATCACGCCGTTAGCTTGCGAATGTCAAATACCGCTTTGTATGGCAATTGAACCACCTTAAGAACCGAGTTACTTAGTCATTCAGTGGACTGGAATCTTCCATTAACCTAACTTTGAATTCTGTTAATTGTTTGAGGAGAGTAAATAATACTTTTACATCTTAAGTTGTTCTTTCTTTGTTTAGTTTAATATTTTCTTTGTTTAGCTTAATTTTCTTGGCAATAAACATTTTATTTTATTTTATCTGTAGGTATTATACCTATCGTTCAGCAACTGCGTCGTACGTACCTACCCAGTTAAAGAGGAACGTGCATTTGTTTTCTAACTTGATAAAGTTTGACTCTAAAATGTAAATACAATTGGACCAATGATGATATCACGCTTTATGCGTCAGTGCTTCTCAATGACTCTTTATGACTTCAGTCTTTTTTTAAAGTTTAGCTCATTGAAATTGTACCAGCGATTTCACCTTACAATGCCTCAGTGTGTATTTCCAAATGACATTCTTATTCCACACAAAAATTGACGTCATCATTGCAGGTATTCTTTACAATATGGCTGTCGCATTACGTCATAGCTTGCGTTTAATTTAAGGAAAGTTCCTTGACAGGTCGACTCGTATCGCAAGTGGCAAGGCGAGATAATTTAACTGAATTTGCGATGACCGAAGGCCGAGTAAACAATTTCGTTCCGAGAATGATGCTATGTGAGAAATATTCATTTGGATGCGTTGTTATCAAAATAGGAGTGAATACAGGGATATTATTGTCCATTGTGTATGTGTCAAACAATGTTCATACATCTCACGCATGTGTATGTGTTGAATACATTCCAACTTAACTTCCTCGTAGCGTTTCGTACGATTTTTGTAGAATCACATCATCATATTCGCACGAAGCGGTTTGCTTCTAGTTTTATCGCGAGAACACGCGTGGAACATTCTTCTGGCTAACATGTTTCCAGCTACTTACATCTAGGCACCATCTAGGTACCTATAGGTAATACATGTAACACCATCGACCACGTCATCACTTATTATTTTATGATCATGAAAAAGTATGGCTTTTGATAAGCATACGAGTATATACTTATGTAATAAACTAGAGTCAAGTGCAAAAATATGTATCGATTTAATCCTCTCATAGATATGTACCGAAACCTTATATATTTATCAGTAACTTGTATGCATCCATATTTTTACACTTGACTGTACCTAGGTACCTGCAGTAAAATACCTTAGAGATTTAGTATAGGTACTTTTCTGGAATTCAAATAAGTAATGCTACACAATAATTTACTTAACAATATGTTATTCGACAAGGTAATGCAATTGTGTGTATTGCATTGGAATTGGAACAATGGGCGAAATAATATTAAAAGTAGATCTACAACATTATCTGCAATATCATAATTTGTGCCATGCTTTCGCGCCATACCGTTTTTGCCATGCTCTATGAAGCCATAGGTGGTGGGTTGAATTCAGGATTGAACTACCGAGCATGGCCTGCGCAGTGTACGAGACACCACGTTCGTGCAGGTATACGTACACTGCTTGCTCAGGTATGGGTGTTGTGTTCCAGGGCGCTATTTCACCGTCTTGACAATTGTCACCTGACAATGACAATTCCACGTACATTTCTGGGTCAATAAGCTGTCCAGCAAACCGCAGCTATTGTCATTGTCAGGCGACAATAGGGGTGTAGACTCAACATTTATTAGTACTCTTAAAATGTGCCTAGCTAGTGACGAAAATCCCATTCAGATATCTCAAAAAATTACTAAGCTACAACCGTTTTAACATTGCTTGTTAGAGAGATAAAACGCTAGGGGACCGTGACGTCACGATCCACAAGCATCATAGTAAATGTCAATCGTTACATATGAAGGTGCGGTTTGTGGAAAAGGGACAGAATATACCCCCTCTTAAAACTTTGGAAACGTTGTGATTATTTAATCCCCTGCTTTACTTTTTTCTCCGTTTGACAATATTTTTAATCCTTTTTCGACAAAATGTATCATTATTGGTTATTTTATTTGGTGCCTACACCCCTATTGTCGATTTGGTGAAATAGGGGCCTGGTGAGTGAGGTCGCTCCCGAGGAGATGTTGTGTTGAAAGGAAGGGACCCGTGTTCGTCTCAAGCTATCATATCAACACAAAGAATCCTTAAACCAATAACAGGTCGGCAACGCGCTTGTAATTCTTCTGGAATTCTCAATGCCATAGGCTACATACGGTGTCGGCTTACCGTATGCTCGTTTTCCACCGTCGTCGTATAAAAAAACTTTGAACGCGATCATATTTAACGTACCTATTCCAAATATACCGTCTACATTAAAGCTCGCCCTACATGTATAGAATCTCAGCCCATCTCCCCTTCGCCGCCCCGAATTTTAAAAGAAAAAAAACAAGTTTATTCATGCCGCTTTAAAACTTAGGACTGGACAAGGAAAGTAACAGACAGAAAGTATTTAAAATCGTCATTGAAATGGTCTCCACTCAGCTTTATGTCAAGGTACCTTGTGAGCAAAGCACCTGGTCTTCCGTGGATACCCTTCGGGGGATACTACGTCAGCGATAGGTTAGTACGGTGTATAGTCCAAGACATATATCATGCGTCCCTAGCAGGCATGTAAGTGCGAGAGGGACGGATGCTTTATGTCCGACTTAAAAGCGATCATGCTAGCTGGGAAGCTGTGACAAGTTCATAGGTTTGTTTACGTTTAGTCCGATTCCGCCCGGCAGTGTGGACGCTGGCAAACGTTTTGGCTTGCCCTTCTGCTGGTTAGGCCCTCATTCCTTTGGAAGAAGTTTATGATAGAAACATGACGGTGACACCATTATTCATACTGTAATGGTTAAATTATAATGACATCCAATCAAAGACAACAATAACTTTATTGCGACTGACCTTGATTGGGCCGTGAGGTAATCTCTAGGCAGCTCGTTCATTAATATGCTGCATATGTAAACCATGGCGAACAATGTAAGGCCGTCGTGTGTCTGCCGTAAATAATAACAATCCATTAACTACCTAGGTAAGGTCGTTTGGCCTTTTTTAATTACTAAGAACCTAGCTTAGTCATAAAAAAGCGATTGCCTAAGAGATCATTCCACTAGGCGAATTCTCTTTTCTTCAATATTGTTTGGGTTCATCCGCTGGTCGATTACGTAACGCATTGTGCGTGCGTCAGGTAGATCTAACTGTCACTTTTTGTATTGCAAAATGACAATTGAATTGTCCTGAAGTACGTCCAAAAAATAACGTGATCATCCCTCTGCACTCTGGTCTCATACCGGCAAATGAACTAGACAAAAAAGGGGCAGTAAAAAAGGGTACGCTTTCCAACGCACATAATACGAGTATACCGGTGCAAACGCGGCTAAGTACGCTACTTCAACGCACATCTTGTAATTAGTTCTTATTTCAAAGTTCGTATTAAGTAACTGTTGTTTTTTTTCTCTGAACGAAATTCGAGTAAATCACGTCCAGCCAGTACTTATTCCGAAACAAGAACACGAATGTTTCGGCTTAGTGGCCAGCCGCAGGTTTCGCGTTACAGACCTCTTTGTTACAGTCCGTACGCGTTTCCAGCCAGTAACAAATTACGAGATTGTCAACAAATAACCGCTTAAATTCCTCAACCGTGTGATCTTCCTATATACCAATCTGAACTTTATTTCACATCTTTTAGGTTGCTTTTGCAATTTTCGTTTTGAGCGAGATAAGTAGTTGATGAAGTAAGTACCTACCTAATTGAAATGCCGAACGTACAGAGCCGCTTTGTTCCAATTTTAAAAACAAGTAAGTCTTTGTCGGGTATGATGTAGGTAGGTATATGGGTATAAGAGACGTGGATCTTAGCTATTCGTTTAGAATATGATAAGTTTAGGCTGATAAGATAAGGTTATAACGAGTTCTTTGTAATTGCTTAGATTTTCTTAACTAATACAGGAAAAGATACCACACTACAGAACAACTATATTTTAACGGTATAAGTTTCGACATAACATGTTGCTTACTTTGTAACATTATTACATTGTTTCTTTATTATAAATCGTAGTTCAAAGAAACAATTAAGTAAGATTCCCAACCTAATTGTGATCAGTAATTTATTCAAGAACTATATTCGTTTTAGTATAATTTTATCCAAAATCGCTTATATTATAAATAGTTTCACACATTATTGATTATTTACGTTGGAGGTAAAGATAATATAGGTAATAATAAAAAAGTCAGAACATCAAGTAATTAAGAAGTTCCTAATAAAACAAGTATTGGTAAAATGATTTACCCAATTCTTGATGTCTAGTCAGAACTCAATTCATTACAAAATTAACCTACCGAGCGCGAGTACCTACTACTCGGCACTAAAGCCATGAGAGAGCATTTGTGAGTGACTTTAGTTCGGGTAACTTGTTAAACAGCATAATAGCTTAGTAACAGAGATCAGTTAGACCAGCCCACTCTTGTCTCGAGTTGGACATTTATTTACCTGTTATGAGATGCTAAACAAATGATCCACTTCCTTTAGCAGCCTAATATCGGATTCATACAGTACCTGGCTATTTATAACAGTCAGTCCCGATCCCAATTAAATTTCTTAGGATGCGCTTGTGTGTGAAAGTGACAGAAAAAAGAAGTACATATTACAACCTAACCGCATCTCTCTTCCACAGAGCTCCGGAGTGTTCTGCACGTTCTTCCTGGCGCACGCGATCAGGATGCGGCGACGAGCCTCCATCAGGAATTCGTCGTCACTGCGCGAGGCCGCACTCTCAGCAGCGGCTGACGACTCCTTACTCTCACCCAGTGCGCCCGCACCCACCTTGCCAAAGTATTAGACAACAGTATGTAGCAGTGACGAGGCCTTTATCAGGAGTTCAGGGCTCGTCGCTGCGCGAGGCCACGCTCTCAGCGGCAGCATAGCTGACAACTCCTAACTGTCTCCCAGTGCGCCCGAATTCACCTTGCTAAAGTATGTAGCCAGTGACGAGGCCTTTATCAGGAGCTCAGGTCTCGTCGCTGCGCCAGGCCGCGCTCTCAGCGGCAGCAGAGCTGACGACTCCTTACTGTCTCCCAGTGCGCCCGAACCATTGAGCTATTATTACACGTAGTACATTATACTTCAATGGCCCGAACCCACCTTGCCAAAGTATTAGAACAACAGTATGTAGCAGTGACCAGGCCTCCATCAGGACTCGTCGCTGCGCCAGGCCGCGCTCTCAACGGTGGCTGACGACTCCTTAATGTTGCCCAGTGCGCCCGCTCCTACCTTGTCAGAGTATTAGGACAACAGTGTTATGATGTAGTTATAGGGATCAGTCGCGAAATCAATAGTTCTTCCTCTTCGTACCTACACCCAATCTTGCTAAAGCATAAGAACAACTATATCCTACTACTTAATGGTGAGTTAAGACCGAAGGAACGAACAAGTACTGCTCTAGCATGGTTTGTCAAGTTATCGTATCGAAATACCAACTGCAATAGCAAACTTGCTTGCTCTTTTGATCTAAAGCCACCATAACAAAACAACGACATCATTTGAAAGTGAAATTTAAACTTTAATCGGACAGAACGACACGACACAAGTACGATTATGATATTTTTAGAAGGGACTGATGTTTTTTAAACTTTGTGTAGTACGCTGAGGTTTTGGAGGATATGTGTACATGAGTAACAAAGTATTTTAATTGTTCAGATTCAGAATGTGTGTACTACAAGACTTATGTCTGAGCCAAGCGAAAGAATACAAAGCATGTTTTCAACGAGACAATTTGCATGCGTTGTTTATATAATCGAAGTAGTCACAACAATTGACTCATAAAATAACTGTCCCAAAACAGCATTAACAGCGTTGTCTGCAGCACTTTCATGACAAGGCCAAGTAATAAATACACTCTGCATCTGTAGAGGAAACGGAAAAAAGTTCGGAGACTTGCCAAAGTTATAGAGGCCCTAGAAGTAGAATCCCTAGATGTAGAACAGAATGTCAATGACGCAGGTTAATAACTTGTTTCCGTATTCTATTCTAACCCCGTTAAATGTATGTACTTAGGTAGGATTTTTTTGAGACACTTTTGAATAGGTATATCTTTGCATTTTGTGCGGGATCATTACGTTAACACGCTACGGTTCACAATCAGGCATTTGCAAACCAAATTGGCCGCCGCGGCGATAATACTATCTTTTACACACTTGCATGATTTTATGAAGCGTGTCTTTCATATTTTCTGGTCCTAGTTGTCAGTTTGATATGCGAATACTATAATTGTCCTATGCTTATGTGATCAAGATCATAATACGTCGAAAATGATATGCAATTATATCTCTATTATACGTTATTATATTATTATAAGACACTGGATTTATCTTAAGCGTAAACTTATAACAGGCGAGATAACAATCATTTCTCAAGAACAATCTGGTAAGTAAATTGTGAGTAGCAACGTTTTTAGTTTGAATACACGCATGAATAATATGTTGTGTTAAATAGCACATACAATTACATTTTACGTCTACAATATGGTTTAGTAAATGTAAATTTACGAATCTACTTCTCATACCTACGTGTGATATGAGCTATAAAGTCGGTTACGATATTATGCGTATATCTTTGACGCTTGTCGACTAGACGCCTTGATGAGAATAATGAAGTCTATGTCGGAAAATGTAAGTGGATTTATGAAAAACTTTACATTATGTATGACACTGTAAAGACAAGTAGAAAAAGCTGTTTTTCCGTAGTCGGGTTAATTTTTTTTGAACTTTTTATCCTTTTTATTTTAATACCTTTTTAGAGTAAGTACTTACGTAATAGACAATTGTTTTTTTTTAACCTGTTGTCTCCCGATGCCGCGAATTCACGGCATCCTCCCTTCAATGGAATTTATATAATTTTAAATTAGAACAAAGTCGCATTTGTTTTGCATCATTCGATTTTAGAAACAGAACAAAGTCTACTCTAGTTTTTATTTTGATTTGATTCAAATTTCACTGCCTATTTTCCAGATACGGCGGGAAACCTCAGGTCTAACCTCTACGAAGTCTACGACAATACTTGTTATAATCATACCTCTAGCAATGATTGGCGATAGTTTCCTAATACAAGAAAAATGCATTTGACCGTTTTAGTACTCAATTATTTAATACAAAACTCAGGTGGTTCAAGGGTGAATTTTTTGTCAAGCAATAATATTATTTAGAGCCTTGAGTTATGTCACAAAATCGAATATAGTAAATGAATGTCGCGTGTCTTCATTAATTTGTGTTTATTTTATAAATAAGTATGATTATTGTAGCGTGTGTATGACAATTGTAAAATTTATTAACAGAGAAAGACAAATGTGTTATTTTATATGACTTGCAATGTATTAGTATTTATTAAAATATTTACTAATTGTTAGGAAACCGAAATGGTGCGAATAAATGATTAACGTCCTGGTTCTCAGTAAAAGTAGATAATACACGAACAAATGCTCAAAATAACAAACGACAAAGTAGGTATTATTTATTGTCCAATGAAAATACTGTAAAGAGTATGGATTCAGTAAAACTTCGTACTTACTTAACCTACGGTTACCGACGGTGATTTCAAACAATACCGAGCCTTACTCGTACTCATTTATTCATAAAATATAAAAATTTACATGTCAAAAATAGAATTACATTATGTCACAAGTATAATACTGACACGACAAAAAGAACCATGTTCATATTAGGCCTGCAACACACTGGCGCGGCCTGCGGTGGCGGACCATAGTAAATTTGACAGCTAATGACAAGTTTTCTATTGTCCGCCGCGGCCAGGCCGCGCCAGTCTGTGAGAGGCCTTATATAATCAAGTTTTACTATGGTGACCTCAACCTCGAAAAAGGTTTTCTGCCAATGAGTAATTCGTGAGTTTTATTTGGCTGAATGCTTTTTTTATTTATGAATCCGTCGCTAACTTGTTGTAAAACAAATTTAACCGAATGGTTAATAGGTTTGGAATAGTCAGGTTTGGTTTGTTTTCAGAACATCACGACTTCGGGGAAACAAAAAATTTAAACATTGATTTTTACTCGCGGTCAATGAATACGGGTCACCCTAAATGAAATAACCGCAATAGGTTTTTTTTATATTTAACACTAGTTATTAACTTATACTTCGTTTTTTTAGCATTAGAGAGACCTTTGCAGAACGAGATATAAGGTTTTTTATCGGGCACACTCTGCGGATCGAACGAGTTAATAAATATCACGTATTTATTATAATTTTTAGTAATACATACATTACTCAGTGTTGTGAACAGATAAGAAACATAATATTAGTTAATTTATATTCTAAGATGAAAAGATAAGAATTTTAATAAATTGCGTTTGCAATTTTTCATGGAAAGGTTGTATATTAAAAAACCTAAAGAGGCAGAGTTCTCACACAATGGTCTATTTTTAAACGTCACTGTCACTATCTGTAATTCACTCATGTGGGTGATGTGGGTTTTTCATTCGAGTTCATATTGTTGTCGGTTGAGTCGGTTGTGATTTCTATTGCTGTAAGCTTACTTAAAGATTGTTGTTATCGTTTTTGTTGAATTTTGTTATTAGTTGTTGATTTATTTAGATATTTCGTTTGTTGGTGTACATTTACAATGTATGAAGCCGAGGCTGGCCCAAGTGGGCTACAGAAGTCGCAGCCGGTTCCGGCTAATGTTTTTTCATCTCCAAAGAAGAAAAGGCAAAAGCAGAATCCTCTGACTGCCAGTGAAAAGCGGAAGCGGGTGGTGAATATTTACAAATTAATGTCAGAAATGTGCCATAGAAAGGAGTATCCCACTAAATCAGACCGTGTGAAAAAGACTGCTGAGACTGCTGGCATATCGTTGGCTACGGTATACAACATTTTAAAAGAAAATATATGCGTTCAGCTATCGGTAAATATCAAATGATATGTACTCGTATGTAGGTACATAAGTTCCGAGAAATTCAGTGGTATCGGTCGAAATCGAAGAAGGAAGGTTTACGACCACTGCTTCTGTGTTTACCCGTTTGACAGATAATTCTAATCTTAAAAAAAACGAAGTATAGTATAGTATTATTTTTAATACCCAACTGTATTAGCAATTTCCGGGATCCTATTATAAAAATATCAACGTCCAAAAATGACGATTTTTGCGATATCTCGCTCCGTTAACGTTGTTTTTTTTCATGGGTTTTTACGAGTCCGATTTAAACCTGGTAACTTTCTTTTGTTACTGTTATTTTTGCAGTTTACGTGTATAATTAAATAAAGGTCTTGACAGGGTTAAAAAAACTATACAACCCTGCACTATTTTAGGAAATATGACAGTATTTTACCGACCCGTATTCATTGTCCGCGAGTGTACTTACGGTACTTTTGCACTTGGCTGTAGGTACTTTAATGGGAGCAATGTAAAATACTCAAGTTCAGGTCAGGACCGAAAATAGCTCGTTGCTGGTACGTCACGGATTGTGTCTGGCATTCTGTAACCCCTTGTATTCCAGCAATCCGGAGTACGAAGGCCTGGTCTCCCAACGACATACCTGTATGTCGGCATGTGTGGTCCCATTGGTCCAGCTGTCAGATCTGGATAATGAACCGTGGTGTATTTTGTATATAAGATTCATTTTCATTTGTGTACATGTGGGTCATTGGGATTCCAGGGTAAAAAAAATGACCCACCTGTGGGACCTGCCGGACGACATACATGTGAGTCGTTGGGAGACAAAGGGGTAAACAACAACATGCATCACGTTCTCGTCAGACATCAGTCATAGCTTCTGTGGAAGCCTTTGTTGAATTCCTTTTTTTAGGGTTCCGTACTAGTGTTGTGGATAACGCTCATTTCGAGGCTTATAGACTCAAGCCTTAAAGACTCTCGAGGCTTATAGACTCAAGCCTTAAAGACTCCCGAGGCTTAAAGACTCGATGCTTTTTAAGAACCGTGTTGGTTTATTTTACGCATATGAATGCAAAATATTGACTTTTCGTTAGCGTTATCCATAACACTATTCCATACTCAAAGAGTAAAACGGGACCCTATTACTAAGACTTCGCTGTCCGTCTGTCTGTCACCAGGCTGTACCTCAAGCACCGTGATAGCTAGAGAGTTGAAATTTTCACTGATTATGTATTTCTGTTGCCGCTATAACAACGAATACTAAAAACAAAATAAAATATTTTTTAAGGGGGGCTCCCATGTGATTTTTTTGCCGTTTTTATAGATAATGGTACGTCTGTCTGTCACCAAGCGGGTTCTCAAGAACCGTGATAGCTATAGAGAGTTGAAATTTTCACAGATTATGTATTTCTGTTGCCGCTATAACAACAAATACTAAAAACAAAATATTTTTTTTAAGGGGGGCTCCCATACAAAAAACGTGATTTTTTGCCGTTTTTATAGATAATGGTACGGAACCCTTCGTGCGCGAGTCCAACTCGCACTTGGCCGGTTTTTCATAGAATTAAAATTGCAATCAATACCGCAACATTCGTTTGTTTAAATCTCGGTCTCAAGGAGGTATGACAGTGTGAATTTTCCATACAAACGATTTTAAGTTTTTGTCCAAAAAACATCTGTATGAAAAATTCACGCGAAAAAATGAAATAATAATCATTACGTTACCAACATCGTCAGTGGTTTTTAAACGTCACCCGAGGCAAGTGTCGACGGAAATACATGTTTTATTAGCGATAAGATTACGTGTAGGTACTTAACAGTTAACCTAAAAAAATAAACTACATAATATTAATTGGCGTGGAATTAAATTTCCAAATAGATTTTTACTGAAGTGTGACCGTAATGCCTACTTGTCTGAGTTGTATTTTTTTTCAACAAATGTTAAAGAATAAGCATTGCGTCTATTTTTCCTTTTACTTGTAACTTATTTTTTAATACAGTTGCTCAAAAAGTGGTACTTTTTGTGGCTGCGTAGCGTACGAGAAGCTCAATTTCTCGAACTAGTGCTTTTTACTTTTTAGTTCCAAACCATACTTTCGAAACGCAGTAATTTTATATTAGATTTTTTACTTGGAAATTATGAAATTAAAAACGCTTACGAATACTAGGAGTATTTATTTTTGATCGCGTTAGTATGAAAGTCATTTTTGAAGCTGAAAATGTACGCATCTGTAGGTAGACCGCTTAACTCATTCCTCGCTTGCGCAGCGCGCGGGTGCAGGGGTATGACGATAACGGGGTGCGGGCGCCGGGGTTTGCCTTCCGCACGTCGCCCGCAGCCCGTTATAGTCATACCCCTGCACCCGCGCGCCGCGCAGGCGAGGACCGAGTTAAACGGTCCACCTATAGGTACCAGGAGCGCATACGCAAGCAGAAGTTTCGATGCAGCCACTAACAGTTGAGATCGAGGTACAATAATATAAATTTATTTAAAGAATTCATTAATATATAAATGACGAATATTAATTTATTATTTTTTCGCAATTGTATTAAAAAACGTCGTTTACAACACGTGTGAAATGTCTTTTACCACTCGTACCGAGTCTTGCCACTCGCTTTCAGCTCGTGGCAAGATACCTCGGTACTAGTGGTAAAAAGACATTCTTTTCACACTAGTTGTAAAATGTACTATATTATGATTATTTTTTTATTGGTATTGCTATTAACACAGGGAAGTGACAGTTGGTATTAACCGCATGAAAATCAGTTTATTTTGCTATAGCGTTTTCCTTGCTGCTTTTAGGGAATCAGGTACGTGTATTGATTACTCAATTACAATGGAAAATTTACGCAGAAAGCTGAGTTGGCATTGGCAGAGAAACAATTTGTATGCAAATGCATGTCAAACATGATTATGAGTGACTGCTATGTTATCAGTGGTCAGGTTCTGGAGTGGCGACCACTTACCGGAAGGCGCAGCGTGGGTAGGCCCCCCACAAGGTGGACTGATGACCTGGTAAAGTCTAGCAGTGGACTTTCGGCTTATATGATGATGATGATGAAGTCATCAGTAGGTAATGTGCACATTAATGGGGCTGGTTCGACCCTATCCCGAACGATAACACAGAAAAATTCCGAAGTAAATTTGTCCGTAACCATCATTAATCTGAAATCTCAAAATACCTAACGTTATTTTTTGCGAAACTAAAATTTGGACGCAGATGATTTCATGGAATATATAATAAAAAGGTAACGTTAGTATTATATCCTGAGAATTTAATATTCTTATCTATGAAATTCGGAAAAATATGCTTTTGGACAAATGACTGGAATTATGTCGGTAGTGGTACCCGCCTAAGGGATCGTCCTAAATAATTAGTCCTTACAACGCGACTACGCGATTATCGCAAGTTAGCGACCGACGAGCCGGTCTCCTTATTCTCCAAAGTCGCCAAACATTTTTGACTCGAATAGCGTGTCCTAATTGATCGCGCGATTGTCAATTAGGACGCCTATTCGAGTCCATCGTGTAGTGGCGTTGTACTAATACGTCCTAAGACGATCCCTAACGAACGTGTTATTATGACGCACGTCCAAGCGCTTATTTGGTTTATCGAGAGGCTATTATTGTTTAATCCGCCCGTTTGGGTCCAGTCATTTCAAAGTCATGAGTCATGACCGACTGGATATGTTTTACAATGCTATTGAGGCAATTACCAACACTTTAGTTAGGTAAATAATGTGAATGACGTGTCGAACGTCCTTTGACAATACAGAATACAGTTTCCGGTTCCCGTCATATAATATCTGAGCGAACAAGGTTCTCAGAAATATAAGTGTAAGATGTTTCAGCGTCCTTGCATATTACAATTGGATTAGCTTAGTCTATCCGACATTAAACCATTCGTCCCTTACTAGCAGTGTTAGTGCGAGAGGGACAAAAAATATAAACCTGATCATGTTATGGTAATGTTAGACACAATGGGAAATATGACAGTAGAAATAGGATAGAATATTTCGATGGGAACTACCGTTTTCATCAATGTGTAACCAGAGTCTTGAGGATGGTTTTGAGTATACTTGTTACTTGTGTAGGTATATGTAGGTACAATTTACCTCCATACATGGATCTATGTGCCAAGTATGGAGCGCAATGTTGTTAAAATGAATCGTTAAATGTACGTGGTGATAAAATGTATGTGTCACCGTTAGATTGTGAAAACCGTCAGTTAACTGACGGAATATTGTGAACTGCCAAAATAATGCATAATTTTACGCATTCATTTTCGTTAGTTTATAAACTAACAATGTCATATCGTCAAATTGTGAACTGAATAAAATTTGCATGATTCGGAACGCAATCTGTGCGCTGTTTGGTTGAGCGAATTATTCCACTTGCATCAGTTTCCACTTACGTCAGAACATTATTGTTTTTTTTTGTTATTCAGACATTTTATTCCATTTATTTCGGCATCCAGCAGTGTCGACAAAGCCCCGCTGCACGGGGCTCCTATTTCTGGGCGCTTTGCCCTTCGGGCAACTGAAGATACATAACTAACCTAACCTAGGTACCTAGTCTTTGTGTACGTTCCGTGGCAAGCCCATTTGATCTCAGTTCACAATTTGACCATTCGACATTGAAAGTTTATAAACTAACGAAAAATAATGCGTTAAATTGTGAACGGTTTTGACATTTCACCATTTTTCGTCAGTTTATAATATCGCGAGTTAGATTATAAACTGACGGTGTTCACAATCTAACGGTGACATATACATATAGGTAGGTTTACTCGAACCGAGTGGTTTGGAATAGACTATGTATTACAATGCCAAAGTTATAACGCATTTAAAGATTTAGAAGACGCTGGTGGTATATTAAAAGTTAGCAGCAGTTGGACTTATAAATATAAATGACGATGATGATGATAATAATAACGACGATGATGATGAATAGTGATGATAATGATGACAGTAATATTAACGATATTGTATAGGTACATTAATCGGGTATACTACATAATTCCAAAGAATCATTACTCTTAAAGCATTTTTTCCTTTCATAATTGATTTTCATTTTCCTTTCATTTTTTTACCAGAAACTATCAGCCGTGAAAGAATAAAAAACGACTTTAAAAGAAAATTAAAACGACATTATTTAAGTATAATAACACATAAGGCATAAGTAACTGTATGTAACATGTGTTTAACCTAAACCTATTTATAAATTAGTACCTAAATAATTAATTATTAACTCTGTATTATGATGTTTATAATCACACAGACAAACTGTTCCGACAGTTTTGTGAGACCCAGTTAATGTACCCATGTTTATATACTCTGTTTATTAAATACATTTAATAATAATAATAATAGATACATCATGTGTTCATGTGCGTCCACATGGTCATTTAGCGGAAATTGCTTTAGGACAGATGACTACTTATATGGAATTTTTGTATTTTCGCGGAATACGACCGGGATTTCCGTACTAGTTGTCTATTCTAATTTCTAATTCAATTCAATTCAAATCATTTATTGCACTCATGTTAGTATACAGTTCTTAAATTATATATTACAGTTCTACATGAACCCTGTAAGGGCACAGCAATGAAATAAACAATAATTAAAATAATAATAATAATAACCATAAATATAATTCGGTATTTGACAAAAGTCAAATCAGCTTCTTTTTATGAAACGTCAAAACGCTCCGTGTGTACTATGTTGTGAGTGTCACATCACAGTCAAACAACGTCCTTATTGTTAGTTTTTATGAATTTACAAATCTTAAAATAGCAAACAGAAATGAAAGCTTGATATTTTCCGAGTATTTTCGTAATGTTTATCTGTTGCCCATGAAAAAACAATTTATTTTCACTGTTGTCAAATACCCAATTCAGAAAAAAATAAGGATGGCTTCTCGATGACTCATTTGTTATTAATAGGTAATTAAGTTCAGATATTAAGTTAAGTTTTATTATACGAACGTGTTTCGTAAACTACCTACAGTAAAATCGCCCTGCTAAGGTAAGCGTTCCAATGTTTGGCACCTTTATTCTAATAATTAACAGCCTGTTTTTAAACCCCCGAAGATAGGGGCGTTAAATAGTTTAACATGGTTACTTATCTGAATCACTAAAAATGATTTCCCAACTGTATCGTTTGTCCAAATTTTAATTTGTCCTAAAAGCCGTTTTTCTCTGAAGCCATGACGTTTTCAGGATGGTTATAATTATAAAAAAAACCTAACCTAACCTGGGTTCTACGAGTACGCGATAAGTATTAATAGTACATTATGATAAAAGTGAGGTATGTTGATCATTACATCAGAGGCGGAATTGTCACGCGAACCGCAGGTGAGCGTGATAATAGAGCCGAGGATGTAATTATCAAAGCTCACGCGTGTCATACGAATGCTTTTCAACACATTTGCGAGGAAAAAATCCTTTTCATAAAATGAACATGTTACAGGCTCCTAAGTTGTTTCCTATAGTTATTGATGACTACAGGTTTTTACTCACATACCTATTTGTACATCTCCAAGAATGTACAGTGGCGTCAATTCTATTTATCACTTTTCTATTCACTACGAGTCAACATTTTTAACAATAATCAAACACGCATCATCAATGTTTACAAGTATTTGTGAAATTACCTATAATGGCGCGCAACTCTAAACAGCCAATACAAAATAAAATAAATATTTTCTTATTCAATATAAATTCATGTAAAATGTTATCAAAAGTAAATAGTTTTACTAAATGAAACGTTTCTATATCATATCCAACAAGAAATAATCAATTAATCCACAAGAAGGATTTAATTTGTTTAGTCGAGTAAGAATCCATTTGCCGAGAATTAAAAACAAACCTGTATAACCCGGTCAATTTAAGAATGCGCCGAGTCCATACATACACCTTGCTGCAAGGTGCCAACGTGTCTTAATCGGGATATAAACATAACTACACGAGTGTCGTAATGTTATTAAACACGCGTGTTTAATACCCAGGATTATGAGCCCAAAAGCGGCACGTTACGAGCAAATGTGTTCAAAAACCAGATAAAAGATTATCGGTTTTCGAGATAATTGGCTTTTTGCCGAAATAAAAATTCGGACAAACGATACAGTTGGGAAATGAAATTTAGTGATTGCGATAGGTTACCGTTTGGCATGTGTATCTGTGTGTCTGTCTGTGGCATCGTTGCTCCTAAACGGTTTACAAAAGTATGTCATCGAGATGGTTCTTTCTTAGCTATTGTGTGTTGTGTCGAAGATGTTTCATAAATAATAGTACATTGGTTAACAAGGGGCGTATGAGGAATATTGCAAACGAGAGTCTATCAGAAGCCCGACGCCGTGAGGCGGAGGGTTTTTGATGACTCGAGTTTGCAATATTCTTACGCCTGTGTTATACACAATGTTTTTCATTATATTTGCGAGGAAAAAAATAACTACAAAAGACAGAAGAATAAAATTATACAAGCGCACCAATCAAATGTTGACGAAATTGACAACTTCACTTCCAGATCAGTGCGAGTGGGGGGCGTAGTTTCAATATTTCAACCAATCACAGAGCATGGAGCATGTGGTTCTTGCAGGGCATGGCCTGCTCGATTACCAATCACAGAGCCAGAATTCTTGTCGTACGCGGCCGTCAAGATTTGCTTAACCAATCAGATCACACACAAGCTCATTACTTCCCTTGGAACCATTATTTCCCGCGGGAACAATTTAGGCCATTGTCCTTCCGTATACAGGCCTAGAATAACACCATTTATGAGCAAGTGTGATGGAAATAAATTATTTCTTTATTTAGGTATTAATTAACCCATTACATTAAAAATATAAAATTAATTTTTTTAAATCATATACCTACAAATAAATTTAAAACCGGCCAAGTGCGAGTTGGACTCGCGCACGAAGGGTTCCGTACCATTATCTATAAAAACGGCAACAAAATCACGTTTGTTGTATGGGAGCCCCCCATAAAAAATATTTTATTTTGTTTTTAGTATTTGTTGTTAGTATTTACGGCAACAGAAATACATAATCTGTGAAAATGTCAACTCTCTAGCTATCACGGTTCTTGAGATACAGCCTGGTGACAAACAGACGGACGGACGGACGGACAGCGAATTCTTAGTAATAGGGTCCCGTTTTACTGTTTGAGTACGGAACCCTAAAAAACAATGATAATTATAATTATTACAATTATATTTATTAATGTTTACTTGTGTATTTATTCACATTTATTGGCATGTATTAAGATTGGTTTGTACTAGCACTGGGACGTTTACCTTCCCCTCATTTTGCGAGTATTTCGAAGGCAAACAACTGAAACCTTTTATAGATTCCGAAGCCTAACAAAGACTACTGAATTGCAATTGATTTCTGTTCTGTAGTTTAGTGATGTGTGGGTTGTGTGATTGTTATTATTTCAAGTTAATTAAATTTAATATTTACCTACATTTAAGACATTTTCGGTGAATTTTGTAACGTTTATTTAGTTAATATTTTGTACGCTGCTTAGTTATAGGTATTACTTTGTATGACGAATTATAATAAATGGTTAAATATATGTTATAAATGTTTTAATTTATGATAGAACGCTTCACCATTATCCTTATGTAAACTGTCACCGGTACTTATATCCTGTTAATTTTCCTGGGTTAATATATTTATACTAACCTATACCTACCTATCTAACATCAGTTAGGTATCTAACTATCTATTTAATGTTGTTATCCTATCCCGTTAAGGGGCTCCACGCGCTTTTTGACGAGTTTTGAGTTGATATTCCTCTGGCAAAACTATAAGTAGGTAGATATAGTAATGGTACAAACGCTTATCGGTTCTTCAATCCTTTATCTTCGTTTGCACATAGACAATTTTGAAAACTGTGAGTTTTGAAGTAAATATGGGATATTATTTCGGTAAACCTCGTTTTTAATACGATAAGCCATAAAAACACGAAAAAACGGACAGTTTACAGATCAAAGATCATTGGGAGCCCCTTAAACAGTTGGTCGATTGCCTAACGCTTCGCACGGACGGGACGTTAGGCAGATCAATATGTCATGTTTGTATCGGAAAATGACAAGCAAAGTGTCCCAACGCTTGTTTGAAAAAAAACGCAACTACCCCTCAGGAGACAACATGATAAGAGTTTCTTAGAAAACTGGTTACAACATGAAATGATTAGAAGAACTAAACCCCACATTTGTTGAATATAAACCCATAAAAGGACAGATTTAAAAAGTGATCCATTCCACAACTTTTTACGGTCGACGAGTTTCGCTTGGCCTATTTTTTACATGGAATGTTTTGCACACGTGGCCCACAGATCAACGCCTTGAATTAAAATGGAGTAGAAGTACTTACCCAAAGTAGGCCTTTCTTAAATTAATAGGTGACAGGGTAGGGTGGGTGTGAGCCTGGCTGGATAGTGCCATAGCACGCTGAGAACAGCTTGTCGATATGCGCGGCCCATGTCAGCCCGGAGTCGATCATGAATCCCAAGTATTTCGTAGCTAGTAATAACGTCTTTTATATTTTTCTAGGGCATACACCTAACAATAACCGCATGCAAAATTTCAAGTGTGTAGGTCTGCTAGAAGTACTTACCTTAGAATTTCGATGATCGATCAGTGAGTCAGTCAGTGACAAAGTTAGTAACGGCTACCGGTTCGAATTTAATGTAATTTGGTAATATATCTAGGAAGGCTGCAAGGATAATTTTTTTCATACAAACTAAAAACTCGAATATCTCGGAAACCAGCGAGTTTCGACCCCTGATGTCCAGTCAACATAAATTGTTGCAAATTAGCTCTAGTATAACCCCTTTCAAGGAATAGGTCGAATTACCAGTCACCCTGTATATTACCAGATTACATTAAATTCGAGCCGACTTTTTTTGAATTTATAGTTTTATTTGGTTTTCTCATCAATCCAAAAGTATGTATACAACTCCTACATATGATTTTTGCACTTTTCGTCAAAAAAAATCTAACTCTTTTTATAATGCGTAACTTTTGGTACACCCGGCCCGGCGGTCAGCATACTGGAGCCTAGCTATGTAATGCCCTTCTCGTCACTGAAAGTTTAGGCATCTAGTTTTTTCTATAACTAAGTTACAGGGCTTGGGCAGGGAATGGCTTCGAGAAAAGGATATATGGTACGGCCATGCCTTTTTTAGCTTTTTTGCTCCACTGGTCGAGCGAAGCGAACGAAGTTCTCCGTTTCAGCGCGGGCCAAAATTCTTTCGTATGTCCCGCTGTTCTTCTCTACAGGTCGCATTTCTTAACCGATTATCGTGAAATTTTGTGAGCAGGTTCAATAATTATATATTACTTGTCAATTCCGTTTTTAGAAGAAAATTAAATAGTTATGAACAAAAGATAGACGTGCGAGTATACAGGTCACAGAGTATATAGGATTAGTGACGTAGTTAATACTTGCTAATAAGTAGCACGATAACGCCTTGATTCCTTGTTAGTTTTGCAACCCCGACGTACCTACAATGCTACAATGCAACACATCCGACCGTTGCAATTAGAATTCGCTTACATTGGTCAATTGGTCGCTTTCGAGGAAGCTACACCCACGTTACTCAACTATGTAGAAGTATCACTACTTGTATGTATAGGTATACTAAAGCTAATATTCAGATAAGTAATATAGTTACAAAGAACGATAGTCTTACAACGAGACTTCGTTGTCCTCAGGGCTAGGTAGGTACCAGTAAAAAAAAAGCGTAAAGTAGAGTGTACTTATGGCTATTGTGTACCTACCTACCTAATTTGGCAAGCATTACACGCATATTACACCTTTTTTTTTTTTTTTTGACGGAGTGGATATGCACTTACTCATCCCCCCAGCCGGGAAGCTATAATGGGGGGTATGTGGGACTCACACCCTCCAGCCATCTCTATTTAAATATACCTAAAATTTACACGATATGCGACAGGTTACGGACCATTCAGGAATTCTTCATGTTGATATTTATTATCTCCCCTCGCGCCGGGTACATAGGGTATAGCCGATAGGTACTACATAATATATCACCACAACCACATCCACAATATATATAGCAATGGTATATACAAGATTGCCGAATGACAAGCTATATTATTAATTTGCCAAATTTTATTCAATAGTTACCTCTCTCTTGACTCTCTTCTACCTAGCGTTATCCCGGCCTTTGCCGGGTCCGCTTCCCTACTAGATTTCCTCTGCTTTGCACGATCCAGGTCGTCTTCCAATATCTTATTCAATAGTTACCTATCAAAATAAAATAAAATAAAATTTTACTTCACACTTTCCTACTCGTTCACTTAAAGCCCGAGCCACACCGACTGCGTGCGCAGCACGTATGCGTGTGCAGCACGTACACCGCTGCGTTTTAATGTATGAATCCTCATTCGACATGTCACACCGGATGCGTCTGCGTAGACATGCTGCAACGCATACGTGCTGCGCACGCAACGCAGCACCAGGCAGACAAACCGGCTGCGTGCTGCGTGCGTGCGTACACAGAGCGGAGCGGCAACGTCGCTTCGCTGCGTGCAGTGATGACGTTGCATTTATGTACGGACGGACACGCACAGCTCGGTGCTGCGCGTGTGACGCGCAGCTCTCTTGTATTTATTTACAACTTCTTCGGTGCGCGTGGAGGTTTGCTTAATGAATATGAGTATTTCTCCAGTTATAATAGCCGTTGTGTATATTAGTGTCATATAAAATATATGAGATCTCACTAAACCATCTCTTGACATGCCGAACTACCAGAAAAATCGATCGTCGTGAGATTCAAGTTCGCGACAAAAGTTGTGTTATTCACTATGTTATTCTCTTCTTCCATTGATGTTATGAACCCATACTTTTTTGGATGTCGCATAAAATCCAAAATGAGGAGGAGGATCTTCACGCAACAGTAAAAACAGTGATATTTCTTTGTCAGAAGAACTGCCATCAAACATAGTGCAAATCATATAAATAATAGTACGCAAATGGCGGCTGGTTACAATACGGAGCTGCAGCGTGTGCAGCAGGTACGCCGTAGACACGCGCGTAGACGCGGGCGTAACCCGGTGTGACAGGGGTGCTGGGCACGTCTACGCTTACGTCGACGCATACGTGCTGTGCTGCACACGCAGTCGGTGTGGCTCGGGCTTAAGGCTCGACCTTTCAAATTTTCGTAAAAATTAGTTGTTTAGTAACCACTTTATATTATACCTACATTATGACGTAACAATTTACCGTGGGAAAAAATATATCATATATATGCAAGATACGAGAATTAACATAGTTTTCGTAGAAATCCATTTTAACAAGAGAAAGTAGAGAAAAAAAAATCTAAAGTGAACCCTATTATTTCACTTGTAACCAGTTTACTGCTCCATTTTTTATCAGAAAAAGATGAAATTTTATAATCTTCTTCATAAAGTAATGGACAATAATGTAATTTTCTTACGTAGGTACTTAAATTTCTTCTCGTTTTCTGAAATATTCCGAAAAACATGATATCCGCGCTTTCGAACACGCACTTCCATCTCGCTCACGCGTATGCTCAATGAGAGGGAGAGAGGACCATGAACGTGCGGAGCCTTAATGTAATTTAGTAACTAGTTTAGTTCAGGGCTCCGGCGTATTACCACACATCAAAGCTGTTGTACTAGTTCCAACTAAATCTAGCTGGCTGTCGATTTATTCATTAAAATTCAGCCTGGCCCCGTAGCATGGATGGGCCTTATCACGTGATAAGTGATAGGATAGAGCTGCCGTCCCTGGCTGACACCGTTCGATAGAATGAGACGACGCGCTTATCCTATCACTTATCGCGTGATAACGCCTCCATGCTACGGGGCCCGATCTAGGTCTTATTCAAGATCACAGAACTGGACCAATGATTAAGTAGATAAGACCGGATCGACAACGTTTGAATGTGGTGAATGTCCATTATTCGGTGGAATGAACTATTTTCCGACAAACAGACATTGCACGTAAAACCGATAGCCGTTGGGGCGGAAAGGTTCTCGAGTGGCGACCACGTACCGGAAGACGCAGCGAGGGTAGACCACCGACAAGGTGGACCTGGTAAATGCGGGTAGCGCACTAGCGCAGGACCGGTCACTTTGGTACTCTTTGGGGGCGGCCTATGTCTAGCAGTGGACGTCTTTCGGCTGAAATGATGATGATGATGAGACAAACATTGTATTGTGCCGGTTATGCATTAAAGTTTTTACAGACCCCAAAAAAAAGGTTAGTTATATTGTAATGACCTGGAAAGCCGACAATTTATATTTGTTAAATATATCGTCTAGTCCGCATAACACAACACAAGCAATATATAAATTAAAGCGACGGGCAATATGTACATATTTTAATTTTTAATAATTTTAACAAATTAAATAAAATTACATTTAAATCCACTTTGATTTTAATATTTCAATTAAATATTCATTTAAATAAATTTATTGTATCCATTATATTCTTAATTATAATCAGCATCTTGATCTGATGTAATTTTTATTTAAAAAATTTAAATATTAAAATTATTCAAAAATATTTTTTAACAACGATAATACAAAAAAATTTATTAATTAAAATTATTCGTGGATTATCAATTAATAAAC
The DNA here is from genome assembly GCA_963854355.1 of Epinotia brunnichana. Taxonomy (NCBI): domain Eukaryota; kingdom Metazoa; phylum Arthropoda; class Insecta; order Lepidoptera; family Tortricidae; genus Epinotia; species Epinotia brunnichana. Next base: position 28,981,253 of record OY977943.1, read on the forward strand.
AGATTACATGGGGCTAGTTTGATTTAAATGTAAGATACTTAGTCCCCTAATATGTATTTTTACTTATTTATATTGGTAATCCTTTCAGTTTCATTAACTCATCTAAGTGGTCGCAAACCGGCACACAAAATTAAGTGGTCGCTAACCGGCGCAATGATCCTACTGATTAATTATGACTTTTATTCACGGGAATTAAGTAACTGACTATAAGTAGGTACCTTGATGCAAGGCCCATAGTACCTTATTATATAATAATATCCTCCTGTATAATTAACATACATAGCTTGTCTGTTAGTGTTAATTTAAGGAATGAATAAATACAATAAAATAAAATAGGTATACAAACAAATACCTCCACAATAAAAAGTAAATGACATTAAGTTAGTATATACCTACCTACATTGACTCTATAATTATGAGAAAACATATCAATTTGACACACTGTCTAACTAAATAACAACAATATTATATAAGTACTTGTACACTTTTTAACTTACACAATTTACAATTTTATACTGCGTCTTGGGTTTGGTAAGGCTTTCAATGCAAAGAAATTTCAAACTAGTCAACAAACGACGGAATTATGAGAAAACAACTAAAAGGGGAGTTGAGAACCACCTTCTAATTTGGAAGCTTAGTAATGTGGTAAGTAATTCATGCACAGTTACTCAAAACGATTCTTATTCTACCGTTTACTTCAACACCGACTTAACATGTTTTATCGTCTAATCGCCATCGAAACTAAGCATTGTCCCACCTACACACTATAAATATTTACCATGGGCCGCTTCGATTCGAAAGTGGTCAGTTACCACGCCGGTACAGCCACATCTGTAACGTACGTTTCGAAGCGTATATCCAGGTAATAAGATTCAAAATTGCTTGCACTTTTTTTAGACTTCACCGTGCGCCTACGGCGTGTTTACCTACCACTTTCTCGATAACTTTGCACTACCTTTTTCGTACGAGTTGCGTAAGTTAATGTATGGCTTTTGCGGGTTATGGTTTAGACATTTGTGTAACTTTCGAGTAGGTACCAGAATGGGCGGGGCACATGCACGTAGAACCGATGGCCGTTGGGGCGGAAAGGTTCTCGAGTGGCGACCACGTACCGGAAGGCGCGGCGTGGTTATATAGTGTGGTATAGGTCGCGGGAGTCCGCTGGTTGCGGGTGGCGCAGGACCAGCCATTGTGGCACTCTTTGGGGGAGGCATATGTCCAGCAGAGGACGTCTTTCGGCTGATATGATGATGATGATGATGAGGTACCAGAATAGGCACAGTTTTGGTGAGAAACAGTGACTACTTTGGCGGTGCTTCGGCGACGATTCTCAAAGGTCTTCCCTGCCCTCGCTACACGAACACATAACAGTTTAATGTCACTCCTTTTTTTTTTTTTTTTTTGCGTTGGGGGGAATGCTTTGATGCACCGCCCAGTCGGAGGGGGACCGGACGGGTGTGTGGGACTCCAGGTCAGAAGGCCCAGACTACCCACTAAACCCACAACGATTGTCCAGCCATTTTCGCTTACAAGGACGGTCAAAGGTTCGCTTACGCATGCAACTTTGACCCTCGCGACTAGCTCGCTTTACAGGCCTGGCCAGGGAGAGCGCCCCGGGACAGTTTCGAGGCGCTTCAGACCCGTGGACTTTTGGTTAGCTAGGGTCCCCTAACCCTGCACCCTGGTCCACTACGGCGGGGGGACCAAGTGTGCATAACGCCGACGTGCGCGCCCCGCTCTACGTCTGCGGATATGGGGAGCGGAAGGGTCGTCCTCCGGCGCTCTTTCCGCAGCCTCCTTCTGCGCTATTATTTACGGACTTGCAGAAGGAGGCCATTGCTTCCCATGACCTCTCGCTGTCAAGCATCTTAGATACAATGGTTGGCAGCGAGAGGTCCCCCACCCAATACATTAGGTTGCAAGTTCATCGACCACAACACACGTCAACTCGGGTTGGTCTCAAAGAGTCTAGAATGCAATATGACTAAGTTGGTTAATTTCGATGCAAAATCGGGTCATGTGTAAGTATATCTTCTGGTCCCTAAATTTGGGTTTGGGCAATCCATTTATTCGTATTCTTATTCTTAAGAAATAAAAAGTTCATGTCGTCCGATCAGTAGGACTACGCGGAATTTAGTCCAGGCAATGAACTGACAACTTGTATGGAAAAAATTACAAAGGCTATAGCCGTGTTTCTATACAAAATTTGCCTTTCTGTCAAATGTTCTAGTAATTTCATTTTTAGATACTCCTTGTAGGCAAAGGTCTGTTCCCCAAAGAAGAGCCATGTACACTTGTCAGTTTTCGTAATATGGCGGTTTGTTTTTTTTCACTTTTTAATTTATTTCTTGAATTCGGTCTTTGCGATTAATTTGAATTTTTGGTAAACTATACTACATAATAAAACCCATCACTACAATAAATATTGCCTGAAACTTTAGTACAAATATATGTCAAAATAATGGAAACTATAATTTTTTTTTTGGTGTTCTGGTGTAGCGGCACCTACAGTTTTTATTTCATAAATTGCCCATCTATAGACCTACTACATATATTAAATTCAAATTATTAGCTTTGGTACTTCATGCCAAAAACTAACTACAAATAAAATTATTCCTTCCTTGTTTCAATGTTTTTACAGGATTGCTTTAATTACTTATATGAATGAAATCGTACTACATCCTATTTTTGTATTTTGTAATTTTTGGAAGTTTGTTTAGTTTTTGACATTTATTTGAACATTATCTAAAAAATAAAATTTATTTGTAGTTAGTTTTTGGCATGAAGTACCAGAGCTAATAATCTGAATGTAATATACATATGTAGTAGGTCTATAGATGGGCAATTTATGAAATAATTTATAATAGCAGATTTTTTCTTTGTAATGGATATATTATCAATTATAAATAGTTACCTAGCGACAAAATCCAACAAAATTTCAGACATCAAAAAAATGATAACTTAACTAGCTTTTGAAAAGTCAGAAAAAATATTAATATATGGTTTTATCTTTATTTTGGTTCATTTACATTTGCTCTATAATATTGAATATAAATAATAAAAAAAAAACAATTCAAGCTTTATTTAAATCTATTTAAATACTTCCGGATAAAAAGTTTGTTGGATTCTTGAATAAAGCATCTTAGAATAATGTTTTAAAATGATATAAAGAAAAAAAACGCTATTCTAAATTAATGTTTTTCAAAACCGTATTTTGCCTGGAGTAATTACAATTTCTTGTAGTCCGATTAATCGGACCAGCAGGAAAAAAAAGTTCATGTCTTCCGAACGTAGGGCTACGCTAGGAGAAATTACGTTTTTTATCAACACCAATGTAGTTATGTTGTTTTTGTAAACATGCCTTCAATTGAGATTCTGTGCTGTGAAACATATCCAGTTTGCTGTCGCTGTCCAGTAGGTATATCATTGGAGAAGAGTCAAGGCATGATGCAGTGCTGAGTGAGATATAGAGCACGAGTTCGTTCCGCCGGGACAGCAAATATAGACTGAGAGCTGAGGGACCAAAACTGCAACAGTTTTATAAAGGCTGATATTTTAATATTAGGTCATAAATAGCTCGAATATCAATAGCCTGCCGTCAGTCAGCCAGTTTTTGGGACAACTGGCGTGGGGGTGGTTCCGAACTTGTTAAGAAAACACCTACGTCGCAACTGTTTTATAAAAACTGAAAATTTGTCTGTGGATAGTAAGACAACTAACAAACTATGTGGACATAGTCAGTCTGCAGAATATTGGAACAGTACGCGTCAGCAGCCCGCTATACCCGTCAAAAAATTTAGTTCAAAAAAAGTGTTTTATAAAATCAAAAAAAAATCGTGCAAGTAGTTCATAGTACCTAAAACCAGACTAACATAGTCAGCCCAAAGTTTTATGGAACATACGCCGTCAGAAGTCAATAGAACGGCGGTGCGGCGCGCCGTTCTAATGACTGCTGACGGCGTTCTAGCTTTAGCCAGCACAAAATTACAGGATGTTGAAAATGGCCTGAATGGCTTCGAGAAAAGGATGGTACGGCCGTGCCTCTTTGTTTTGCTCGACTTGGCGGGGGCACTGCCGTGCCCCCAGATGGATTCGTCCTGGACCATTTTCTCTGGCACAATCGGAAGTCCGGTCAAACTCAAACTCGTACTCGAGATTTTGACTAGAAAATTATATTTTTACTTTAGCTTTAGTAAGCACCTCAGTGCGGACTAGTGAGAAGGAATTATAGGAGGCTTCCTCGTGGATATAGTTAAAGCATTCTCCTTCTCGCACATATGCACTTGACAGTAAGGGACGGATGCTTTAGTTAGCTAGTTATACAAGGGCTCTATGGCATTGGCATAGCAAGGTGTGCATTTAACTTTCTCTGGTCGATTTCATCCGAGGTCGTTATGGCTTTAACCACTTTTTGCGAATCGAAAGTGAAAAATGTAGAATGCTGTTTGCTCACGAATGTATGTAGGTACTGTGGCTTATAGTTTTACTAATGAATAATCGAATAGAAGCCATGATTATATTCTATATTTTGGAAGAAAGGCTTCTATTTTCTAATATCCTATAATATTCTTTATTCTCCGATTTATTTTGCGATAGAAATCTATTGCAACATAAATAATAGGCTTTGCCACTGTAGCAACGCAATTTAATTTTATACTTAATACTCTGATACTGATATTATTATGCTGGATGCGGGTGGCGCAGGACCGGCCATTATGGCACTCTTTGGGGGAGGCATATGTCCAGCAGTGGACGTCTTTCGGCTGATATGATGATGATGGTAACTGATATTATATATTGTATACCTACTGTTTTGAAAAAATGATACCTCGTCGAGTTTTTTACGCCGGTTCTTCTCGAAGCAGAGGTTTTCATTCCGAACCGGTGGTAGTTTATCGACATTCATAGGTGCTGTCGTGAATGGTCATGATTCACGATAGTATTTACATTGGTGTTTATAATTATGTCTCAAACAGCCGATTTATCTTATGTAGCAACACCTACAAGGAATCATTTTTATAACAAGGTTGACGGGTAGGCGGGCTGTCAGAGTTCCGAACGGCTATATTGGGAACGAACAGTTAAGTGCGGTTTGTAGTGGTTGATTTGGAGGAAAACCAGGGTGAGCTCTTTCCATAATCACTTTCGATGCGTCCTATGATATTGTAACGATTGGGTATCATTTACACGTGTGTTTATGTGCTTTCACAGATCGGACGATGATTGTTTATGATGCGATGTATTTAAGTGCGTCCACAGGTCTCATTCTCTTTGGGAGGCGTATTGGTATATCATGTAGATGAATAAGGTTTTCCTACAGGTCGCGCATGTACGTGACCTGTAGGACACACATCACAGTTCTTAGTTGTGGAGTTCTTTAGTGTTAGAGGATTAGTTACAAGTGTAACAACAGGGTAGTTCGGTAGTCTCGGCTTCAGGCCATATCATCATCAGTCAAGGGTGCACCCGGGTAACTGGAACAATAGCGTGTGAATTGGGACAGTATCAATGGTGGTAAGGGATGTCTAGAAGGGGAGGTTGGAGGACATTCTTGGGGACGAAAGTCCCCACACGTCATAGGGAGCTGGCACGCACGAGGCGGCAGCCCCTATGTCAGATATATAAAGGATTCCGCAAGTTGTAAGGGTATGTTTATAGTAGCATATATGCTAATACGGGTCTTAGCTTAAGTGCTATAGGTTCTCATTCGCGGCCATGAGAGTGACCAGAAGTGGCTTCGCGACATGGTGGAGCATGCTGGGATCTAAGCCAGTCTTCATCTGTTTAACACTTTATTTGCCCCAACTTCCTGCTAAACCAATATTAAATGTAGCATGTGCATGATTGACTCAAAAACAGATAACTGTTCATAAAGTTAATCTAAAGATTTTAAAACCATCCACGAGAAAGAGATTAACATTATTAAAATCCTGTCTTAAGGCCCCGCACGTTCATGGTCTTCTCTCCCTCTCACTGAGCGTGAGCGTGAGCGAGATGGAAGTGCGTGGTCGAAAGTGCGGATATCATGTTTTTCGGAATATTTTAGAAACGAGACGAAATTTAAGAAAGTAAGAAAATGAAGTTATAGTTCATTACTTTATGAAAAAGATTATAAAATTTCATCTCTTTCTGATAAAAAATGGAGCAGTAAACTGGTTACAAGTGAAAAAATAGGGTTGACTTTAGATTTATTTTTCTCCACTTTCTTATGTTAAAATGGATTTCTACGAAAACAATGTCACTTCTTATATCTTGCAGATTATGATATCTATTTTCCAACACGAAAATTGTTACGTTATAAGGTATAAACTGGTTACTAAACAACTCGTTTTTACCAAAATTTGAGATGCCAAGCCTTAATCGGTTTAAAAGTTTCTGACTTTCAGAAAACATACTTACAGCAAACTATCACTGTATTATGTCAGAGGTGCTCCTTATGCAAAGGTTACAGTTAAAACCAAGTTATATAACAGAACCATACCATTCATCAATGTTTAGTGTGGTGCAAACATTTAAGACCTTTTAGACATCATAAGGAATTAACCTTCCATAAGTAGTACATTTTAATGTCATCTTACGATAAATAGGGTAATGGGTACGGCTCTCAATCAAAATCAAAAATATTTATTGGTATCATACTAAAGTAGGTAAAAGTACATTCGTGGCTGGTTTGGACCTTATAAATGCAAAAAATATGTATAGCATTTGTATTTTTTACTGACTCAATGACAAATTATGGGATTATATAAAATATAATTATTCTAAACTATTCAATGAGCAGCATTGGTATATTTATTTGATTGTCAATGGATTGTCGTAAACAGCGCATCAGATTTCAATGCAATTTATTTACTACACGGGTTTACGGAGGTGAAAAGAATCAACTCCCTTTCTTTGGAAAAAACAAAGAGCAAAGCCTGTTCTTTCAGGTATGTAGGTATTATATTTGATGGTTACTTTTTTTATTGAAAATATGACCTAAGTAAATGTTTCTGGTGAATCGGATTCATTGTTCTGATTGCAATCAAGACGTCAGAGGTTCAAGGGTGTACGAACTTCGGAGACTATAAGCTGCAGACACAAATAATAACCTTTGGGAGCAATCTGTGGTTTTCCTATATTTTTCTTGTTGTCAGGAGGAGGAAGTTTTAGACAGTATGATGTTATTCTCAAGTTTCGTTCTGATTTCATCAGTGTATTTGTTTATAGGTACATTTATACCGAATAAATTACTGAAATCGGTATACGTTGCTCATATCTATTTTACCATATTATTGAGATCAAAAGAATGGTAGCATCCTGGGAATTCACTTGTTTTTTGTATTATTAGTATGTGGCAGTAGGCTTTTGTGCTGATTCACTTTTATTTCGGCGGTTATTGTCAATGAGAGATCTGACAGCAATTCGATGGATCTAATTGATGTTGACTTCATTATTGTTTGGTTACCAGCAACTTATCTCAAGACCACTAGTGTACTTTAGGTCTGACTTCCGATTACGCATAGTTGCTATGATTTCATTACCAGGTTATGCCGAGAAGGATTAACTTTTAACGTAAAATAAGTTACTCGCAATTTTAACTGTGTCATTATCATCTTCTCTTAGCCGTATTCGGCCTCAGCGACTGCTAATCAATGCGGAGAGCGTCGCTGGTGCGCCCTCAGGTGACTGACATAGCCAATTTTTGCAGTCTGTCATAGAAAATCAAGGAAGTGTTATTTATTGACAGTTGTGATATATCAGATAATGCTGGTTAAAGAGTTAAAGAAGTGAGTTCAGACATATTATGAGTCGCATAGTGAGTATACTATGTTGGGTCGTGCGTGATGCTCAGCTGTGATGAAACAGGGGATGGAACAATGTTGTCAGTATGATACACAAATAGTATACCTACTCCAAAATAATGTGTGGAGGTGGCTGGTGGCCCTCAGGTACAAGTCGATTGTTAGAGGGCAGGGAAAAATTCATTTATTATAAAAAAAAAATATCATCATCACGTATCTGTCACTCAATAAATCAAGTGGAGTCTTGAAATATAAACCAATGAAGATTCATCGGATACCTACGTGATACGTTGACAATATTGTCAATTGCAATATTGACCATAATCAGCAGGTATTAATCATTTAAATGCTTTCCATACACAACGATAAATATAATAGTAACATTACTTACAATTTAATCATGAATATATCCTACATGCGTAACCATAGCTACAACAAGTTAGTAAATACAACAAGATGTACACCTAGAAATCGTAAACACTTAGCTTTGTTGACTCCGATACTATGCTCTGAATCAGGATGTAAAATGGGTATGAAAGCTTTGGTGCTTAGTTTCTTTTAATCCTTTAGCTATAAACCATGACTTACACAGTAGTGTCCAGAATTCTTGTATAAGTAAATTCATTTGTGACTTGAAAGTAAATAGTCAGATAACTCACGTGACTTCGTTAAGTGAATCTCGCGAATCACGAATACGTTTTGTAGGTGCAACCGAAAGGTTCGGCTCGTGGATAGAATACGTTTAGACTTCAGACTTGAGTATAATCAAGTGTTATGGTTAAACAAAGATTTGTAATTATGATTGTTTTAAATATTTCGTAATTGGACTCTTAAATGTTACATTTAAGATTATTTATTGAAAATTGTACATCTCATTTACATGTCTAAATATATAGAATTTACAATTTTTGGAATGTGCTGGGGACAATGATCATTCTGAAGAACCTCATTTACAGTGTAGCACAAAGGGTCAGTAAACTATACTTAAGTTCCTAAAGTTTCTTGTAAAAAAGGTAGTGCCGTGCGAACCTTTGCCATGCACCGGCGCGAAGATTTACCCCTTAAATTAGAATCAAATAGATTCAATTTACTGAGAGACAATATAAGTGCGAGTCTAGACAGTGCGTAGCACGCGGCGGATAGCTTGTCACATACATACGAGTAGTCAATATATGATGACCTGATGAGACCCTGAATCGATCATGAAGTCAATAGATAGATAGAGAGATAGATCGTTTATTTGCTTGAAACATGGTCATTATAATAAATAAATAATAATAAATAATAAATATTACGGGACAATCTTACACAAATCAACCTAGGCCCACGGTAAGCTCAATAAGGCTTGTGTTGTGGGTACTAGGCGATGATATATATAATAGATACATATAGATACTTATATACATATATGACATCCATAACTCAGGAACAAACATTCGTGATAAACACACAAATAAATGCCCTTAATTATAAGTGTTACATTTCAATTTTATAGTCCAGCACAATTCTGCCGGCTGATGGCGTGCAAATATTTAAAGAAAATCGTCACATACATTACAACATTAACAATTCAATAATATTCAACATATTAACAAAGTCCAGTATAATAATGACTAAAATAATTCCATTGTCATAGTATTATAATTATTAATAGGTACTATCAAAACGAATTTTACTTAACATTTACTGTGCGTACTTAGTATACCTACAATTTGTTGTTTTAAGGAAATCTTGGACCGAATAAAAGCAATTTTCGGTCAATCAGGTGCTCAATTTCCTACAGAAACTATTGTAAAACATGTCCGTAATTTCATTCGGTATGGAGTTATAAATTAAGCAAGCTATGTAGTAGCAGTTTTTGCGGTAAATTTCTAGTCTTTCAGCTGGCATAGACAAGGCCGTATGCGTAACTGCTCTACGGTAAGAGTTGTCATTTAATTTGAATAGTGACATATTGGACTTTACTAATTTGGCAGTTTCAAAAATATTTTATAAAGATTTGTCTCCATGAGTCTACGTTTCTCAGACCCTTCTTTCAATCTTGCTCTGAGGCATTTCTTTTGGGCAATGAATACTCTATTTACTTCGGAGCAACTTGCCCATAGCACGATCACATATCGTATTTGGGAGCAAATATAGGCGTGATAAACCGAGATGGCTGTCGCTATTGAGCTAGTATTCAAGGAATCGGGATGCGTTTACCTGAGGCACAATGGTGTTATTGGTAGTTATGTTTAGTGGGCCATGTTTTAGTTTTAAAAAGCATTAGTGTAAATGTATAATGTTCATTATCAATCAGGTTTATCAGACACAGTTCACACAGTCAATACACGATGTGGAGGCCGATGAGTCTAACGCCTCTCTGAGAGGCAAATCATAGAGCCTAGGTGATTCTGCATCTGACACTTGCAAAGCAATTTGTATGTCTAAAAACATGGCTATTCGGGCACCTGATAGTTAGAAACACTTAGTAATATCCTGACAACAGCTCAGAAGACTCAAACCTGGACATCCGCAGACAAATAGCCTTGGAGCTGGAACTGACCACTAGTTTTCAGTGTTACCTCAAGTAGCTAAACTTACGAAACATCACGCTTTCTTCATCAGAAGAATGTCAGCAGACCGCGATGAATAACAGAAATGAGTTCAAGTTTGGGACTTCATTTCTAAAATCCAAAACACGATCAACAACGGCATTAAACATGAACTTAAGTAACTAAGTACCTGACTGTCCCCATGTTACTACACGTCATACATAAGCATCATATGGCGAACTTGCCTTTCGATATGAATATACCTGCTCGTAGGATAAGCTGACGCCGACTGTATGCAAGGATCAAACAAATTCACGCGTTAATATTGATGAATTGTATCATTTGTTGTACCTTACGAGTTGGTACATAATTCTTTTATGGACAACTACGAGCTAGAATTAAATCAAGAAACATTATTCCATCATTCCTAGAGATGTTCTTTAAATGATACTCAAACATAATTCATTCATTTTATAGATTTTGAGAAGGCGTTCAATCATATCGCTTGTGATATCTCACGAGGCAGTACTAAGGCGACAATATCTAGGTACCAGGGTACCAGTGTTGGTCTATCAGCCTTAACAAAAATTACATGGTTAAGTATTAAAAACAGAATTGAAAATGCAAAAACTATACACACATAAGGATATAAATGTAAAACTGAGATGGAGATTAGTTAAATGCTATGTATTGTCAATCCTTGTGTATTGTGCAGAGGCTTGGACTTTAAATAAATTGACAATTAAAAAACTGAATGCATTTCAAATGTGGCTATATAGGAGAATGTTGAAAATCTTGTGGACAGACAAAGTATCAAATGAAAGAAAGAGTATTGAACAAAATGAAGAAGTATTAAAACCCGATGGTAAAGGTAAAGGGTTTGAAATCGGTGTCCCGATGCATGAAGCTTGCATCCTCAACCTTAATTTAAACAGCATCATGGATTTCTTTAAAACCGACATCAAAATCATCGCATTTGATTATTGATTATAGCAACGACTGTTCTTCCAATCTTAGGAACAGCAGAAAAACTAGTGAAATTTTTTTGGCTCCTGGATGATAACTCAGAACAGATATCATGTGTGCACGGCAAGGATAATGACATTAATAACATAACTTAACGTTCACGGAAGTTTTTAAAGTAGCTTCAATCAAAGACTGCGATGGTTCGGACACACTCAAAAAGGAGGAAAATACCATAATAATATCAATAACATTGCACTTCGCCTTCCCAAACATTCCAGAGGAAGAGGTATACCAAAATCCACGTGGTAGTCCAATATTAGAAAAAATGTAATGTGAAGAACCTGGTCGAAGAAAAGACAACTCATAATCGATCGCGCTGTCGCAAACTGACTAAGAGACCCGATTTTACATAGGTGTTAAAAGGGAAGGAAAGGAAAGCGAAACTAATACCATTAGTATAAAATTTAAACGGAAGTCACTTATACTGATGGTGACCGATAATTCAATGTAATTTAAAATATTAACCTACTGTGTTAGCGAGTGGGCATCACACTATATGACCAATTCCGGAATGAATACTTACAGTACTTATAAGGAGAAGAGAGAAGAATCTCTACGTACATTGATAAACCAAGGTTAATTAAATCTGAAAGGTTCGGAAAAGCACTATAAGGACCAATCTGATCCAAAGCTGACAATTAATTTTCCATATACCTAGTACAAAGACCTGAACGTTGCGCTAGATGTCGCAAACACTTTTGGACTGCAGCACGTCACATCAATGTATATAAACTGAGATTCATACAGATACTATCCATCGATAACTAATGAAATATGAACTGCTGCAAGTGACACTAAAGTTAATAGCAGAAATAAATTTTATAGCGTAAACTGGTATCTCTGTAGTCCAGAAAATAATTCACATATATTTTTTATTTAGTCATTTATACTGATGTGACAGACACAGTGCATGATTACTAAAGAGTTTAAGCGGTTGAGGGGTAGCGAATATTTGAACAAGTTTAACATCATTAATAACCGATACACTATGGGAGGAGGCATGATAAAACGTCGCACGGTCATAAGAACTAATGTAATGGCGCATATTGACCGTGTGCGAGGATTGAGATACGCAATATCGCAAAACCTAAAATCTTATTGGAAAATCACATGTTGAAGGACACCCGTCATACTATATGGCGCTCTCGGTGGCTCGTGGCAGACGTAAATAATATGAAGAATACAAGCAATAGTTGAAAATGATGATTTTCATGCTTTCAGCTCAGAAACAAAGTCTTTATTTAAAACTCAACCAAAAATTATGAGTTATGGTATCCTTCAAAGCCAACATATCATTATTACACTTTAGGAGTGCTCAAAATACTGATATGGCAGTGCTCAAAACAGCTTCACGATCGTCAGAACAGTTTCGCGACGCTCAGAAGTCTGGATTTAGCGGTCCTCAGAACAGTTTTCGTTGGGCTCAGAGGCCTAGGTAAGCAGTCCTCAGAACAGATTTTGCAGGGCTCAGAGGTCTTGGTTTAGCGGTCATCAGAACAGTTTCCATGGTGTTCAGAATTATTTTTGGTGGTCCTCAGACTCGAGCACAATTGAGCGATTTCAATAGTGCTACAACAATACAGGTCATTTTGGCAATGCTCAGCCAATTTCGGATTTACGCTCAGAATAAAATGGGCTGTTAAAGATCAGATTTGAGGCTGAGAAAAATATTTCTCACGGTCGGTAAATGCTTGACTTGACCACTGATAGTGCAGCATTGGAGTCGAAAATCACCGTAGCATACTACTTTCATTGTTGAATTAAAACGTATACAACTGCGCGTAAAAATAGGCAAGATCTGTGCAGATATAGCCAAATGTGTACAGTTAAACTTTGACATAACTGGGACTTCAAGGGACCGGCAGATGTGTCTCGCTTAAAGAAGTATTCCACTTAACAAGTGTCTCAGATATCCAAGTGTATTAATATCTGTCTCATTTACAGAGGGTTCCATTAATACATGTGAGATAAGAGATTATTTTCGTTACAGAGAGGTGCGATTATTAAATGTATAATAAAAAAGTTAGTAAACAGAAATAATTAAGCACGTTTCTATTAACAGTACATAAAGGCATACATAATCCTTCAATCAAAATAAAACACAACATTTTATTAAAAAACAAAAAAAAAACATTTATAAAAATTAAAATAAACTGTATATTTGTTTTGTGTACTTTGGAAGTAACATGAGGTCATTTAGCCAAGAATGATGAAACAAGACGAAAATGAATGAACAATAAAGTACGAGTTATACGAGGTAATGAATTAACGTTATTTCAGTTATCGAGGTATACGTCGTATGAAATAAATCAAAATCAATTTTACAAAAGTATTTTTTTAAATATAGTCTTAGTAAAAGAGGTTTTATATCAAGTATGAGACATAATTCATTTAATTTATATTGAGACTGAGTGCTCACTCCACCGTCAAACTTAGTTTGTGGTGGATCGTATTTTATTAAAGAATTCAATTAATTTTCGGTATTATATAATAAATAATAATAACCAGGTCTTAGGAAAAGAAAAGAAAAAACAACGTCAAGCCATAGGGCAGCCCGTTGTTTGCCTCTACTTTCAAGCTTCATGTTCTATCCTATGTTATTTTTTTAGGTGATCAGTGGAGTGTATTCGTATTGTATAGACAAGAAAACGCTTTAAAAAAATAAAATAAAAAAAAAAAAAAAAATCACACTGACCCGCGCAGAATAATTTTTAAATATTTATAGTAGGTCGAGGAGGAATCAGGAAAATCAATAGATTAACAGATAAATTAACATTAGTTGTGGTAATGCTTCGTGCATTCGTTTAATAACGTAAGCAATTTTGCCCGCGGGGGAGGATTCCATTCCATGGAAAAAGGAAACAAGTATAAAGATGATAATAAAATCTGGCCAAATATTCGTTTCAATCTAGCAAGGCAAAGCAAATCCTATTGCGGTAACCTAAAAGTATGTACATACATGAATCAGCAATGCACAATGTATAGAAGTATTTTCATACACTAGCAAATCTATAATATGGTTTTACGATATATATAGGACATATTTGATTTGATTGTTTATTACGACATGGAACGCCAAGACACGATGAAGCTTGGTTGGTCAAAATCTCAAGAATAGAGGACCTCGCAGTTGGCTACTCGGGCCCCACGAAGAGCTTGGAACTGATTTAGAAAAGTGCGTCAAGATGAACTTATCAGACGTTACAGCTATCAGAAACTATGTGGATTACTGGGCCCAATCAAGGTGATCGATAGGATTCAGAGCTTGTTAATATTTGCAATGGGAAAAGAACGGTAATTTCAAAGATCTGAGGATGAGTTAAATAAAGCTGTGAAAGATGATAATCTCTATTGGATATATGATCGCCAGTTTTCTGGGGGGCCGGGAGTGTCGTGAATGGTCATGATTCACGATAGTATTTACATTGGTGTTTATAATTATGTCTCAAACAGCCGATTTATCTTATGTAGCAACACCTACAAGGAATCATTTTTATAACAAGGTTGACGGGTAGGCGGGCTGTCAGAGTTCCGAACGGCTATATTGGGAACGAACAGTTAAGTGCGGTTTGTAGTGGTTGATTTGGAGGAAAACCAGGGTGAGCTCTTTCCATAATCACTTTCGATGCGTCCTATGATATTGTAACGATTGGGTATCATTTACACGTGTGTTTATGTGCTTTCACAGATCGGACGATGATTGTTTATGATGCGATGTATTTAAGTGCGTCCACAGGTCTCATTCTCTTTGGGAGGCGTATTGGTATATCATGTAGATGAATAAGGTTTTCCTACAGGTCGCGCATGTACGTGACCTGTAGGACACACATCACAGTTCTTAGTTGTGGAGTTCTTTAGTGTTAGAGGATTAGTTACAAGTGTAACAACAGGGTAGTTCGGTAGTCTCGGCTTCAGGCCATATCATCATCAGTCAAGGGTGCACCCGGGTAACTGGAACAATAGCGTGTGAATTGGGACAGTATCAATGGTGGTAAGGGATGTCT
The DNA here is from genome assembly GCA_963854355.1 of Epinotia brunnichana. Lineage (NCBI taxonomy): Eukaryota > Metazoa > Arthropoda > Insecta > Lepidoptera > Tortricidae > Epinotia > Epinotia brunnichana. The sequence goes on from OY977943.1 coordinate 28,996,601, forward strand.
AGAAGGGGAGGTTGGAGGACATTCTTGGGGACGAAAGTCCCCACACGTCATAGGGAGCTGGCACGCACGAGGCGGCAGCCCCTATGTCAGATATATAAAGGATTCCGCAAGTTGTAAGGGTATGTTTATAGTAGCATATATGCTAATACGGGTCTTAGCTTAAGTGCTATAGGTTCTCATTCGCGGCCATGAGAGTGACCAGAAGTGGCTTCGCGACAGGTGCAGTAATAAGCCTAAATTGAAGAATAAATCACTTTGACTTTATACAGGGTGACTAATAATACGACCTATTCCTTGAAAGGGGTTATACTAGAGCTAATTTGCAACAATTTATGTCCGGTCAACCAGGGGTCGAAACTCGCTGCATGGTTTCCGAGATATTCGAGTTTTTAGTTTGTATGAAAAAAAATCTCCTTGCAGCCTTAAGCTGGTGATTGTGACAAAAGTACTTCCATTTGGATGGTAAAAATGGTCACAATCAGCATTTTAAGGCTGCAAGGCGATTTTTTTTCAAACAAACTAAAAACTCGAAAAATTAAAAAAAATCGTGTTTTGACCCCTGTTTGACTGGACATAAATTGTTGCAAATGAGCTCTAGTTTAACCCCTTTCAAGGAATAGGTCGAATTACCAGTCACACTGTATTTGTAGGTATGTCGTTTTATTGACGATATAAATATAAATACTTTCAGGTGGAAGAACGAATAAAAGGCTTGTGAAGGACGTTTAGTAAATTATATTTTGTAATTTTATCATCATCATCATCATATTAGCCGAAAGACGTCCACTGCTGGGTCTGCTGGACATAAGCCTCCCCCAAAGAGTGCCAATATGACCGGTCCTGCGGTAATTTTATACTTTATTACAATAATTTGATGGTTTAACTGTCCATTTAGCAACAATTTTAACATGATGCAACTACCCTTAATTTTCATTTTTTGTTATCGAGCATTGACTTTTACCTATATATATTACAACAGTGATCTTTCCCTTAAAATAAAAAAAACTACCTTTAACACTGCCATTTTACCATCATTAACATACGGCGCACAAACATGGAGCCTAACTAAGAAACAGATTCATAAGCTCACGGTATCTCAAAGGGCAATGGAAAGATCAATGTTGAAAATTACACGAAAAGATAGAGTAACCAACACCAGTATTAGAAATAAAACAGGCGTGGAAGACGTTATTCATACAGTTAAAAAAGCGAAATGGGCATGGGCAGGACACGTGTGCAGAATGTCAAGTGACAGGTGGGCAAAAATAGTCACAGAGTGGCAGCCAAGAGATAAGACCAGAGGAAAAGGAAGACCTAAACTTAGATGGAGAGACGATTTGAAGAGTTTTGACAAATATTGGTGGAGATCAGCTCAAGATAGAAAATTATGGGAAAGGTTGGGGGAGGCCTTTTGCGCGCAAAGCGCCATGCACACGTACTAAGTAATTACGCAAAAATAATAAAAGAAGTAAAAACATCAGATAAAAAAGGAAATGTGCTAAATTATTGTGTAAACTTATGTGTGTTTATAAAAATTACTTTGTTTAATGATTTGAATGATTGTACTCTATATGCATGAATAAAGGCTATTATTATTATGTATCTCCTGTTTAAATTCACGGGACAAAGCCCGGTCCTTTGGAAGGCGTGCGTGGGGATATAGATCCAACACGTAGAGGCCCTTTGGAGACGTAGTTTAATGTGATGTAATACACCTGCTAGAACCCATTCACGGGTACATCGGTAGATACCCGTGAACCGGTTCCAACAGGCGTTGGGGCTATTGTGGGTTATATGGATAGATAACGGGTTCTATGGTGATGAGATTTGGGTGGATTATGAAACTGGGCTATTGCAAAAAGGTCCGGACACCTGCCATAACATTGTTGTACACAAAGTTATCGAGGCAGGCGGTGACTAGCCGCTCATTAGATGGGCCCCTGAAAGCGTCGTCGTACAGACGGCCAGGAGCAACACCGGGTGAGCGGCTCAGGGGTGTCGAGAGGTGGTGCTGCGCTTTCTCCGAAGTTACTCGCGGCGTTATGCCCTTTAACACTTCCACCCCTGGAGCATATAGCTCTGACGACTCCTCTCTGGACGGCCAATGAAGGCAAGCCAGAGCTGAGAGTCCTGCGGGACCCCTTAGGGTTCCACTCCGACCGACGAAGACACGCCGGAGACGGAGGCCCTGACCGACTCTCGGGAGCACTCGGGTCCGTGGGGTCGTTACTCCCCAACAGCTCGCCACAAGCTGCCCTGCGGGCTTATTATTATTATTATTATTATATTACAACTGAGATTGAGTCACAAGTTAGAGTGAGCAGTGTTATTCGACCTGTGGGTCGGGACCCCCGCGGCTACTTGAATTTTGTAAAATTAACCATGTATAGGGATTTCATACTTGTAAAATCGAAACTATAATCCAACAACAGTGCTGACTGCTGAGTATTTTCACGAAATATTTTCTTACCTACTGTAAGGGGGGGCACGCCATGAAAAAGGTTGAAAAACACTGAGTTACTTAGAGCACTCGTGGTTTACCCTGTGGTTACACAATTTGTGCGATACAATTGGGATCACGCGCAATGAACAGATAAAACGCTGGTCCCAAAGTCGTGGCCTGGGGGTCACGCTAGAACGGGCCGTCTCCGGCCCGGGCCGTTTTCTAAGAAAATCGACGGCGTTTTTGTGCGGCCGGGGCATACCCAAGCCCGGCCGAGCCACGGCCGAGGTTCGGAAGCGGCTCGATATCGGCACGCCCCGGCCCTGGCTCGGCCGGGCTTTGGTATGGCTCAGCCAAGCAAAAACGCCGTCGTTAGAAAACTAGGGCCAGACACTGTCCGTTCTAGCGTGAGTCATCCTTTTGTTTAAATCGTTTTATTTAAATAGATACATAGAAAAACCCTTTATTCAAATATTTCAACAAAACAAAATTGACAAAAAACCAAACAAAAGTATTTAAAAAGCATGCGACTTAAGACTAACTACAAAAAATAGCTAGGGAGGTGTAGGGTGTAATTACAAAAAATCATTGAATTATAATAAATAATGGCTAGTATTTAAAGGCACATAAAAAAGACCTAACAGCCTAAAAATACTGATACGCACAGTTAGAATACTAATCGTTCATGAAAATTTTGATGTGCAAGTCAGTATGTTTTGGTGCGCAGTCAGTATTTTTTGATAAACGATAAAAAAAAATTCCATATAATATAATGGAGTACTTTCACTACCTACATATACCCAACCCAATAACATTTTTAAGAGGATTGTGAAGTGTCCGTACGCGGCGCGAATAGGTATTTAAAAAAATGCTATCTGTTTCACACCGCTCTGTGCCTCACCCGTATCCTGCGATAGAGATAGTTGCCAGACCTGCAGGTAATTGCCTACAATTTCTTGTTGAAATATTGTTTCGGGTGATAACGTTTTTACCCCCCTAAACCTTTATGAAATGAAACTTTTTTGGTATAATTAGATTTAGTACACTTTAATCTATGTCTGTACGTTTTCCTTTTTTAGTAAATCAGTTTAGATTCATTAAAAAAAAAAACGGTAGACAAAGTTTTTAAGTCAAAAATACAGATTTTTAGGTGCTAACAACTTATAACGTAAGCAATATTTCTTAAAAATCAAAACGTACAGACCTAGTTTTTCATTATATCTACAACATATCCAAAAATTATAAAACTGGTGAAAAACGTTATCGCTTTTTGTATGAAAATTTACAGGTTCACAATCCTAAGTTAAGTTAATTTATTTGTAATGCAAGGCTGCGGAGTTGTTATTCGGCGCGATTAATTAGTCTGAGCGTAGCGAAGGATTCAAAGGCATGTGAATCTACTTATTGCAAACCTCAGTCATTGATTTTTTTGGTGAAATTATAGTTACTTATTTAAAAATTTGGTAGGTGTTTCGAACATTCGTATTCGTACAGAGTCAAAAAAACAAAACTCATCTTTCCTGCGGCGCTACCACGAACTTCGAATCTCGAACTTCGTATATCTCCGTCTCAGTCGCTCGAGTACCATAAACCTTAAGTGTGATAGAGACGGAGATATACGAAGTTCGAGATTCGAAGTTCGTGGTTATAGCTCTGTGTGGTCAATAGTTAACCCCTTACGTGGACATTTGAAACGTTTTTATCGAATAAGTAAGATTATAATGAAGGCGAGACGCCGTTTATATAATATGATGTAACCATAACAATTTTAACAACGTTTGACCATTGAAGTGTGGTTTATTTCGTCTAGACAAGACTGTGACCCATTATCATGCTTATGCGTCACGTTCGTTGAATAGGTAGTATACTAAGATAGATTAATATAATATGGCGTCTTGACGGCATTCGGCAAGGGAAATGGTAATTAATAAGTCTACGAGACCTAAGATATTATTCCATTTATTGAACGATTTATGTCAACTATTTTTTGGATTATTTTTAGTTTAATTTGTTTGTTATAGTACTAATAAAATATTGACAGCATAAATCAAACACTTTACAAGTAGTTATATATTTTGGTTTTCCAAAAACTACCAATATTTGTGACTTTAGAAATCCGCAAAGAGAATCTGTTTAATTTTTAATAACTTATCACCACACATAATATACTATTCAGAATAAATTGTTAAATTGCAGTTATCTATAATTTCTGGTAAGATAAGCCAGAAAATGTGTAACTTACTGAACTTTCTTTATTAATGATAGTCCCGGTTGATTAATTACCCAGTTTAATTTTGATTTGGAATGCAAGCGTCATATCATAATAGAGGCACTTTTACAAAGTTACATATTACGCTGCACTTATAAAATCAGAATTTGTTAAATTTTAATTTTTTTTTTTTTACAATGACGCGGAACCCTAAAATGTTTAATTCTTTTTATTTTAACTATAACTAACAATACTTTACATCATAGAAAAAGAAAATTACAGTTATCGAATTATGTCCGGGTTTAGCTAATTTGATTGGTCTACAATCAAAAGCGTAAAAAAATGCGTAAAAACGAACAAGTTCGCCTTTGGGCAAGGATCATGTTGTGGGACATTTGAATGGGTGGATATTTGGATTAGCAAATATGCACCGCGGAGAAGTTTCCAAAGTTGTGTAATTTCTGTTAAGGAAAGCTCTCAGAACTTAAATTGAAAACATTTCAATACCTCTCTGAATACATACATTACCAACTGTTGAATTTGCCTGCCTGAAAAATAATAGGTTATAGATACATCTAATTAATTATACTCGTTCATCCGGAAGCCGGAAAATCAGCGCCGGCTCTTGAGTCCGCATTATAGACGACCTCTGTCTGTAGCCTAGTTGGTAGTGACCCTGCCTACGAAGCCGGAGGTCCCGGGTTCGAATACCGGTAAGGGCATTTATTTGTGTGATGAGCACGAATATTTGTTCCTGAGTCATGGATGTTTTCTATGTATTTAAGTATTTGGTCGTTGGTCGTCCACCAGCTCGATGGGTTGATGACATAAAAAAGACCGCGGGTCATTTCTGGATGAGACTAGCACGGGACCGGGATAAGTGGCGTACGCGAAGAGAGGCTTATGCTCAGCAGTGGGCGATTACAGGCTGAAAATGATGATGATGAAGTATTTATTTCTCTATATAAGTAGGTATGTATATCATCGTCTAGTACCCATAGTACAAGCTTTGCTTAGTTTGGGACTAGGTCGATTTGTGTAAGATTGTCCCCAAATTTTGTGTTTTTTTTTTTAGTGAGGCGGGACCTTTTCCTGACACTGGCAGGCAGACGTTATGTTTTATTTCTATTCTTTTTCTTGTACACTTTTATCTCAGTTTGCTTTAAAATGTCATGTCATTAATAAATATTTTTTTTTCTTTTCTTCATCCATGAAAAAAATAATTACCTACCTCTACCATCAGGAATTTCCTAAAAGTCACTTACTTCTTAAAAATTTCGTGAAAGTTTCCGGAATTTTCTAAGAACTTTCCTGAGATTAAAATAATGTTCTGTAACTTGTGATGTAAACGTCTTATTCGCCGCCGGTGCACTAGTGTATATGGGCACTTTATAAAATAAAATAAAATATCTTTATTTCAGAACATTCCATTCCATACAATACAATATAGGTACATTCAGATTATTTATCTAAAACTTTATGTCAAAGTGACATGGCTTAAATTCGAATGAAGAAAAATTATCTTAGTTCGACTTTAATCCATATTGCTTTGACATTACGTGCCCATGTCATATACAAGTGCACTGTCGAGGACAGGGACTTTTACCTTAGATTGCTGAATAGGAAATGCTTTTGCACTCGGGTGTGTGATCTCCATTATTACAATATATCCAGATACAAAGACCTAAACTGCCGGCGAAATTGCAAAAAACATTCGCCCTACCACATATTACGAGTATGACAAATAAATACATAATTTATGTCCCTGCATTGTGTTGATAAAAGCTGTCCCTGTCCCACACTCAGGCAATACTATTCCGTACATTTCTAGATGGTATGGAAATCCTTCCAATGTCACAGAATATGAAATAGTACTAAGTACAGAAGGTTCTCTTGTTAACAAATTCCCTGTTTAGGTACGCCAAACGTGCCTAAATGTGGCCATCCCTTTCTATCGCATGCAACGCGCTCTTAGAGCTAAGGTTGCGTTGCCGCCAGCTCGACCTAGTCAATGATAGGTACCTACTTTAGTACAATAGTGTATTTTACTTACGATATTACGATTATTCTTTATTTACTTAGGATCACCCAACTACACAAAAGCTGTGTAATTTGCCTTTAGGTTATGTTATGACATCAAAACTGCCTATTTCTGCAAAATGTAAGACGAAGACACCCAACTGGGGGCAACAAAGTTTTTTTTTTCTACTTATAATAAATAGACGACGCGGCGTATATAATCATCCATAGGCCATAGCGGGTAGTCTAGGAGCTAGCACTCGCAGACGTGTTACTTTGAATTAGCGTTTATTTTCAAAGGTTTTTGTCGACGGAAAAAATTAAAGTTGCCATACATATTTCCATTAATAATATACACTACCGTCAAAAAGTTTAAGACAATAAATATGCTAATAATCAACATTTTATGAAAATCCTATAAAAATATTACTTTAATCGAGAAAATTAAGCGTAATAACAATTTATTCCCCAGAAATTTTATTTAAATAAGGAACATAATAATAAAAAAAAGTTAACGCCGACGAGATTTTTTCGCGCTTTTTCGCTTCGGAGCAGATTCTTGGCATTCTTTCTACAAGTTGCTAATGTTGCTATGCTCAACAGAGCTCATGTTTGAACTGTTTTTTGTTGTTTAACCTAGCTTTAATATCTTATATACTAACATGAAACGCAATAAATGATTGATTGATTGAAGTCTGTGTAGCGTTTCTTGGCTAAGGATTTCCACTCATATTGCAGTATCTCCCATAGAGCTGTTGCAGATGTCGGACATTGTCTTCGGACTCTACGATCGAGTTCATCCCATAAAAACTCGATCGGGTTATGGTCTGGTGATTGTGGTGGCCAAATGATGTTTTTTAAGACACCTTGCCATTCTTTATTAGCTATTGATAGCAAATTTAATTTGATGTTTTTTGAAGAATTTACAACTATGAAACTAAACATTGTTTTTGGTCTTAAATTTTTTGACGGTAGTGTAGGTACATACACATATATTAAAAGCTGAAAATAATCTCCATTATTTTAACGTTAACATTTGTTACCCTTTTTAGCCAACTACGCGACGCAAAGGAGGGTAATGTGTTTACCAGTCTATGAATGTATGTTTGTTTCTTTGTCGCACTCTACAGATCGTACGCGGAGTCGATTTTAATAACTCATAAGTCAACCGATTTGTTTACACTTGCTAGTGCAGGGGTTCCCAAACTTTTTCAGTTCGCGGCGCACTTATAGGTGAACTGAAAATCTCTTGCCCCGCTATACCCTCTACGGCGCCCCAGGGCGCCGCGGCGCACGCTTTGGGAACCCGTGTGCTAGTGGATAAAGACAGTAATCAAAATTCAAAATGGCGGCCACCAGACGCCATATTGTAAAAGATAAAAAAATCGACGAACTATGTTATGTTCATGTGGGGTATCGCTGAATAGGTATTTTAAAATCATAATTAAGTTTCTGTAATTATTTTTTAGTTTCAGTAGGTAACATTTTAGGATTTATAACGATTTTAAATTGAAAGATGTAGTTGGGTTTATTTTTTTTATTTATGCACCAATATAATTTAGAGAAGTATATATTGTTTTCACCAGCGGTAACCTCTGGGGTCTGGGGTGGGCTTGAAAAGTCTTTTGATTTCACTTGCTGACTAGTTACTTACGACTGACATCAGCCACTTTATTAAGCTACACTCGCGAACAAAGAATACGGGTCGGTAAAATACTGTCATATTTCTAAAATAGTGCAAGGTTGTACAGTTTTTTTAATCCTGTCAAGTTCTTTATTTAATTCAAAAAATTCAAAAAATTCAAAATTCAAAATTATTTATTATTTAACTTATATTTTAATACAGATTTGTGGAATCCTCCTTTTAAGTTAAAAACTTGTGTTAGGAGGTATTCGCTCTTTCATACAAGGTATTTAAAAAAATAGTTAAAAATAAAATTAAGCTAGGTATATTATATTAGTCCCAATTATCCTAAATATACTCAAGAGCAATTATTTAATTATACATGTAAACTGCAAAAATAGTACATTACTTACCTAGGGCGGTTAAACAAAGAATGTCTCAGATCGCAGGTATTTGACGCCCGAGCCGAAGGCAAGGGCGATAAATATGCGCTCTGAGGCTTTCTTTATTACCGCCCGTGGTAAGTACAAAATTTTACGTCTCTATCTGGCCAGGAAGTGGGGTTTTCCGCACGCATAGCGTGCGGTAATTCCTACTTTATGGCCAGGTATGACGTAATAACAGTAATAAAAGAACGTTTACCAGGTTTAAATCGGACTCGTAAAAACCCATGAAAAAAACAACGTTAACGGAGCGAGATATCGCAAAAATGGTCATTTTTGGATGTTGATATTTTTATGATAGGATCCCGGAAATTGCTAATACAGTTGGGTACTTACTAAAAATAATACTTATGTAAATATAACTAGTGTTAAATATTAAAAAAAACCTATTGCAGTTATTTAATTTAGGGTGACCCGAATTTATTGACCACGAGTGTATAAAGGAGTATGCAGATATTCTGAAATGATTATGTTATACTGGGTAACATATGTGACGCGATAAAAAGTGATAAGAAGAAAAATGTTAAAAAAGGAGAGGAGCGAGAAAAGTTTTTCACACAAAAATAATAAGATTTATGTCGATTGTAAACTTATTTATGCCAATACGTATAATGTCGTCTCGCTTACAGTGCTAAAAAATACAGTCCCGCTTATAGTTGAAAAACTATTATTTACTTTGCTATAAAACAACTCTTGCATTGAAAACAGCTTGAGTTGGAAATAGTAAATTGTCTCTCAACGAAGTATATTGAGATACATATTTTCTATGAATCTTGAGTGTAATGATAGATTCAAGAGTTTACTCTCAAAAATATATAGGCTAATAAATATATAATATATAGGCCAGTCATATTTGACCAAAAAAATCACTAAAATGGCAAGCTAAAGGCTAGTTCTACTTTTTTAATATGTACTACCAGTAATGTATATCCAAGTTTGCAGCTTCGAAAGACCTGTGCTAACTTTGTGGCACTCGAAAAACCACGAAATTGTCGCACTTTTTTTGGTATTGTCAACATAAATCCTAAACTGTGCGGTTTTTTTTAATAATATCTATGAGTTTTTTAAAGAATTCTAAAATCGCTACATTTTGTGACCAGAACCAGCTCTGTATGTTAAATACTTACCGGGATACAGCTCTCCAAAATTTTTTTGTTAAGCCATCTTTAAATCGTTATTAATCCTACACAGTTATTTTATCTAAAAAATATCAAGGAAACCTATTAATGATTTTGAAATACCTATTCAACGATACCCGACATAACATAGTTCGTCGACTTTATTATTTTTCTTTTTTTAAATATGACGTCTGGTGGCCGCCATTTTGAATTTTGATTACTGTTATGTCTTCAGTGACACTCGCAAGATTAAAATTAATCAATTGATGTATGATTGATTAATTAAAATGGACCCACGCGTTTGATCTCTAGAGTGCCACAAAGGAACAAACAAACATACATACGTACATAAATACATAGACTGGTACTTTTGGCACTCTAGAGATCAAACGCTTAAGTCGATTTTAATGAATCATACAATTCATACATCAATCGATTTGTTTTGATTTTGCAGGAAAGAAATAACAATAATCAAAATTCAAAATGGCGGCCACCAGACGTAATATTAGAAAACAAATAAAAAAAGTTTGCGAACTATGTCATGTTGGGTGTCGTTGAATAGGTATTTCAAAATCATCAATAGGTTTCCTTGATATTTTTTTAAGATAAAATAACTGTTTAGGATTTATAACGATTTAAAGATGGCTTAACAAAAAAAATTTGGAGAGCTGTATCTCGGTAAGTATTTAACATACAGAGCTGGTTCTGGTCACAAAATGTAGCGATTTTAGAAAACCTTAAAAAACTTGTAGATATTATTAAAAAAAACCGCACAGTTTAGGATTTATGTTGACCATACCAAAAAAAGTGCATATATTTCGTGGTTTTTCGAGTGCCACAAAGTTAGCACAGGTCTTTCGAGGCTGCAAACTTGGATATACATTACTGGTAGTGATCCTAACAACATATTGAAAAAGCAGAACTAGCCGTTAGCTTGCGATTTTACATGTCAAATATGACTGGCCTATTATTTGTGTTAATTGATATGGATTAAATGTATTATTAAAACAATTCACAATACTCATTAACTTATATTTACAAAACACAAAAACTAATTAAGTATTACAAACCAAAGATTGTGCTATGTTCTACACGATATAGTTTCTTCCTATTTGTAACCATGCAAAGTGTCTAGAATAACCGTATCCGTGCCATAGTGAAGAATCAAAATTATGCAACATTAGGAATCGGGACGAGTTTGTGTTAAACCTAGCACCTAATAATCCTTCACAAACGAAACGACAACAATAATAACAAAAGTAATGAATTATAAACGGGACATTAACACAAATGATTAACTTTCAAATATTTTTTGATCCCGTCTTTGTCATCTTTAAATTGCCGGTTATTAAATTTAATAGCCGCAAATATGCGGAATCTGGCGAATAATTTGATTAAGTATTCCACAGGGAAACAGGAACATGGTGTTTGTGGAGGTACACTCTGAAAAAGTTCTATAAGTTTTCTGCCAGGATTAGTATGAATCAATTTTTCAAAATGCTGAGTAAATACGCTTTCTAATTTTTTTACATACTCCATAAATTCTATCGGTGGCATTTTCAGACTACCATAGAAATTAGCTCGTTTATTATATGCCTTATATCGACTAAACAAATTTGTTTCATGTAAGCCAGGAACAGACTCTGAAATCTCATCTATCGCGGGACAATTGTGTTTATTGGTACATTTGAAAAACAGATAACCGGAAACGTACGTCAATGCATTTTCGTCTGGTAAGTCCATGCGATAATCGGTTTCGCCTGCCAAAGAGATTGGATTCCTGCACTCTTTTTGTGTTGGTAAATTGATAACCTGGGTAAGTTTCATATTCATCACATCTTCTGCCCTAAGTAATACATCGCAAATATCCATTTCGCAATTTGTGTTCGGTGCATTTTTCATCATGTCGCATACAAGCAGCTTTGAAAATGCTCTTCGGAATTGTATTGGTGTCGGCTCACTGCAGGATCCACCCTGTTGCCGGACACAATCAATTTTTTTTTCCAAATTATCTTGGTTTAATCTCCGAGTCAATAAATACTCAAACCCATCTTTTTGTAGATCTTCAAATAACATTTTAATCGATTGGATCGATATTTGAAAATTTTCAAAAGTATTGATGTGTCCTGCGTTGTTTTTTCCGGTTTTTCGGTTTATAGCCTTAAGGGCAGCAAACATTTCTTTAGCCGAGTTCATTACAATTTCCTGATCTTTACTCAGCCTGAAAGCTGTCTGGAACTTGTTATTGCATTTTATTCTACTCGAATTAAGCACATCAAATAGATTATTCATTGACTCTATGAATGCTGCAGTTGGTCTGGCCTCCTCCGAGAATTTGCTAAGGTCAATGTAAGTATGTAGTGCTGCTGCAACAGTACGGCTTAATATTTGTGCCGCTAACTTTACACTAATTTTCTGAAAATCGTTAGGTTGAATGTGAGCCTCTGTGATTTTTGGCATGAGCCTTAAGTTTCTGTCTTTTTGGTCGTTGTAAAGATGTGTGATGTATTCCCATGAAATTTTTTTTCCATCGAGAATGAAGTCGCTTGTGAGCAAATTATTACGTATACATTTGACTAAGTTTGGAACATCAAAAATGTTATAAACTTTTGTGTTGTTGTAAATGAAATACGGTTTTTCTATTGTAACTTTCTTTACATCTTTCGCAAATATATCAAAGTTGGATCCTTGATCAGAGACTATAGCTTTCACCTGAATTCCGATTGTTGATAATTTTGAAATAACTTCGTTCAGCCACAGATCAATTTCTTCATAATGCTTTGCAGTTGCGATCAATGCATATGCAATTGGTTGTTTCCACTTACAGTAAATACCTTGAAGCATAATGACAAATGCGTTGCTGGCAATTTCAGGTGATATTTTTCCGTTGACATTATGAAAACCAATCACTTCATCAGATGTTAAATTGTAATACAAGTTACTTTTTAAAGTCACCTCATCAACACAAATGGTACAGTATTTGGCAGAGTCTGGGAGGGATTTTATTTTTAACGCCAACGAATCTAGAGTTCGCTTATCTAAAGTTGGAGGGATTAAAATTTTGAATCTGTTCAAGGTGGTTTTGCTAGGCAGTTTTAAAACAGTTTGCAAGCATCTGTAGGCATGTGGACTCGAATAATGTAAATTCAACGCAAATAATTTGTACTCCGCTTCGTACCGATTGCCCTTGTATCTGTTTTTTAGTCTGTTTTGCCAATCTATCAATTTTTGAAATCTCCTTGTGATTTCGTCATCTGGATTATTGCGCGTAATGGAGTAATTTTTTGCTTCCAACTCCCGCTGGATTTTTATAATTTCTTGACTTAACCTGCTTTGCTTGCTCTTGCTTTTCTTCAGTTCATTTAAAAGTTTTTGTTTTCTTGGTGCTCCTTCGGTGAGTAATTTTGAAGTCTGTGTTGACTTTTCTATTGCTTCTTTCACAGTTGTTTGAGTTTCTGTACTTTTTTTTAACAATTTATTTGAGGTATCAATGACTTTGTCTTCATCTCTGGTTGGTATGACAGTGATTTCGATTTTTGACATTGATGTACCAGTTTCTATGCTCTTCGTAAGTAAAATTCCGTCATCTTTGAAATGTGTCTTTATGGGTTCTGCTCTTGAACAAGATGACCCTTCTTGTGGTTGGTCAGCTAATAACAATGTTGGAATAGCGTTGTCACGTAAATTTTTGATTGTTTTCATTCCAGAAATGTCGAAATGTGCAGAACAAACCCTTTGGTTACTCTTAGTTAAATTCTTTTTCTTCAATATATCTTCTCTGCCAAGTAATGTTAACCACTTGCGGCACCTGGAATAAACAAAAGAAATATTTTTTCTCCAAAAAAACTACAATGTAAACGTAAGATTTAGATTTAACACGGCAGCTGCCGGCATCGGCAGGTGGAAAAAACGAACACCACATGAAGTCCTAGAAAATAGCCTTAGGAGCTAAATACCTAAAATTAATATTGAATTCAATGATATAGCCAATTTTATGCAGGGGGAACTTATTTCCATCTTTGATAATAATAAATACTTACTGTATTCCAACGGCAGATGGATATTGAAAACAATGAACACTTTTTGTTTTGTTAATATTGGATATGGCTAGTTTTGCGCAAAGGAGACATCCTTTACGCAAAACTAGCCATATCCAATATTTAAAGTAGAGGCCCTCCATGTGACGTTCGTTTCAAATTGATTAAATAAAACATGCTATGAAATATTGACGTGTTGTTCTTTAGTATTCTAAGTCATCGAAGTATCACGTTTCGGGCGCGGAAGGGATCCGTAATAGAATTTCATACAAAATTGGACGCCTAGACCTGTAAAGCGAGCAGCCGTTCAAAAAAGTTTGGAGCTCTTTTTAAAAAAATTGAACCCTCATAACTTGTGCTTGGATTATACCAGATAAACAAGATTCTCGGGATATGATTTCAACAGTGAACTTATTAAACATATAAAGTTTCAATTGCATAGCTCTTATACTTCAGATGTTTTTGATATCTAAAAAACGCCGATTTCGTCACTGACTCAGTCACGTTGATCACCAAAACCTCTAGGGTACTTCCTGAAGTCCTAGAAAGCTAAAATTTGGTATGTAAGCTAGTATTAGAACACAATCAACAAAAAAACTCAAAAAGTTGGAACTTTTACCCCCCTACCCCTTAAACTAGGGGATACAATTTTGTATGAGACTTCCGCAAATTTTGATGCTTGAGGTCTGAAAATGTAAATAGGGACTCCTTATTATAAAATACGTATTTCAGGATTTTTTGTAAATTTGTTGCAAGCTCACGCGTTTCATACGACGCGACGTTTTTCAACACAGTTTCGAGTAAAAAATCCTTTTCATAAAATTAAATTGTTACAGGCTGCTAAGCTATTTCCTTTAGTTATTGATGACTACAGGTTTTTACTCATATAAATGTACATCTTTAAGATTTTCCAGTTGCGTCAACTCTATTTATCACTTTTCTATTCACCACAAGTCAACATTTTTTATAATAACCAAACACGCATCAACAATGTTTACAAAATAAAACAAATATTTTCGTATTTAATATAAATTAATGTCAAATGTTATCAAAAGTAAATAGTTTTACTAAATGAAACGTTTCTATATCATATCTAAGAAGAAATAATCAAATATCACAAGAAGGATTTAATTTGTTTAATCCATTTGCGAGAATTAAAAAAAAAACCTGTATAACCCGGTCAATTTAAGAATGCGCCCGCCGGGTCCATCCATACATATGCACACCTTGCTGCAAGTTGCCAACACTGCCGACGTGTCTTAATCGGGATATAACCATAAAACACGAGTGCCGTAATGTTATAAAATACGCGTGTTTAATACCCAGGATTCTGAGCCTAAAAGCGGCACAATAAGAGGCACGTTTCGAGCAAATTTTTTGAAAAAAATATTAAAGTGTATACAAGCACGCGTAAAGAGTATTTATTACATTACGTTGATACTTAGATATTATCGAGGAACTATGTTGTATCATGTGAGTCGTTACGTTACAAATATTCACATAAAACTGAATTAAAGAAATATTTGCAAAACAAAACAACTAATAGGTAGATCAATTTATTACTTTGACTCTTGTACCTACTACGAGTATGTTGCCAGCTCGCTTCACCATGAGCGTTGCGCGCGCCTTATTCTGTGCAATTGCCTACCCTATGCAATTTTAGCTCTTCATTCATTGACAAAATTTTAAATTGAGCGTGATCCTGATCAATGTGTTATGTTATAATTCAAACAAAATTGATAGGTACCTATGCAAAAAATAGACTTCAATGTTCATCTGAAGTCTTAAGCTTAACCTATATTGATTGCTTCGCAATTAATTTGATAAATTACGTAAATGAAGTACCTATGTAAATAAAAGAATAATACATTTTAATACTTACCTAGCTGTTCAAATCTTCGTAAGTATGTCAAGAATATAGAATCGTTCCGCCCTTCTTCTTTATGTAGGTATAGTAATTTACCTAGCTACCTTGGGTATATAAGATATATAGGTATCGAGTTGGTAGGTACCTGCAACACCAACAGTACAGAATCACACATTTCCTTACCTTTCGGTATCCCTCTCCGACCGTCCCGACGGCAGCGAGAAAAACAGATGTTCCGTATTTGAGTCGTTATTCCGACAACCCGCTGCGATACAGTATCTTTTAGCTTTTTTTTGTTTAGGCATATTTATTTTACAAGGCGAATGACGATGCAATGCAAAGTATGAACGCGTGCGTCCCGTGACAGTGCGCGGTAACCACTAAATAGACCGCCAAATGGCGGCCGACCGGCATTTTTGTAGCGGCGCGACGAAATCACAGAGTAAACCGCCCCTCATGCCAATGTGTAGATATAGTAAGTACTTAGAAATATCTACACTTTCCCTATTCAGTTGAATTAAAAGTATTTACGGTGAACCCGTCTGGCTTTTCTCCCCTAGAATCATACCGCGGAACTCGTCTAACTTTAGCAAACACGTATCACGGTAATATGTATCTTTATTCTAATTTCAATTATATTTCTACGGGCGTTGTATTACTTTGATTTGAGGTCATAATTGAGTGAGACAAGCGCTTGGAAAAGTTATCCTTTAAAACCGTGCTTTAAACATTCTGCATTCCGGGCATCGGATCATAACAAGAAAGCAAAGATGCACATCGTAACGGGCTATTCATGGTCGAGCATGTTGGAGCTATTCAAGGACATGAGGATGGGGGTTGTCAAGGTCAAGAACAAAGAATTTGGAATTGTATTGAAGAACCCTTCTCGCAATTTAGCGCTTTTATTGTTATATTTCAGTTGTATACCTACGTAAGTACTACAGATACAGGTGAGCTAGGTATTTTTATAAACTTTTATTAAACCTAGTCATTTCGCCGGTTGGCGACCACCTAATTTCATGTGCCGGTTAGCGACCACTTAGCTGACTTGGTGAACTGAAAGAATATTTTCTCGTTTTTTTTGTAAATTCCTATTCCATAACTACAAACAATAAGGCATACGGCTGACTGTTTCAATAGGCTCTGTAGAGTTGATGTTATCTTCAATTGAAAAAACCATGTTCTTCAAGTGGTCGCTAACCGAAGGTGGTCGCGTAACCGCCGAAATGACCCTAATTATGTTTATCACTACTTCTACTTCGTCTGACTGTTTGTCATTTTGAGGGTAAACAAACATACTTTGTATTGTAGGTACCTTTTTGTAGTTTTTATATCATAAATACGACATTACCAGTATCTACTTAGGTGAGTACTCTTTTAGGTAGCAAGTTTAGAGCATGTAGTTTGTAACATGTATTTTAATGTGGTTATCATTGTTTTGTTAAATACATTTGTTTTAGCAGACGTAATATGTAGGTAATGTATATTATTTATGAATTGAGTATGTGTACAGTCAACTACCTAAAAATAGGTAATAAATTAATAAAACACAATAAAGTTCAATTGTACGGTGAATTGGTGCAAATTCTATTTTGTCAACCATAACGGCAATTTCATACCGTTTTTCGAAAAGTAAATGCTGGTTATTCGTGGATGACTTAGGTGGTTGACTATACCAGTATGTCAACTTACTAAAACCATACCTTTAACACCAGTTGATGCTCACGTCGAGTTTAGTGTTATACCTTATTTTTTCCTAGTATGTGTCTAATATTTTTTATGTTATAATTTTAGAAAAATTATAAATACTGATCTTTTCCAAAGTCAGTTAACCATCAAAGTATCATCCTGTGATGTAATGTTTACGTCGTGACAGATGACCGCAAGTTCATTAATAATACTCGTTCGTATTCGTTTGTTGCTGCCGATAACAATGACTTAAGTCTTTGCTGGGTTCATAATCAGACCATATCGTTGAATCCACTTGAGAATGCGTACCAAGTCATCATTAGTTCTCTCTATGGCAGAAGGGCGATCACCAAGTATGGACTGTGTATATATGTCACCGTTAGATTGTGAACACCGTCAGTTTATAATCTAACTCGCGATATTATAAACTGACGAAAAATTGTGAACTGTCAAAACCGTTCACAATTTAACGCTTTATTTTTCGTTAGTTTATAAACTATCGATGTCGAATCGTCAAATTGTGAACTGAGATCAAATCGGCTTGCTACGGAACGTACACAAAGACTAGGTAGGTTAGGTTAGTTATGTATCTTCAGTTGCCCGAAGGGCAAAGCGCCCAGAAATAGGAGCCCCGCGCAGCGGGGCTCCGTCGACACTGCTGGATGCCGAAATAAATGGAATAAAATGTATGGTATGAAATGTATGGAAAATAACATAAAAAAACGATCATGTTCTGACGTAAGTGGAAACTGATGCAAGTGGAATATTTCGCTCAACCAAACAGCGCACAGGTTGCGTTCCGAATCAGGCAAATTTGATTCAGTTCACAATTTGACGATATGACATTGTTAGTTTATAAACTAACGAAAATGAATGCGTAAAATTATGAATTATTTTGGCAGTTCACAATATTCCGTCAGTTTACAATATAACGGGTAAGATTATAAACTGACGGTTTTCACAATCTAACGGTGACATATACATATATCTAAGTACTTTTACGTGTGACTCGTCAAAGGGGCAGAAGGGGTTCGTGGCTACCCCTGCAAGTTCACGGAAGTTTTGTGTTGTGTTTTGCCGTGTGCGAATTTTCAAATGACAAATATTGTTTAATTCGCGGAAGACTTAGAAGTTGAACTAAATATACAATTATTTAAATTACCAAAGTTGATTATGATTACAAATAGTTTATTTCTTAAAAACAAAGCCTAATACTATAATACTGACCCTCACACTAGGCATTGCTTGGTTAGTCATTCAATTTATATATTTTTGTCTGACCTGTCGTTTATAAAAATATTCGTATAAAAACCGGTTAACCGGTTTTGAGCTTGTCGTTTCGGTTAATAACCGGTTTTGAAAGTTTACTGGTTTTTGCATTCTCCAGTACGCAACCAGCTTCAGTTAGCGACCACGTCAAGGAAAAGCTTTCTTTAATTAAATTAAATAACAATTCGGCAGACCCTAAACGAAGGTCAGTCGCATGCAGTTTTTATTAGTGGTTACTGGTTATATGTATAATGGGAATCTACTAAAACAAGTAGATACCCTTTCACTTCACCAATTCATCTAGTGTTTGCAAACGGGTGCACTATATTTAGGTGGTTGGTAATCGGCGCAATGACCCTATGTTTTTGGATTTATCACCCGCACTATTTAATTGTATTGGCCAGGTTCGGGAAGGATACAATCATAACAAAAGTCCTATCGAAGCAATTCAATTTTCTGAAATCTTCCAATCGTTTTTTTCCTTTCGTGCTGCAATGCAAGATGCAAGCCTGCAAGGGGCTCTTTATTAAGCCCCTGCTAGACGGTTGCCAACACGCGCCTCCAACCGAGTGACCTTGGTTGGCACCGACCGCTGTAGTATGAAATTAAGCTCCAAACAACTGTCTACACGGTCGGTGCGGACCAAGGACGCCCCGTGTTGGCGACCGTCTAGCAGGGGCTTTAGTTGTCTTGTCGTACATGCTCGTCGATGAACAGCGAGTACCTGCCCCGCGCGGGGCGGGGTGAGCGGGTCACGGGGGGGCGCGTCGGCCATCGCGATCGCTCGACTCGACCGACGCTCTCAGTTCTCACAAAGTCATCGACGCCAAACCGGGTTGGCTGCGTTCCGTCACCCAAGCACGTAAACACGCGAGTGAGTGAAGTTTTGTGAGAAAACCAAAACAGTGTTCACGATGGGTTGTGGTACGAGTTTTGTGAAATATGTGCTCTTCTTCTTCAACCTACTGTTCGCGGTGAGTGGATACGAAATATAACCGGTTCGTAGTTCCGGTACGTGGTCAGCGAACAGTGACTGAGCCCTGTGACGTGGCCAGTTTTTACCTGTGGCCATTAAGCCTCCGAGGTTTGCTTGTACCTGGCCTGGTTGGTTGCGTCAGTTTCACGATTTTGAACGTAACGCTCGCGATCCGCCGAGATAACAAAGCGTAGGATGCGTTCCGCAAAAAATGCCTTTGAAATTACGAGTTTTAGACTTTTAGTCGTAATTTCGAGTTCCCGAACTCACAAATAACTTTAAATTCACTAGATGCGATTCGCTAAGAAATCCAGTGGTGTAGGTAATAGGTTGAATCTTTCAACTGTCAATATTTGTTAAAGGTAGGGTTATCATTATCAAATTACTTCATAAAGTTTCCATCAGCCAATACAAGGTAGGTGAGTAGTAAGAAATAAAAACAATAAACCGGTATTATTATCTCGTCGTGTTTGCTGACTCGGATTGAAGTCAACTCGATTCAAATAATCAAATTGGTAACATCGAAAAAGTGGCAACGCCCACCGTTAGGCAACATGTAAATGATTTAAATTAAAGGTAATGCTACTTACTGGTTTATTTTAACGATTAACTCATTACGAAATTATTTACCAAACTAGAAATTCTGGTGACTCACTATTTTTCATACTTTGTTTTTACTAGTAAGGTAAACGCGCCAGTAGGCGTACCTATACCGACACGACACCCTAAGTACCTAGGAATATTTTATACGAATCTATAAGTTTACATTTGGTCTCGACAACAAGTAAAATCCTAACTTACCTTTCTGTGATGTTGCTAACCGCCGCGCCGCGCCGCAAGCCATTCGAGATTCAAATTGATTATTAGCAGAAACTTTTTGCACCTGGCGCTCTTTTTTGGTTTGAATAACACAATGCCTCTGACCTTGGATCTCAACGTTTACTAGACCCATGTCATGTCTGAGAACTAGGTACTTGAGAAAACAATGTTATTATTCTATTGAAGCGTAATAAGAGATACGAGTTTTTTTCGTAGCCAATTTATCCACAGATGTAACGATAGGTAAATCTACATAGGGATGTATTTATGCCTTATCGTGTTGTAGGTATTCTGCCCTCCTAAGTCAAGATGGCGCTTCACTACATAGTAGTATAAAGGCCTCCACACACCGGTCGCGGGCGCGGGTCGGGCGCGGGCCCGCGCAAGTTGTAAAACATTGAAACTGCACTTCAAACACACATCGAACGCGGGTCCGCGGGCCCGCGGCGGGACCGCGTTCGATGTGTGTTTGAAGTGTAGTTTCAATGTTTTACAACTTGCGCGGGCCCGCGCCCGACCCGCGCACGCCCCGCGCCCGCGACCGGTGTGTGGAGGCCTTAAAACAAAGTCGCTTCCCGCTGTCTGTCTGTGTTCCTATGTACTTACGCTTAGATATTTAAAACTACGCAACGGATTTTGATGCGGTTTTTTTTAAATAGATAAGAGTTATTCAAAAGGAAGGTTTATATGTATAATACATGCATGTATATATTATACATACAAACCCGTGCGAAGCCGAGGCGGGTCGCTAGTCTCAAAATAATTTGTCATTGTAAATTATGTCATTTGACGAAGATTTTAAATTACATGTTCCAATGACATTTCATTTTGAGATAGCGCTTTTTGGCTTAGGGGGACAGTATTGTCATTGTCACTATTTTATTAGGGAAATATCCCTAATTTAAAAATAACACATTAAGGATGATTCACGCTAGACCGGGCTGGTTCCGGCCCGGGCCGTAAACTTACCGAGCCGTCACCGAGCTTATTTTGATACACCTTTCACCACCGGGCCGTTTCCGGGCCGTTTCCGGGCCGACGCCGAGCCGACACCGGGCCGGGACATTGTGCAAACGTTATGTCACCGAGCTCGCACCGGGCCGGGGCCGGGCCGACACCGAGGCTCGGTCGCCGTGCCACGTCCGGGCCGATTCCGAGCATTGCGTGTCAATCACAGCGGGCAGCGACCGGGCCGTTTCCGTCGTTCTAATGTCAAAGAAAGTCTGTCATTGTCACTGAGTCATTGTCATTGTAATTTATTCCAGCACTGCAACATACTTGCATAAGTTCTCTCATTTATACGATAAAATACGATAAACAAAGCTAAATAAAATGTCGAAGAAGAAGATACTATGTTCTTCAAAACAATTTGGCGTGCATCGACTTTGGCGTTCCCGTGAAGCAAGAGGAGAGTTCAAAATGTTGTGTAAAGATCTTTGGACCTATGATGACAAATTTTATGATTATTTTCACGTGACACAAGATTCTATCCATGAAAAAGTTAAACACTGTTTGGAAAAGAAAATTACTAGGTTCCAGAAACCGATATCCTCCGAACATCGACTAGCTCTTTGTTTAAGGTAAGCAAAATGCAAATTCAATAAAATCTAAGTAGTTATGCGCTATGACAGTGTGGGTGAGTTGTGTATTACCTGCATTTTTCTCCAGCCCCGCTATTCAGTAACTTGTTTTAAGCTCAACTTCCTCAACGTTCACCCACAAATATATCTTGACGCCGTGATTCGTAGAAACTACGCGTAATCAGAGGTCTGAATGAAGGGTTGAGAACATGCTTGTTATAGGTACTAGTGAAGTCGCAAGTATCCATACGCTACGGTGTCTGTGTTTGTGTACAATCAGGTAGGCAGATCCTATATTTTATGCTGTGCAGCAATGCGTCTATATTTTGTGTAAACATAAATGTGTGCGTTATTGTTACTTGAATGTCTAAATAATATGTATTTATAAGTGTTTGGTAACTGTAGGTAACAACAGTCAATTGCTCGGAGTTGACGCTTGAGAAGAAAAACAAATTAAATAAATAATGCTACCCAATCATATCTATAGGTAATGCTAATAATTATAAATTAAAATCCATTTGTAAATTATAAATTAAGGTAAAATTTATTTGCAGATTCCTGACTACAGGGGATTCATTCAAAACACTCTGGCTCAATTTTCGAATTGGTCATTCTACCGTTTGTAAAATTGTTAACTAAACTTGTCGAGCAATATTTTGTTAAATGAAAGAGGTGGTGGCCACAGCCAAATGAAGAGACGTGGAGGAAAATTGCAGATGAATTTGAAAAGCTGTGGCGTTTCCCAAATTGCATTGGAGCATTAGATGGCAAGCATTTTTGTATCGAAGCACCAGCAAATAGTGGTTCTGTATACTTTAATCACAAAAAAATCATTTTCCATAGTTTAAT
This sequence comes from Epinotia brunnichana, assembly GCA_963854355.1. Lineage (NCBI taxonomy): Eukaryota > Metazoa > Arthropoda > Insecta > Lepidoptera > Tortricidae > Epinotia > Epinotia brunnichana. The sequence goes on from OY977943.1 coordinate 29,019,543, forward strand.
TGACCTAGGTTGACGCACATTACAAATTTATCTACGTGGATGTTTGATCTTAAGGCCGGAATAGCGATATGGCAGCTTTTTTGCGAATAGCTCTAAAGAGCTATTCCTAAAGGACAGAAATTAAATAATGATACTTAAAATACCTGGTCGATCTTTGCCGAATTCAATAATTACGGGTACCACCCCGTTTGTCATGGTTGGCGACGAAGCTTTTCCTTTGAAAACATATTTGATGCGACCGTCAGACCAATGGTAGAGATCCAGAAACAAATTATAATTTCAAATTATCTCTTGCCTGACGGTTAGTGGTAAATGCTAGGAGGATGATGGTGATTCCATGGTATTTTTGGGGCCTTGATTGAACGTAGAACCGATGGCCGTTGGTGCGGAAAGTTTCTCGAGTACCTCAAGAAGGTGAACTGATGACCTGGTAGGCAAATGCGCTCGCCTGGCGCAGGACCGGTAACTGTGGCATTTTTGGGGTAGGTAGGTAGGTATAGGCATCCCCAGCAACGTACTTTTTTCGGCTGATATGATGATGATGACGACATTTATGACCTTATGACATCCAATAGGGCAATTTAATTTGAACAGAAGTTTTTGAGATTTTGTTGTCAGTATATGGTGTCAAATCTCCATCTAAGTACCTTGGCTGAAATTGATCCTAAGGCTCCTGTATGTCCATCCGTCCATCTGTTACAGGGCTGTATCTTTTGAACTCTTGGCACCTGTTTCTTCTGAAGTACCTCCGTATGCGTATCATTTTCGTTTATGTGAATGTGTTTCCACACATTCACGTCATTCATTTGTGTGTTCGGGGGTACGTATCCTTAGGTATTCTTTTATCGTGTTTACCAATTTTATTTTATTTTTTTTCATGTGGTTTTTGAGCTACTTTACCTACTAACGAAACTTGGTGGACCCTGAAACACGAAAGACGTTTACAATACCCACAACCAACGCCAGCCTAAGATTGACTTCTACAAATAGGTATATATAATATATACTTCCATTAAGCTCGGGTTTTATAAAGCCCGTTAGACCTTATTTCGATCAGTAAAGTCAAAAAATGTACCGAATTACTGAAATTTGATATGGGTCAAGTATTTTTATCTGTAGAAATATAATAAAGAGGAAAAGTCTGTGAGATTGTATTAGCTTTGTAAGGTTGTAAGTTTGTATGTAGGGAGCTAGGGAGTATTATGCGGCACCATTTATCCGAGGAGTAAGTTATTATTTTGTCTTTTTCTGGTTCTGTACTCTGTACCTAGGATCATTCAACTACTCAGGCTCCGTCCGTCTGTTCTGTTACTGGGTTGTATCGTTTGATGATATGCCGAGAGAGATAGCTTTGGAAGTATTCTTTTATACTAAGTGGGTGGAAAACAGGCATACGGTCTGCCTGATGTGATTCCAGAATAATGAAAAACGTGTGGCCGACCCTTTATTGATTTGAGGATTCGTTGTGGTGATAGCTAGATACGATCACGGGTCCCTCGCTCTCATCACGACACATCTTCGGGAGTTCTTGCGACCTTACTCACCACCAGAAACACAACACCACATACCTAACCGACAGAGCAAGTAGTGGCGTTATTATGACTACGGTCTTCTGTAAGGTGAAGGCACTACTCCAGTTGGGCTGCTCCTGCTTCAAATGTGCTAGTTATAATTATATATATTGTAGGTATTTGTGTATTGTATACATATAGCTGGTTGATTCACTTACTGTTTATTCTTGCAGCATAGTGTATTATTATAGCTTATCGCGTAGTCGAGGTACCTACTTAAGAAAGTAGTTGAACCGTAAAACACGAAAGATGATTTCAAGACCCACAACCCACGCCAGCTTAAGATTGGCTGCTAAAAATAGGTACGTACTAATCTATAATATCTACATATATTAAGCCCCTGTTTTATAAAGCCCGTTTAACCTAATTTTCGTAGACATGGAAAAGCTTAATCATACATCACATTTTATACACGCAGTGTATTAATCAAACTTTAAAAACCGGCCAAGTGCGAGTTGGACTCGCGCATGAAGGGTTCCTTACCATTATCTATAAAAACGGCAAAAAATCACGTTTGTTGAAATATTTTATTTTATTTTTAGTATTTGTTGTTATAGCGGCAACAGAAATACATAATCTGTGAAAATTTCAACACTCTAGCTATCACGGTTCAAGAACCGTGATATCTCAAGAGATACAGCCTGGTGACAGACAGACGGACAGCGAAGTCTTAGTAATAGGGTCCCGTTTTACTATTACATAATCTGTGAAAATTTCAACTCTCTAGCTATCACGGTTCAAGAACCGTGATATCTCAAGAGATACAGCCTGGTGACAGACAGACGGACAGCGAAGTCTTAGTAATAGGGCCCCGTTTTACTATTTAAGTACGGAACCCTAAAAACAACAAGGCATAACAACGTGTGATGCTAAAAAAGGGGCTAGACTCATATAAGGTGGGTCATTGTCAGTCACAAAAACAAAAATCATCTTTCCGGTGGTCAATAGTTAAGGGCTTCTGTTTATATGTAATATGTTTTTATCACATAGAATTATAGAAGAGGCAACGCCGTTTATGCGGATTCAGAGTTCAACCAAAAATTAGGCTTTATAGCCCTTAACTTTGGCAATGTCCACCGAAGAGACGCGAACCTAAATCTGACAATGACCCAGGTATAACTGCAAATAATAGGTTTAGCTACTCTTTCCGGAGATAGCGTTATAATTATATCTATCTATAGTATGCTGTTATTATAATTATAAGACAACAAACTCGGCAGCTGCACTGTTCCTTCTGAACCTCGCAGCGCACACTGGAACTCTATCAGCGACATCAATACGAATACATATATTTACCAGTGTGAAACCGCCATACGATTAATAATTATAAGACGATTCATTCACTTACGGTTTATTTAAAAGCTTAAATCTTGCAGCATTATCTATTTTTACAGCTTATCGTTATCGCGTAGTCTTGCTTTATGAAAAAGAACTTGCTGTATTGAGTTTGATTAATAATCCACTACCAAAAAAAAACTAAAAGAACCCTGCATTTATTTAATTCACTGAATAAAACTTTACTTTGGATGTTTTATTTCTTGTTACATGTACGAGCAACGTTAGCCGGTCTAGATGATACAATACTGCAGCCACAACAGGCTGATAGCCAAACGAGCTGGTTTCCGATCCAACATCATCACACGTAGCATGATGCCATCACTTCTCTGCCAGCGGGTAGACCCAACTGCTTCACCACATGTAACGGCGGCGGAGAGACGATGGCCCATCGGATGCCATTACTTCTCTGTCAACGGATGGAAATAATTTCTTCACACATGGCACGGCGAAAAGACGATGACCTATCGGATGCCATTATTGTCATGCCATCACTTCTCCGTCAGCAGGCGGCCAATCGCAGCCGATCTACTACTCAATAAGTTTACCTACCTATACTATACTTTAGTATTCAATTTTGTAAATAAAACTATTGGTGTTTTTTTTTATTCCAACGGTAAATTGGATTACTTCCAGCTTTCATAATAGAACTTGACTTTGACATCAAGTCAAGGCCATAGACAAAACACTTAGCTGTCATCAGGTTTTATCCGGATAAGGTTAGTTGGGCTACGTTACGAGCCGTTAGGTTGGTTACCATTTCCAAGTAATGTTATTCGATAACCTAGGTTAAGGTTAGTTCACATGCATGTTACTCAGACTAGCAAAAGCGGAAATCGGAAATTTTCTGTCGCTCTGAACGGGTCTATCCCAGAAGTTCCATATTTTCTAGTTCCATATGGAACTATCGGTATATTTGTAAATGTCAAACAAATGATCCCAATAGTTCCATATACTAGGTTTTACACCTGGTTTTATTTTAGTTTTAAATCAGTTGAGTACCTACCTATCTTCGGAAATGTGCTCTAGGGTGAATCAGTTGTATTTCGATTCTCCAACAATTTATTTGACCATTTTTTTTAAGTATTTCTTATTTCTATTTTGTGACTGTACCTACACGATTAACAGCGTTCAAACATTACTATGAACGTAAAAGGCACGCTTATGCATTTGATATTTTAAGAGTTATATGTATAGACAAAGTTTGTACTTTGTTAGCAGAAGTAGACGTTTGATATGAAAAAAAATCCATGCATCCCTACCAGTGGAGACAACCCGGTAGGGTTAGGTAGAACAGGGGAATATGAACCATTAGTTCCATATGGTACTTCTGGGAAATTTCCTTCAAAATTAATATCCAGGTAGATCCATATGGAACTAGAAAATATGCCCCACCATTACCCCTAGCCATACCCCTGGGGGTAGGGTGGGACTGAACCATACCACCGTAGTGCTGTGCACTATATGCTTTCAGGTTTTGTTTTTCCAAATATTACGTACACTGGTGTTACCTAAATAGCATCCCATTCAGGGACTTATTTCGGTTACGGTTATACAGGTATGAAACCGCTATTCAATTACGGTACCGTTATGTCGTAAAGGTTATGCGCGCTGCACGAACATAACGGTACCGTAACCGTTTTGAAATAACGGTATTATAAAGGTAACCGAAAAAAAATAAGTGAGCTGGCACTACAAACATTGACAGAAGAAGCATTGGCTATTACTAAACATTTAAAGACAAAAAGACAAAACATCTGTGCGGCTGCCGGCGGTTTAGCAACAACGCCAGGCCAAAGTCGATATATCGGTTACCTATAAAAAGCGGTTACGGTACCGGAAACAATAAAGAATAAGCGATAGCGGAATATAAAGGTTCTGCTACCGAAACCGCCATTTGACAACCGATATGACGTCATAACGTAAAAATAGAATACCGGTATTTTTCGGTTATGCAGTCCCTGAGCCCATGTGACAAAGTATAAATACTTATAATTAAGTTTTATATGATTGTGCTTAATGATAATCTTAAGGCGCTGTCAACACCAAAAACGCGCACACTACCTATTTGTATCGGAGTAAAAGAAGCGAGTGTTACTTGAGCGGCCAGGTTTTAGCCGAAAATAATGAATAAAAATTAAAAAAAAAAAGTGTGTATTTTTTGTGAAATATGGCTCGTCTACGGTTTAGGTATGAATATGTGGACTTCATTTTTTGAATTGCAGACCCATACGTCGAAAAAATAAGGACATAGAACCGTTTAAAATGATTTTAAGACCAATCTTTGCAATTATTTTCTATCGAGCCGATTTCGTCCAATTATGTTTCGAGTCCGTCTACGGTCTTGGAAATATGATGAATATTAACATATATTTTTTTTTGATGTGCTAGAATAAATAGTTTTTCTTAAACAACTGTTTAAATATTATCAATTTTAACAAATTTGGTCTTGTCAGCCTCTTAAGGTTGTCGCCCCGCGTAACCGCTCGCCTCGGGACCGGCGCCGCCTCACCTCATCGGCTCGCCGTAAACCAGGCGTCAATCATACGCAAGCACGTAACGGAAACAACGGCTCAGCACCACCGAGGTGTCCGCGCGGCTGCACCTTACGGCTGGGCGACAGCGCGCTTAAAGCGAGGCGGCGGCTAGCTGGTGGTCGATGATCTTCGATGCCGCTCAGTTTGAAGTTGAATGTAGAGCAGAACGCACGGTTATGATTATGAATCAATTTTTTAGTGCGTGACATGGCTATGGCAGCCCTATGGCCCGCGGAGCGGGGCTCCTATTTCTGGTCTGTTTGCCCTTCGGGCATCTGAAGATACCTCACGAACCTAACCTACCTAACTGGTTTTGCCAGAACGGCTTTCGTTATTTTCAGTTTAATAAAATAAATATTTGTATCTGTTAGGTACCTATTTATTTTTCTATTTTTGCATCAAATCCCAGCACTACTAACGGTGGTATGGTTCAGTCCCACCCTACCCCCAGGGGTATGGCTAGGGGTATGGTGGGTCTGACATGAAAATATGGAACTTCTGGGATAGACCCCCCTGAACGCACGGTACGAGTTTGATATAAATGCAGATAAGTGTATAATTTACTAGGGGAAATATATACTTATCTGCATTTAAGGTGTCTTTTTTTTGCCAGTGATGAATGGCGTTTAAAAAATCTGCTCATTCTAGGAAGATGGAAATCTATCCGCACATTCCTTACATCTGACTAATCTTAGGCACGAGTAAATCAAGGCGATATCAGTACGAAAACTGTAATTTACCTAATAATAAGAACGCGTTTTTGTAAATGAGCTAAGCATTAAAACAAACTAATAGTCGTGTGTTACACATACCATGTCCAATCTGTCAGATATTGTGGTTTTCCAAGATTTGCAAAAATAAAAATAAAATTATACTTTGTCCTGTTTTATTTATTATTGTATTTAGTATAACCAGTTAGACAACCAGAAGCTGCTTCTGGATATTCAGTTTGATAACGGAACAACAAATTAAGTTCTAAGGCTGAGCGCAAACGTTCGGGTTCCACGTACGGTTTCCTACCATGTAGAAATCATACGCGGATACCGAACGTTTGTGCCCAGCCTAAATCCTAACTTATATTATACATGCGAAAGCTCTGGCAATATATCTGTCTGTGTGTTACGTTTTCACGCTTAAATCTCTGAACCGATTGAATCCTTTTGAAGGACATATGTTATTTTTATAGGGGGAGAAAACGGGGCGAATGTTAGTATGGAGCTTTATAACGTTATAAACGAGTTTCACGCGGACGAAGTTAAACGGAAACTAGTCACTCATAATTAAATAATATCATGGATCAGTCCTAATCTGACTGGTTTTTGTTAAATACAATGTAAATATATCTATTTTAATTACCTATTAGAACAATCAGACGTTATGCTTTCTCTTCATAAGATGCCTCATACAAAAATATCTAACAATGTACAATAGCCCTTAAAATTCGGTCAGTGTATCGTTGTAATAAACCTTTACATGTGCTAAACTATTTTTTATGAGGTCAACATCACATAATGTAAACCGACTAAATGCAAGGTTAGATGGACTACCATATTTCACATATTCATATATGACAGCTAACAGCCTTTGTATTTTTGATGTATTTGTCCGTGCCGGGCCCGAGCTGAGACCGGGCTACGGGCATTGGAGCGTTGTTATAGTTAACCGGGCCGTTTCCGGGCCGTTTCCGGGCCGGGCTGGGACCGAGCTGCTTCCGAGCCTCGGTTGGCGGTAGAACGGCCGTCAAACGGTGGTGTTACAGTTGAGCGACCGGGCCGTGCCGACACCGAGCCGCTTCCGAGCCTCGGCCGTGGCCCGGCCGGGCTTGGGTATGACGTCAGCCGCGCAAAAACGCCGCGTTTTTCTTAGAAAACGGCCCGGACCGGAGACGGCCCGTTTTAGCGTGAATCATCCTTTAGACATTACCCATGGGGTTAGTTAATAAAGAACTGTCACCGTAATTGGACGGCATGTCACATCTAATAAGTCTAATAACCGTTTCAAATTAAGAGTGTCAGTATACCTACATCAAAATTATTTTCGCTGACTGTAAAGTTTCGTGACATTGCCATCACGGGCACCAATCTATTCGGTTGGTAAGTAAATTATAGGCACAGTACAAACTAGATAAAGAAGCATGGTATGTTACCAATTGCCAAAGATAGCTTATGCTTGGCTGTATTAGTGCAATAATTCTAAAGGTGAATATGGATATATGGCATGTGGTGCATATGGGAAATATACTTGAGAAGGGGAATACCAATCCATCGTCACCTGCGGGCATGAGAAAAAATTCCATGTGTTCGAGTTCGAACACAAGCCGTACAATGGAATGCTTACTGCAAGATGATGAGAAAGGTGCCTGGTTTTATTCATTCGTTTTGAATTCTCGGACCATGAACGCATTGCCACCGCGCCGAACAAAAGCTTGTGTTTGGCTAGGTGAAACTCCAGAATAAAAATCGCAAATCCCTATTTAGAATGAATCCGTAACTATTTACCTACACTACAACCAGCGAAGGTCGTCCGCCACCTATAAACCTATGTGATACGAATCTTAAAAGCTCGGGTAAATTTTCAATTCATTTATTAAAAACTAGCAGCACTCGAATCTCACCGAGAATATCCAAAAGTTGTGTGTCCAAATCCAATCCAAAAATGTGATACCTAGTTCTGATTCTGGATTATTTCCTCCGGACACGGGTTCGTTTAGGGAACTACCGGGAAAAACGCTAGAAGGATGATGATGTTGCATTGCCTATATCTGGAACTACATATCATCATTTTCTTGCCCTTATCCCATTTACTTAGGGTCGGCGCAGCATGTCCTTTTCTTCCATACCTCCCTGTCACTGGTCGTGGCGTCCTTCCTCTTCATATCCTCTCTCACACAGTCCATCTATACATCTGTATATCTGGAACTACATACAATATTTATAATATCCTACAATACGTCGGCGTCTTCCATGCACTTGTTGTACCTTGTAAAATATTTGACTTGCACAGCACCCAGCACCCCTAACTAGGTCGCAGCTTGCGTGACCAAGCTCCCTTCGCCCTACAGTCAACAGGTGTAGCACCTATTCATTGAATAATTAATGCATCGTAATTCTCCGGTGATTTCCTCACCGTTTTCCTTTAGCTGAAATCATTTAATAGCAAGAAACCACACGATGACGTGTATATGTGTGACGGTATCATAAATGATTCAGCTATTTACCATCGTTATTGGCTTAGTAATGATGTACGACATGCAAGACAACAAAGGGTTAAAGTTTGTAGGGCTATATTGACAGCGTCAGACCGTATTCAGTTATTGATCCACTCTTAACGACTTCCGTATTCCTCTATAATCTACCAGTCTGTTCACACTTGGAACTAGTTGGAACTGTCCACTCACCATTCCGATTATGACTGGTATATTTTGAAAGATGCCTCAAGTAGTATGTGTGCAACAGACAACATCTGTCTTGCTATTAGTAGATTTTTCATTTATTTGATATGGGTTTTATGGATATGCTCCAAATAAATTTAAGCAGTACCATCATCATATCAGCCGAAAGACGTCCACTGCTGGACATAGGCCTCCCCCAAAGAATGCCACAATGGCCGGTCCTCCGTGTCCAGCGGACACCCGCGACCTTTACCAGGTCATCTTGCCTACCCACGCTGTGCCTTCCGGTACGTGGTTGCCACTCGAGAACCTTTCCGCCCCAACGGCCATCGGTTCTACGTGCAATGTGGCCGTGCAAGCAGTATACGGGCCAATCTCCGAGCGTTTGAACCGCTCGGTTCTAACGTCATTGTCGGCTCAAGATTATTTCAGCAGAGATAAAACATACCGCGGAAACTTAAATCAAAAAAGACTCAGTACTGGTATTGGCTTACGTTTTCATCAAAAGTGGACTCTGAGGATCTACCGCGAACGGCTTTCGAAGTTTTCCCTCTCTGTCGCACTGGCGTACGAACTCGCAAGTATGCCAGAGAGGGAAAACTTCGAATGCCTTTCGCGGTAGGCCCTCTGATATTCGTCTCTTTTACTCGTAATAATATTTGCTGGCGACGACAATGACGAAAAAAAAACGCCTTGAAAACGCTGAATATTCGCCCATACCTCCAAGGAAAACTATTTGTTCGAGAAAAACGCGTCGGTGCTAAAGATTTCTCACTTGAAGGTTGCTGTTATTAAGGCTACGACTTTCATTGAACCGGATGCCCTTGTAGAAACGCTTTCAAGAAGTAGGTCAAGGAAATATCCTCTTGCTCGGTAGAATACAAGGATACGTGGGACGTGACGTGACTCAGTTTTAATTTTGAGATGTTTTTACTGGCAAATTTCCTTGTGACCATTTAGTCTCCTTGTCTTGTGGTTTGTGGTCCTAATTTATTATCCTCCGTTTTGATTATAGGTAAATATGTCCTTGCCATAAAAAACTGAAGATTCCAGCAAATTGCAGATTCAATGACAAATGCTGTAGTTATTCTACGCTGATTGTTTTATCGTGGCTTTGATAAAAATCACACGTGTCTCATACAGCTGCGAGAAAAAGTTGGAAAAAGCAGTCGTTAATCAAACAGGTAATCATGATTCTGAACGAATCTGAATCAGATTTGATACCTATAATGCATTTGCATACAATTGCTTGGTTACGAAAATAGGTGTCGAAGTTGCAATTAAACCTTTATATAATCCTATATCTGTTTTAATTCTACGTGACCCGAGCCTGTGACATCATCGGATATAGGAGCACTCTCGGACGCCCCACTGGCGCCGACACTCGGGCTCCTGCCACTTGTACTTGAATAATCAACTTGCTGATAGGATTTATTCCTTTTTCAAGTTCTCTTTTCTTTTCAAACTGTTAAAAGACGCCGCCGTTATTTCAAGAGGCAGAGGTCGAATCTGTTTATCTTCGTTAGTAGATGATACTTAAGTTTACGTATTTCTAGAAGTTTCTTTTGTCTTTAAAGATACCGTCTCGGCTACCTGAGTTTTTAAACAGTTTTTTCGTCCACTGGAGATGCTCTTATCAGTAACCTTTATTTCAACGCCATTCATGTCAGGATGACATCATTATGTGTTTAAGCAGTCTTATTTACATTTGTAACTTGTTCGCACACTACGTGAATTAAGGCTTCATAATTGCGGATGTTGCATGTCGACCTTGTTGATTCGACTTTACACTTCATTTCACAATGCCTGTTTCATTTTCAATCACCTGTTTGAGTTTTGCAACTTTTAGGATCTACGAGTATGTATGATGCAGAACTCAAGCTACGTAGTAGTTGCATACTTCATTCCGCTTAAGCGTTTATTGGACATCGAAGTCCGTATCAGTCGTAAAGATTAATAGCATGTTTCTTATTGTATTTGTAAGCATGGATGAAGTCATCGTCAGTTACGTCGGCCACAACGGCACGGATCCTTGGCTTGGCTCAGATCCGATGCCATTGATGTTTATACAGCTTTTTGAGAACGATAGTTATAGATTTCCTTCGGCTCGATAAATATACTAGGGAGAGAAATTTCAATTATGATACGAGAGACCTCTCTGGCTTATACCTACTGAAAAGTGGATGTAATTAGTTAAATATTTAAAAATTCTTGGGGACATTGGCTCGAAGAGAATTAAGAGACATTTGAAAAATTTGCAATCAAGGATTAAAGTACCTATGTTGTGGTCCAGCAACTTATCACTGCAATATCACATTATCTCCATCTTTAAACCAAAAATGTCTCTGAAATTTAAATCTCATGTGCTGCTGCTGTGCCAAGCCTTTTGGGAATACAGGCATCAGTTTTCATTTGAAAGAAATTTCGATTAGAACAAACAAAACAGTAAAACATTGCTCCAGTGTCCAGTTAGGCATTAGTCGTGAGCTTGTGACCATGAAAGGGCTTAGAGATTACCGTGTCCGTGGCTCCTAGCCTCTTGTCTATGGTTCCGCCCTCTCGTTCACGTGGCAGCCATTGTCGGCGGTCGTCGACCCGCCTTATGCAATGTTGGGACACCTGGAGTTGTGTAATCGGGTCCGCTATTTTCTCTCATGCTAAGATGATTGGCGTTAAATTGATGTCATGTTAATTTTATGGCTTGGCACTCTCAAAAATAAACTTAAAACCTATTAACATACAGTGCTATCTACTTTTTCACCACGTGATGTTTATCATTATTAGATTGAAATCGACTAAGAATTTCAAACTGGATGATCCGATACTTGTTTCGTCAGTTGAATTCTTGACAATTCACCAATTGCGCTCGTCTCAATTGAGACTTGTATTTAGTTCACAGCTAACTTGAGCCAATCAGCCGCTTCATTAAACAGATAAAGAATGAATTTCCTACTCGTTCCGTGCCCTGCAAATAAGGTCAACAGCATGGGTTGCTGACCGGGGTTTAGTTAACAAAGACGAGCATGCACCGCTCTATATCCGAAAAGCGCTCTTTTACATGCATCTAGAGTCTCATTTTGCATGGCTGTATATTCCTTTGCATTCTGCGCCAGTGCCAAAGTGCTTACCAGTAACCAGTGGTTTCGCTGTAACATGCCATCAAGCTGGCTCATAAAAGTGCAATAACAAAGGGCTATAGAAACTCGGCTTTGTAGCTCTGCAAAACAGCTCACCTCATCTGTAATTTGTCATCTCACATCTCCTCTATACTATAGGTATAAGACCAATGAAATTATACGTGTATCTCACCGATGATACCATACTCGTAGTTATTATAAAAAATATGACATTATTTTGACCATTTCCGTTTAAATAAACAACCTCAATGACCAAGGCACGCCAGGTCAAACGATCAATATGAAGCGATAGCATCGCTATCGGCATACTCGTAAGTTCCAGAAATATAAATAACAAAACTTCAATAAGAAAAAAATAATAACATCGATATTTTCACTCAAACTCTTTTTTTCTATTACGTCAAAATATCACAAAAGAGAAATCTTGCTAAGAATTCAGACAATGTTAATGTACCTAATATTGTGGTTCTAAAATTGACATATTAAAACACAATCCCATTCACTCCCAATGTCATGCTACCAGCTGTAAAAATACATACAGCTAAGAAGACTGGTGTTTTTTTTAGTGTGACGTCATATGTCGGTATAAGTTGCTCAACGAGGATTACTCACAGCCGCGGTATCTGCGCAACGTATAATTACGCCTGCAATGCAAACACTCGGAACCGAATGCGTTCAGTTCAGACATATTTAGAACTCGAATTTAAATCTAGACCCGACCCGTATCGTGCGATAGAGAGAGCTGCAAGTCCTGGAGGTAATTGCCTACATTTTCTTGTTGAAATATGGTTTCGGGTGATAACGTTTTTACCCCCCCTAAACCTTAATGAAATTAAATAATTTTGGTATGATTGGATTAGGTACACTTTAATCTATGTCTGTACGTTTTCCTTTTTTAGTAAATCAGTTTAGATCAATTTAAAAAAAATAAAAAGATAGACAAAGTTTTTAAGTCAAAAATATAGATTTTTAGATGCTAATAACTTTTAACGTAAGCAATATTTCTTAAAAATCAAAACATACAGACTATTTCACCATATCTACAACATGTCCAAAAATTATAAAAATCGAACGATGTTTACGGGGTGAAAAACGTTATCGCTTTTTGTATGAAAATTTACAAGTTCACAATCCTCTTAACATCCACGAAATTCTATTATTTTGGTATTTAATACAACTATTCTGGCTGGGTACATAATGATTTCCGGGATAAAAACTATCCTATGTCCTTCCCCGCGACTCAAATTATCTCTATACTAAATTCCATCAAAATCGGTTCAGCGGTTTAAGTGTGAAGAGGTAACAGACAGACCGACAGACACATTTTCGTATTTATAATACGTGAAAATTTGTATGGAGCTACGATATAAACGAGTTCCACACGGACGGAGTCGAGTGAAGAAGCTGGTTTTTTTAGAGTTCCGTATTCTCAAAGAGTAAAACGGGACCCTATTACTAAGACTCCGCTGTCCGTCCGTCCGTCCGTCCGTCCGTCCGTCTGTCTGTCTGTCTGTCACCAGGCTGTATCTCACTGATACCGTGATAGTTCCAGCTGAAACTTTCACAGATGATTGTATTTCTGTTGCCGCTGTAACAACAAATACTAAAACACTGAATAAAATAGTTTTTTTATAGATAATGGTACGGAACCCTTCGTGCGCGAGTCCGACTCGCACTTGGCCGTTTTTTTTTAATAATATGAGTTATGCCTCTATACGAGTTATATCCGCTACAAAGTGGAAAAATGTAAGTAGCGTTGCTCGGGTGGTAACCGAAAAGTGGTAAAATTTTAAGGCGACCGTAGCCCCCAAAATTTTGTATAGGTAGCTCGATAATGTTAGGTTGATATGCAGAGGCCCTACCGCGAAACGAAAACGAAGTTCGTTTGTGTATTTCCCTCTCTGTCGCACTTGCTAATTCGAACGACAGAGGGGGAGATATGTGTTTGTTTTTGATTACAATTCGATATTAGCTCTTCCAGCCCTTCTTAGCTGTCAAATAACTTAACGGAAAGATGAATGCCCGTATAAGTAATTCCTTATCGAGAGGTCATTGCATTTTTGGAGAGGGGGACAATTTGAGTAGGGGTACAAACATAAGATGTGTGAATAATAATAAAATCCATCACTAGGCTAGCCAAGAAAATAAGACATCAAATAAGTAAGCTTGTAGGATATCCTCGGATGAACTAGGCTAATGTGATACCCGTAGCCTCAAACGTATTAGGTATTACTCATTGTCACAAAGGTTGCGTAGGACTGGGGTTTCCACTCATTGTTTCCTGGGAAGTAGGTCCCATTGTGGTATGGTGACGTTAACAATGACATTATATCGTAGAAACGTAGGGAAAACGCATGAACATCATCTTAGGGCTAGATGAAGCATTATGTACTCTGCGTCCTTATATCCTTCTGGTAATGAGGTCGCTAAGTGCTCCGTAAGTTTCCGTGTATCTCTAATATCGCACTTGCATATTTGAGCGGCACTGTGTTGACGGCGAGAGACACATTTGTCCAAAGCTATCAACACCGTAAATCCTTACATCTGTTTTTAAAGAGTACGCATCAGAGTACGCGTCCCTAGAATTGCAAGCGTCTATACAATACGGTGTTAGCTTACCATCATGCGCTTATATGCCGCTAATGAGTAAGTGCAACAGCGAGGCAGTAATGACAACCCAGCAAAAACAGAGTACACAAGACGCGTAATTTGGCTGTCAATCAATAGGTGTTTTACCCTGAGTCTAAATCATATGTTCTCTCATCATTGCCGATCTTTGGCCATAAATACTCTATAAATTGATTGGCGTTTAGTCAAACGTACCTACTATTGGGGCCAGCCAGATGTTCAAGCTCTTTTATTTTACGAGCCTGCAAAGTGCTATTTATAAATGATGTGTCACAAACTCTTCACGCAAATTATTTCTTCTTTCGTATTGGATATTAAGTTTATCGGTTGGTATTATACAAAACACCAAGGTGACGGTGAAGGTGACCCAAGCAGGACTTGCCTTTTGGGCTAAGAATCCACATACTTAAACACACAATTCGGAACGCCGGTACTAACGCATTGACACCAACTGAAATCGTATTGGTCTGTGCGCTCTTGCGTGGTGACAAATCTCTCTTCAAAGTTCTTGCTGCGCCTTTGCACTATTGCTCGAAGCGATAGATCAGATTCAATGTGAATTAAATTGTCTCCCTGAATGACCACCCAGAACATACAAAACTAAATATCCTTGCAATTGACCTCTCAATTGGCGTAATTGTGTAAATTAACAAATGAGGGTGAAATAGGTCAGACGCGTTCAGTGGCTGCACTTTTCTCATTACGGAGTTAAAGCTCTGCAATGACGTGCCATTAAAAGTAATGGAATGGCTACTCATGCATAAAAAGGTATGTAGAAGTGTCATGGTTTCACCTAATCATGACACGATTGACGACGTGCAGTCGACTTCAAAGATATTATATTTAACGGCCTCCGTAGCCCAGTGGGTAGTGACTCTGCCTACGAAGCTGGATGTCCCGGGTTCGAATCCCGGTCAGGGCATTTATTTGTGTATTTATCACGAATATTTGTTCCTGAGTTATGGATGTTATATATGTATATAAGTATCTATATGTATGTATCTATTATATATATCATCGCCTAGTACCCACAACACAAGCCTTACTGAGCTTACCGTGGGCCTAGGTTGATTTGTGTAAGATCGTCCCGTAATATTTATTTATTATTATGTATACAGTAAACGGCAAACTTCGTGCGCAAATGAGGGGAAGTGGGGGGGGGCAGCTTGCACGTACAATTCGCCTTTGCGCCGGCAAGGTCATTTGCGCACGAAGTTTGCCGTCTGCTGTACTATTGTCGCCTTATCTATTAGTTTATTTTTTACAACGAAGTAAGGAGTAAAAGTGTAAACACGTCTTTAACTGTACGACTGTACCATTTAGGCTAGAAAACTACATTAAAATTAGATTATTTAATTGCAACTTCACACAGAAATCACGGAATATAGTTAGACCTCGGAAGACATGAGCGCTAGGTATATATATTTTTTTATCATCTGGTTACCTATTTGATGACAGCTCAATCTCGGTTCTGTAAATTTAACCCTTTCAGTGCCAATGACGCTCAAAGTCACTGAAATTGTCTTGGACATTCTACCAAGGTATTTCTTAAAGTTTAGCTTTAAAACCTGTTTGCTTTAGCCTTTGATGTTTTTTGAGTTTGTGTGGGCGTAAACTATCGAGAATGTCAAAGTCGAAAGGAAAAACGTATCGTCAAAATAGCAGTTCCAACTGTTCAAAGTCGTTAGATCACGCCTGCACGTCTAGCACAACTTGCTGCTCCGTCGCTTCGCGCGCGAGTTGTGACTGAGCGTCTCCTGTCTCACTCGCACTGTACAAATTAGAAAGGGGAGGGTAGATCTTTTTCGACTCGCGTCGCGGCGCGTTTTCAGTTGTGTTAGGCGCTGGTCAATTATAAAGCCTCTGCTAGACGGTCGCCAACACGCCCCTCCGACCGAGCGACCTTGCTCCGCACCGACCTGTAGACAGTTGTTTGCAGTAAAATTTCATACTACAGCGGTCGGTGCCGACTAAGGTCGCTCAGTCGGAGGAGCGTGTTGGCGACCGTCTAGCAGACGTTTTAGAATGCTGCAAGTGTTCATACAAAAAACCCAATGACGACATATTTACGAAACGTGTTTGAATGCACATACACGTGAATCACTGAACGTGGATAGGGTTGCCATATGGAAGAATTAAATGTCCTGATAAAAATCCTGACATCACCCTAAAAATCCTGACATTTCTTGTAACAGAGATTTTAAGCAAACAAATTGATTAGAGATGTAATTTTTTTTATTTTTAATTACTTTGAAAGAAATATTATTGTATTATGTATTCTTTCATTCATTAAAACTGTGTAAACTTTGTAATAAATATATCTCGTAAACTTTTTTTTATATGAGGTCATTCCTAAAAATCCTGACACTTGCCAAGTCCGGCCGCAATCCGGAAAAAGGGTCAAAAATCCTGACATGTCCGGACAAATCCTGACGTATGGCAACCCTAAACGTGGACGATAATAGAGGGTGAGGGTGACACAAGTACAGAAAGTGTGAAAATGCTCGAACATAAAACCATAAAACCTTCGTTTAAACATTATCAGAATGAACCGGTTGTAGTTAGTTTTAAATATATGGTTAGACCTTTGAAAAAGATATGTGGATACATATTAATTTAATTTTGCTCGCGACTTCGCAGCTAAGTCCTAGTCGAATTCTTCGAGACACAAAATCACAATCCCCTATAAATTTATATCCCCTCCTCATTTAACCGCTATGTCGTAATATCGTTCATTCACCGCCGATATAAAAAGTATCGTCTCCAAAAAAAAAAAATTAAACTGTTTATTACAGTAATTTAATTGTTACAAAAAAATATGTCTACTAATTACTTAGCGCAATCTCAATTTTTTAAGATTATTTGCTAAGATTAGCTATTATCTATCGAATCCAGAAGTGCAATTTCTCTAAAACAATTACATCTTTTGTGACGGCGTCGTACACCTTCAACCCACTGGTCACCTCAACTCTCACCTCCCTTGTCACCTCAACTGTCACTTCACGCACGCCTCATGTGACTGCCAAGATAATCTTACCCTGGTGGTGCGGTCAGACCCCTGAAAAACACGAAGGATTTTCTGTATATTTGACTCTGCCTGTGACATCGCAGCTCCCTAAACGGATGAACCGATTTGAGTGCGGTTTTTAGCCATCGCACGTCTTGTCTGTCGAGTTGGTTCTTACTGTTCTTAGCTATGTTTGTTGTTTTAAATTTATTATTCGGCGCGAAGAGGTTGAAAACAGGCGGTGTTATTTTCGCACTTTATTAGAATGTGGTTACTATGGATCATTAAGGTAGGTAAACGTCAGAGTGCTCGACGCTGTACTAGTATATGGCATGGATACTCTATGTCAAAGTGACATGGCTTAAATTAGAATGAAGAAAAATCCTTTTAGTTCGATTTTAACTAGTGTTGTAAAAGACTCGAGTTCTCTGAGTCTTCATAATAAGACTCGGAGTCCAAAAACGACACTCGGCTCAATATTTCAAGACTCCACATTTTGCAAGACTTCTTGCTGAGTGAGTCTAGCGAACTAAACGAGCGTGACATCAAGACTCGAGTCTCTTTTCGCGGCTGAGTCCTTTTTTGGACTGAGCTCCGAGTTCGGGCGAATTGTTTCACGGTTTGAGCTCAACTGCCCGCGTGGCTTCGCCCGCGTAAGGCCTGAATCACACTGGCGCGGCCTGCGGTGGCGATCAGTAGTCAATTTGACAATGGCTGTCAGAATTACTATTGACCGCCACCGCAGGCCGCGCCCATCTGTAAGAGGCTTATGGTCTGAATCAAACTCATGGGTCACACCAATCGCCATGTGTCGGGGATGTCGAGGGTGTAGATTCCAAAAATGATGTCCATTTTGGAATCCAAAATGGCGGACATGGCTTTTTTCCTAAAAGTCCTCATGGGTGTCACTTTCCTTTCACGGGCAACTTACACATACTCGTATTTACGAGTATACATACGAACAGTGCAAGTTAAATAAAAGGGTGTAAGAAAACAATATGGCGCCTATATTTTCCGATTCTAACTTCGGATTCGTTCGTATTGTATTGCTAACTTAACTCTGTTTAAGTAATTTCGAAATTCATATGTAGACTCGAGTTTGTTTGAAGACTCGAGTGGTTTTAGAGACTCAAGTCGTCGGACAAATGACTCACGCTCGACTGGACTCTAGACTTGGGAGTCTTCGAGTTCCCCGAGTCCCGTATATTTGAGTCGAGTCTCCTCAATCAGGACTCTAGAACTCGAGTCTTTTACAACACTAATTTTAACCCTTTGGTTTTTAGGGTTCCGTACTCAAAGAGTAAAACGGGACCCTATTACTAAGACTTCGCTGTCCGTCCGTCCGTCCGTCCGAGAGTCCGTCCGTCCGTCCGTCCGTCCGTCTGTCTGTCTGTCACCAGGCTGTATCTCAAGAACCGTGATAGCTAGAGAGTTGAAATTTTCACAGATTATGTATTTCTGTTGCCGCTATAACAACAAATACTAAAAACAAAAAAAAAATTAAGGGGGCTCCCATACAAAAAACGTGATTTTTTTGCCGTTTTTATAGATAATCTGTCACCAGGCTGTATCTCAAGAACCGTGATAGCTAGAGAGTTGAAATTTTCACAGATTATGTATTTCTGTTGCCGCTACAACAACAAATACTAAAAACAAAATAAAATATTTTTTTAAGGGGGGGCTCCCATACAACAAACGTGATTATTTGCCGTTTTTATAGATAATGGTACGGAACCCTTCGTGCGCGAGTCCAACTCGCACTTGGCCGGTTTTTTTTATTGCTTTGACATAGAGTGCCCATGCCATACAGCCATACAGCGTCGAGCGGACGTTTACCTTATTTATCTTCACCTGCCAGAAACACTCGTCCTGTGTCGTTGCCCTGTCTTTGTCCTGTTTTGCCTAGTCCTTGCAGTCTAGACGTCTAGTCTGTTGTTATACCTAGGTACATCCTAGAGTAGTCAGACCCTCAACGGGGCAAAGGCCGATCTTCTAGAGATTACTTTGTTATTACAACCCTGTCTAACTTAACTGTTTTAATAAAGTCTAGTTACACAGCTTAACGAAACTAATTATTTTATTAAATATTTGTGTATCGTGTCAATTTAACGTGGAAGTTACCACGATTAAATTTTAAACGATAGATATCATATCACTAGAGTGTCCTAAACGGCTGTGAGCCTTTCAAGGAAATACAGAGGTCGCTAGTAGCGGCGGCGAATGTGATGGAAAGATACGATTAATCAGTTTACTTACTGGGTAGCTCAGAGGGAGAGCAGTATCTCTGTGGGTCAATCAACTTTTTCACCCACACTTTTTCTGTCTCCTGTGTTACTTTTTACAAACTTTCAAATCAATCTATTTCAAACCTGTGTCTTATCAATCCAATTAAAATCTGTGGCATATCGTAACTGCTGGTGTAAACCTTCTTTATACACAATTGGGTAGGTATAATTATACCTGGTTTATAGCAGTTTCTCTAACAAACATGACAGTTCTGTATCTTGCGTTACCGGACAAAATACTGTGGGTCCAAAAGTTGATTGGCCCCTGTACCGGCAATACAGAGGTCACAAGTTCGAGTCTTGTCCTGGGCTTCAGACGATGATGGTTTATTATTCCATTGTATATGTTCTCCGTATCGTTTAAAAGTCTAGTTGTTCTAATACGTTTTCCTCTTTCGTGGTTTTATATGCTATAAAACACACGCTGACGTCATGGCATAGAACATAATAACATAGGCTACCAGTAAATAATTAAATTACCATGCACGTATACTTGTAATTATCTGAGTTGGCCGAATTGCATCAAATTAGTCCATTCAAAAAGCAAATCTACTGTTTGTTTATTCTTATACCCTATTCCATATAAGATTAGAAAAAGCATGCGTTAATTGCACCAATCGTCATGTGATTTTAAGAAGAATCATGTTGAAACGCAATACCGTTAATCTTATTATGTTTGAAAAGCATTGAATGATCGTAATAAGATAAAAAAAACCACATCAAAATCCGTTGCGTAGTTATAAAGATCTACGCATACATAGGGACAGACAGCCAGACAGACAGGCAGTGGGAAGCGACTTTGTTTTATACTATGTATTGAATATGGAATAAGTGAGGCATAAGTTTAGGCATACACCTATTCGTTTCTAGACGCACACAAGTTCCACATTTAAGTATTTCGGTTCGTAAATCGATCCTACCTACATGTGTTTTAGTATCGCAAGAGCATTCGAACAACCTCTTTTGTATTTCTGTATTTAACAAACCATTAGAACAAAGAATTTAAATAAATAAAACTAAGTTTAACTATAAACCCTCTACGTTCCTATTACCCGTAACGAAGTTCAAAAGACAAGTCAACTATCCAGGGAACCGACATTTAACCCGTACGCTGCTCAGAGCGTCGGAAAGGTTAACAACCGCAGGGGATAAAAATAGCCCAATCGGCGTAGTGCATTAGCGTCGAAACAAACCTAATAAACTAATAAACTTGCAGAGTGATGCGGCTTTCAACTGACCTTATTAAAAGTAACTACCTACCTGATCTATTTTTGACAACCCTGTAATTTTCCTTTCGTTGTTTTTTGGTCCAAGTAACAACGTCCGGGCAACTGACAACTTGTATGGAAAAAATGACAAATTTGGAATGTAACGGATATATTATCCATTAAATAGTTACCTAGAGGCAAAATCCAACAAAATATCAGACATCAAAAGAAATATAACTTTATTGGCTCCTGATAAGTCGGAATAAATACTAATAAATATTTTAATCTTTATTTTCGTTCATTTACATTTGCTCTAAAATATTAAATATAATCAAACAAAAAAGACAATGCATGCTTAATTTAAATCTATAGAATTACTTCCGGGTGGAAAGTTTGTTGGATTCTTGGAGCAATAGAGCATCTTAAAATAACGTTTTATAATGAAATAAGCAAAAAAAACGCTATTATAAATTAATGTTTTTCGAAACCGTATTTTGCCTGGAGTAGAGACTCTTGTGTTAGTTCCGCGGGACTGCCCCCCTATTCTGTAACTTGTTTTAAGCTCACTTCAACGCTCACCCACCATTATACCTTGACACCGCGATGCGTAGTAATTAAGCGTAGGTAGAGTTCTAGTTTCGTAACGGGTGACCGGCGGGGTGAGCCGCATTAACGCGTAGCGAATAACAGCCCTGGACGCAAGCTGGCGACAAGCGACACTTCATACATTCGAGCGACACCAATGTATGGGCAACCGATCGTCGCTCCGCTGCCCGCTGGCTTCCAGACCACGGCCTTATGGACAATGTGTTGATGGTATTGGATACAGAAGATAGATGCAGGTAGATTTGTATCAAAAAGATTCAGAATTGAACTAGCAACTTTCTAAATCATTTCTTTGTTGAAAACACGGTTGTATTGGAACACTTGTAACAAAGACGGTGTTGGATAAGTCTCTCATGTTTAGTCACAAGTTACAAGCAAGTTTTTTTAGTTACAAGTCTTTCATGCAAATTCAGATACTCGTAATACATGCAATGACTTGAGTTATTATAATTATACAGCTTAATTAAGTGAGAGGTCGTTGTTGTTCTACGTCCGTAGGAATTACCCGAGAAACCCTACACGTGACCTCCGGGTGGTGCGAAAAGAACAACAAACTCGGCAGCTGCACTGTTCCTTCTGAACTGAACCTCACAGCTTACACTGGAATATATGTACCAGTGTGTATGAATATACGATGAATAAATAAATAAATCATTAAGTGATGTCAATCTCTCTGTTGACTTAGTTCAGGGGTCGGCAAACCGCGGCTCGCGAGCCGCATGCGGCTCTTCGAGGACCCCTCATAAATATAGGTTCAAGGAAATGTGATATCGAACATGGCGGAAATGGCTCTTTACGGCTCTTACATTTTTTTTTTACTGAAAATGGCTCTTTCGTTAGAAAGTTTGGTTTCTTTCTTAGACTAGTAAGTTAATAACTTACTAGTCTAAGAAAGAAACCAAAATGATTGTAGCTATTAACTAAGCCAGGGGCGGCAAACTTTCTAACGAAAGAGCCATTTTCAGTAAAAAAATATATTTTAAGAGCTGTAAAGAGAGGTAAAAAATTGTGTGTAATCTCCGGAACTACTTATCGGTTATTGATTATCCATGTAAAGGATGCTTTATTCCGTGGCTCCCACCGGGTTTATTGTAATACGTGAGCGGAGCCGCGCGAACAGCTAGTATATAGTACGAGTACAGTCAAGGAAATTGAAACACGTACCTTTTTAGCTCTTGTTACTATGAGAATGATTTTTTTATGCCTTAGCATTAAGTCCGCCTTTTGTAGTTTTTGTTTGTGCAGTACTTTCCCTTACTGTACTGTACCTCTCCGACCATTTAATATGTCTAGTACTGAGTACTGTTTGTGTGATCAATCATATTGGACTGAATAAGGTGCTAAGTCGTGATACGCAAATATTGATCTTATCTTTTACTAGCGGGAATATGACCTAGCTCCGTGACAGCATTTTTTTAGCACTGGACGGTCTAGTTCGATGCAAAATACATGCAAAAATATTGGTGGCCTCGTTTTACCTGTGGTTTTGGTGTCACACTGACCATCGGTGGAGACAGGCCAGGTTGTATATGATTGCTTTAAAAGCGTTTAGAGCATCGGTAACGAATCTTGGGGTGATTGATTGCCCTGGGGGTAAAACAGCTATTCCTTGGAGGTAACCAGAGTTGGTATCTGCGTTTAAATGGATGTCTAGATTGAAGGCGGTAGCAGTGATTTTACCCCAGTTTAACTGGCGTTACCTCAGTTAAACTGGGGTAAAATCAGTTTCCTGAATAGGTCATGGAGGTAATGATATTGAAAAGGTTAGGCAAAAAAAACAAATTAAAGCCAAAGTAAATAAGATCTTTGTTGTGCAAATGTTGCGCTACGTTACACAATAAAATGCATTAAGACGCGGTAACACCTGGAACCGGTTTTTCAATGCTAATTTAATTAGAGCAACTTCTAGCAATAGGTACTACAAACCTGGCCGAGGCTTAATGTGTAATATCAAAAGGAAATCAGGAGCCTAGCTTTAAACTTGTATTATATTGTACACTTCGTTTAAAAATTACATCTAATAAGATGATTGAAATACGTAGTTAGGTTCAGTAAGTAGGTATGTAGTTGTTACTTACCTTAAACCTAGTATCTACTACAAACGACAACAGAGGTATTACAACACCTGTACGTATTTTAAATCAATGGCCTGTACCCTTAAAATTTAACTCTTGTAAAGATCGCATGGTGCACGGTAGTTGTTACTTATACTAGTATAAACCTAGTATAACCCACATAGTTATATAGCATATGTGTATAACACATCCCTAAACGAATTAATCTTAGCTCTCACACCGACATAAAATTGCAAAATGATTCAATCATCTGACCTCGATACCAAACATGTGTCTGTTACGCAATACATGCCCTTATGTTATCCGTTTCTCTCAATGCGTGCGAAAAGGACATCCGAGACCGAGACTAACTTTACTTCCAGATGGTTATAACTACATTTATACGTAGTCCACCAAACGACAAATGGTAGCGTGGTGTTGCACTCTAAAATATTGCAAGTTATACTTGAGGTTATTTCAGTTGGCCGAATTCCATCAAAGTAGTCAAAAAGCAACTCTACTCTCCAGAGTAGAAGATTCCAATTCAAATTACAGTTTTTTTTAAGTTTAATGCGCTTTGCTCATTGGATGTATTACGGCTAAGTTAACCGATGCGATTTGAGATGTGGGATTGTTATAAACGATTCTGTACGCTCGACCGCCCATAAATTAGATTTGTTTGATTCTCGCCCGGTGCGAGAAGCCGAACGCGCCTCGCGGTGCTCGCGGGTCATATAGTGCCTACAATGGCAATCAAAAATGTGAAGATTGTGTACTTACAGGAATCCCGGCGACACGATATTTTGTTAAGTCTGTCGTTAGCCGTCAAAGTCAGTCAAGTTAACTCAAGCTGCCGCACGTTCTGCTAGCTGTGCAACAATGCGAGGTCCGTATCACAGGCAAATCTCCCGGCACTTTTATCACCAAATGTTCTGTTCTTTCACCAAAACGACTCGGGCCTTTAGACCACCAAGCGAATCTCAAAACACTTCACCAAATATCCAAACCAACACTCGAACACCCGTGTGTGTCTTCAAAGCGAGCGACATCAACCAAAACCAAAAACGGTACCCGTGTCCGTGTGCAGAATTATGTGACCAGCAAAAATGTGACAGCTCAAATGTCACCTTCAAAACCACAGACTCAACGCCCTGGTCAACTCAACGAGCGGCGTTTACAGAATAAGGGGTCGGGCATGCATGCGGCCCGAACAAGATTAGTACATCTGATAGCTTTGCCACCATAAACATGGAAACTGGTTAAGCCTGCAACACACTGGCGCGGCCTGCGGTGGCGGTCAATAGTAAATTTGACAGCTAATGACGAGTTTACTATTGACCGCCGCGGCCAGGCCACGCCAGTCTATGAGTCCATAGCCAAATAGGCTTTGCTAGGCATCATTTGTATTGTCGTTGAATCCTTGTCTGTGTTCTATTATTTATAATTATTCAGCCGGACTCCTGCGTAGGATACCTACTGTTGGAAATCTGAGCCGCTACCGCGAAGTTATCGAGTGTCTCTATCGCACTCGTAATTTGAATTTTTCGAGCAACAGAGATCAACGAAATTGGTGTTTCGCGGTAGCCGCAAGTGCCTGTGCAATCGTATACGATCTACATTCTACAACATACTAAATATAAATTTTTAAACCCCGTCGCAATCTTAGCTATTTTTATTTTAAACATCTATTTATTTGTTTTTATTACGACCGTGGTTGTTCGGGTCATTGCTTATTGTTAATTTGATAATTCATTATTTGTAGGAACCACAGCTTAAAATAATTAAATAATACCTGGGCAACCTGGGCAAACTAGGCACATTGCTAAACAATGATATCATGCAGTAATTCTTCCTTATTGATGGGAATATTAATAACTATGTAATAATAAACAGCGAATAGTCTGTTTTACGTCACGGATGAACACATCGAAACTTAATATCCACAGTCAAATATTCGAATGTTTTGCCCATTTATATTAAGTTTGCGCATAAAATTGATGCGAGTCGGCCTCAATTTGCTTGGTCTGTGGCGGGCACTTATACTGATATTCCAAGGCGGCCTGTTGTGGAAGACGTCAAGAATGTTCTAGATAGCCAGCCTATAGATACGTAGTAATAATAAATAAATGGCTTTGAATAACCCTGACTTTCTCTTGCAGCTGGTGGGTATCGCCATGGTCGGCATCGGCGTGGCAGTAGTGCTGAACTGGCGAGTCGTGAAGGACGCCTCCCAAGGCCTCAACGTAGCGCCGTGGCTGTTCATCGTCCTAGGGGCCGTGGTCTTCTTCATATCGTTCTTCGGTTGCTGCGGTGCTATTCGAGAGAGCCACTGCATGGTTGTCACGGTAAGTGTTCGTGACGGTGTAGGTATATACCTACTGAAAATGTTGTCTACTTATAACCATTTTTACCTGTCTGCGGCAGAAGAATGGTGATGGTTTTCGAGTATACACTTGTTTTAAAATGAAATAGTAGTTTATGCAACTGATACATAATGAGAGGCCTTAAAATACGAGTGTGGTTTTATGAACCGAGCGTCAGCGAGTTTCATAATAGGATCACACGAGTGTTTTAAGGCCTAATTATGTACCTACTGTTGCATACACACTTTACCTAAACACATATCATTAGTACTCGAAGATGGGTTCAGAAGCCGTAGGGAAATGACCTGCATTGCTACTAGTGCTACTTACTACCTGTAAAATATCTTTATTGCAATCTTGGCTGCATTTACGATATCCGGCGTAGTGTTCATATCATTCTCGGAGTCACTACTCAACATAAACATAACATAACATATATGATATACTCAACCCATCTCTCTCTCTTCTTTTTACTCTGTGACACTCTGTGTATATGTTATTTTCAACTAAAATGTAAATTACAAACAACTTTTCACAATTCTACCTGCATTGCTACTAGTGCTACCTGAAATTGACGTTTCGTATCGATAACTGTTTTAATATCTATAGATACTAGAATAGAGACCAACTAGAGTTTTGACAGCTGTTCCAAATTTAAACTCATAACGATACAAAAATCTGTACTGTAATAACATTAAAGTACAGATTATACCTACTACCACAGACAAGAAAGTTGTCATAGTAAAATTGGTTGTAATAATGCTGGTCATTTCCTACGGTTTCTGAACGCATTTTAGAGCACTAATGATATGTGCGTAGATAAACGAGTTTACGGCCATCTCATAAGATTAAAAACCAATATCGAATTGCACATCTGTGTGCCATTTGTTCATGTTTACCACAAATATGACAATTATGACATCATAATGCTGCAAAGTGGGCCAGCGTAGTCTATCCCTTCGTGCTCAAAAGCATTTGCTTATGTAAAGATCACCAATTAAAGTCCAGGCTTCTTATCAACAGTTTATTCTTCATTTAAGTATTTACAGCAACCGAGCACATTTTTTTTTCTCCGTTTTGTGGTTTTTTGCTGCTTGGACACTTTGCCAATAACCGAGCACATTGGTTCACTGTTCCTGCGCGCTCGATCTGGCAGTTCTACCAGTGTTGCCACTTTTGACAGTTAAACATAAATTCTTACATTTTTAATTCAAATGTCACTTCACTTAGCTTACTGGTTGGATTAAATTAATACTTACCTACTGCGACTATAACGTTATTACTTAAGTTCATATATTTACTATCTAAATAGCGCACAGGGTCTTGTAGGTACATACAGTACAAGCATCTGTATCAAAAAATATTGGTTAGTCTGAGCAGTCGTGCGAGTCCGTGTCACAAAATAATTTGGAACATCTCAAGCTGGTACACGAAATGCATAGCAACGTCATAGGTATTGCTGACGGCTTATTTATTCGGTAAAATTTTTGCCATACAATTAAAGAATTTTGGTTAGTCTGACCAGTCGTGCGAGTCCGTGTCACAAAAGAATTTGGAAAAATCTCAAGCTGGTACACGAACTGCATAGCGACGTCACAGGTATTGCTGAAGGCTTATTTAGTAGGTATAATTGTTGCGACACCACTGCCGACTACCAAGTTGGTGTTAAAAAAGAATAATTCACCGATGGTTCCCGTTTCCAGTACGCCATCTTCCTGATCGTGATCATCATTGTGGAAGTGATCCTGGCCGTGTGCATCTTCGTGTACGCCGACAGCATCAAGCAAGCGCTGAAGACTGGAATGGACACGACCTTTACCGAGAGCCGCGGAGCGAGCCCTAACCCCTTCAACCAGATTGAGCGCCAGGTAAATTACTAGTTACCACTGACATTGACAAATCGACACCTTGTAGAAGAAGTGCCCTGATCTCGTTTTTGAAAGGCTAACCCCTTCAACCAGATTGAGCCACTGACACCTTCTAGAAAAATTACGCCTTATGATTGTTTGTGAAGTGAAAGGCTATCCTTCAACTAGATTGACCGCCTGGTTTATCACTGACATTGATACCTTGTTGAAAAAGTTTGCTGATCTTAAGGGGAGTAGAGTTATAGCTCTAGCAGAAGTGATATTTTTAGGGTGCTTTATTGAGTGATGTAAACTATTATGTTGTAAAATCAGAAGTTAGTGGTGAAATTGTTACAATTCATAATTACGTAAATGAATGCCTAATAGGTATGATATTTGGTATCGAACATAAATGGCCATTACAGTTTATCGCCAGTTCTATAATTACGGATCCCATTATGTTTTAACATTCCGATACACAAAATCTGCCAATTAATTACGTACTACCTAATATTACAAATCACAATTATGATTCATAAACCACCAGTAGTGTACTAACTTATCAGTTATCACTAATACGCCTGCCTTTTTTTGCCCGACTAATTCAGAGCCGAAAGGAAGCGATATGATTTTAGCAGTCTGTTTGTATTTCCATGTACCTACCACGCACCGTAGCGTTTATGATACTGAAACTGAACCGATTTTGAAGAATGATGTATAAATCGATTCGAAATTATTCTCCGGGTGTTGTTTTTCAGTTAGATTTCGGTCTTCGGGACACGGTTTTTGAACTTTTTATACTTGAATAATATGTTCACTTTAATTATAAATTCACTAGTCGCTTGCACGGCTCCGCTCGCGTACCTATTACAGAGAAACAAACTGTCCGCGGAGCTGAGCCCGCATATTGCAAAGAACGCAGGCAAACCCGCGTCATAAATAATAGTTAGCCTATGTGACAATAATGTGACCTTATGTCTAGCCGTTAAGTCTATTGTTATGTAAAATAATTTTTGAAATCGATGAGATCCTATACTTTATTTGTTGACTTACGGTACATAGGTACATATATATAAATGGCACTTGATAGGATAAGAGTGGGCACCAGTTGTGTAGTTAGTTTTTAAACTGCTGGGCAAAACATCAGCTTTTAATTAATCAGTCGGTAAAAAAAGGCATCTGGTTAATCTGGTCTATGCATGTGAGAAGCTTGATTTTAAACATATGGCTGTAATGTTTCAATTA
Organism: Epinotia brunnichana; assembly: GCA_963854355.1. Lineage (NCBI taxonomy): Eukaryota > Metazoa > Arthropoda > Insecta > Lepidoptera > Tortricidae > Epinotia > Epinotia brunnichana. The sequence goes on from OY977943.1 coordinate 29,048,757, forward strand.
CATTGAGATCGACGTTGTGCGTTGAAAAATTTCTTAACAAAAAACATTTTTGTATATTTGATTACAACAATGAACTACCTGGGATAGCATGATCGCTGTTATGCACATAAAGTATGCGTCCATTTCGCTCTAACGAACGAACTTGCTAGTAAGGGACGAATGCTAGCTAGGCTCATGCGGATAAAAACCAGAATATTGCACTTTGGACGCTCCCTAAAAAACGATATTAGGTCTAGTCTGTGTCAAAAGGCAACAGTCATTCCTCTTAGTTTTTATCAAACAGAGCAATGCTATTTAACTCCTCACATGGCAGCTTACTTTTATTCGAGCTGAGGCCTGTTGGAGAGGTCGTAAATTTGTACAACATTTCTCATAAATATTTTTTACGAATATAAAACCGTTTGTTACAGTTCTCTTGCTGCGGCAAGAGTGGCCCCAGCGACTACCAGTTTGATGCGGCCTTTAACCTCCCCCTGGAGTGCTGCGCGCCGGGTGCCCAATTGTGCTCGATCGCCAACGCCTACAAGCAGGGCTGCACCTCCCTGATGCTCGACTATTACGACAAGTCGCACAAGATCATCGGCGGAGTCGCCATTGGTGTCGCTTGCGCCGAGGTAAATACTTTACGCTTCTAATTAATAACTGGCTAAGCCAATGTCGCTGGCTGAGCGGTCACGCGGCTTTCAACCCGGAGGTCGCCGGTTCGAACCCCCGCCTTGTACAGTCGGCCAAAAATGTGGTCTATCACCACAGAACACAAAATACTATAGAAGGGGTATTTCCATCGGGACTGGTCCCCTCCACGTCGCCTACAACAACACGGCGATCGGGTGACGTTGGTGCGAAAGCTTGAGCGCATGCTCAAATTGTAGTGGCGCGCGTGCCACGCCCACTTCGCCACTTAATAGTATAGAAATACTATTAAGTGTTCTGTGACTATCACCCTACGGCCCGGCCGAGGTTCATTTGAATGTCATGAAACAACAAGGTCGATATCCACTTGCAATAATATTATCACAGTAACCTTAGCGACAATCAGATCTCACTGAAACATTTGTCAATACTGGTAGACCACTTTCTTGGCCGACCCTACCACTGGGTTTTTCAAAAACACAGATGCACGAAATATTTAATATTTAACAGTAGGTAGCTTGTCGGCGAAGGAACACATCGTGAGGAAACCAGTCTAAACTCAACAAGGTGTTATTTTCCCCTTTGTGTTGGGAGACTTGGGAGGTTAGAAAAAAGTAGTGCCTACGCCTAATCTTAGGTAATAGGTGCCATTGCCATAGCGAAACTCGGGCTCCTTTAGAATACCGGGAACACTAGGAGGACGATGAATAAATAACTGGCAGTTTATTTGGCCAAGTGAAGTTGATAAACCTTTTTACTGAAGTGCCTATACTTGTTTTGCCCTCAAAGAGGGGTGGCGAGAACGGGATCGGAATAACATATCAAAGGAAGGGAACTCCATCTCGAACAAGTTTGGAGCAGTCCAGCCCAACTGAGGAAGTACCGCTGTATTTCTGGTGGCGAGTGGGGCGCTAAAGTTCCTGAACTTTGTTAACGTGTTCCCGTCCATTGGGAGGGCGCATATGATAGCTCTGGCCGACAGCTATAGTGTACTACGTGTTTTTGTCAATTTCCGTTAGGTTAGATCAAATAAAGTTAATTTCTCCTAGACAGCATTATCTTAACTCTTACTGTTATCAAGATATTCAATATTTTGATGTAATCAGTTTTACCAGTGTAAAGTAAACGGCTTTTAACTGTGACGTCATAACAGCTTTTTAAATTTTGTAACGTTCCTATACACTACCTACAAGAAGGTTTACGAAGTGAGTTCGTTCGATATTAGGCACGAACTGACTCGGAGGTACATTTTTTTTATTTCATGTGTTATAAGGCTCTTGTACAGTAAGACAATAACCGTTAATGCTACATTAAATTATTCTGTATAAAAATCGAAAAAAAAATGCAGTTTCTGTGACTGTACTCTGCAATATGCCAAAGTTAACGGAAATTCCCGGGAACACCGTGTATAAGCTATGGCAATGACGTGGTATAAAAAAACCTGACATGTTTTTTTCTCATTTGCAGGTGGTCGGAGCGTTGTTCGCCCTGTGTCTCGCCAATTCCATAAGAAACATGGATAGAAGGTCTCGCTACTAATATTTTGTACATTAAAACTGGTACCTATTATCACCATTTATTTTTGTTTTGACTTTTTAACTTAATTTTTAAGCGGGCTATGTACTGCATGGCTGATCGACGGGTATCTGAAACATGTTTAGTTGTTTTGACGCCGTTTTGAACTTAGAGTTGCCAGTTTAAAAAAAAAGTGTATGTCAACTAAGCGTGGTTCACACACTATGTTAAATTAACGTCCCCTTAACTGTAACTTTTGACATTTGAATTTAATCTTAATCAACGAAGTATGCCGTTGTAGACGGGTTCGTAATCCTGGTATCGAGTAGAATCGCTTTCCATGCAATGCTTTATACTAACATTTACTTGCGCAATTAATATTAAGCCAAGGCCGGGTTTTTGAAAGGACATGCAGGATATTTTCGGACTGATAATCTCACTGTTTGTGGAAAAACTGCTGTCAAAAATTCGGCCTTAAATCGCTGAGGAGTAATCCTATGAAAAGAAGTGCATTTAAACGGTTTGTACTGGTGTTGTATTAAATAACAGAGTTGTTAGATTAATAAATAAGTACTAGAAGGGTCTGTACTGTTTGAATTTAGATATAAAAGTGCACGGTTCGCCCGAGGTTCTATAAATTAGGGGAAATTTAATGAATATTTTTTTATACAAGCATATGAGTTTTATATTCAGGTACTTTCAAAAATTAATTTTTGTTAATTATTTCCCCAATTTTATAGTACCCTACACGGTCTGTATATTTTGCAAGTTCTTTGTATATTCTGCTAATAATTAATTAAAGCTGTCAACGTGTTTCACATTTATCTTGTAATCGTATAGATGTTGCTAAAAAGATATGCAGAGTGAGCAACAGGGCCAGCCACGCTGTCTGCGCTTTATCCCCGATTCACTCAAACATTTTTCCAATGCGTAATAAAATCGAGAGTGAATGAGATGTTTATATGTATACATCCTTGCTCAAAGGGCACGGCCACAACTTTCAGCGACAGAGCTAGCGAAGGTGGTATGGTGTAAAATATATTTTATTATTTTGACTTTGTCGGCCCGCGCATAGCTTTTTGTACGGCCCCAAATTGTAGCGGGTATATTATTAGGATGTCGCTTATAACTATTTAATGGAATTGTCCACTAAAGAATCTCGATTAAGTATTTTTATTACATTTTTGTAGGCAATAAGCATTTATTTGAAAATCGTGCTTATTGCACCTCTGTAATGATTGTGATATTTCTTGAAGGAATTTATATAAATTTATCTTTTTGTAAAATCTTATTCTTGATGTAAACTGTCACATATTTAAGGCAACGTAATTTTGAAGCTTACACAAATATTTAAAAAGTAATGTTCGATTATCAAATTCGAAATCAGAAATAAAACTAAGTATATCAAGCCTCGCTCTCAGTCGGCCTATTGCTCTTTTAGTTTAATGTGTAATGTGTCTATCCTTAGTCTCCTAAAAACATGTGAGCATAGCAAGAGATGTAGTTCAGTTCCTTGGAAATATTCCTAGCCTGATTGCACCCGTTGACTGTAGTTTAAAAAGTGAGTTCTCTGGGCTATCCCTATTTGCCCTCACCCTGCAGTCGCCAGTGAAGTTTACTACACGGTGGAGACAAAAGAGAATTAGGGTCGTTTCGCCGGTAACGCGACCACCTTCGGTTAGCGACCACTTGACGGACTAGGCTGCTTCAATTAAAGATATTAACATTTCTACAAACCCAACAGAAAAATAATTAGTTATCAACTATTCTTGAATAGTGTCAGAATAAGAATAAATACACTTTAAAACCCAAAGCTTAATCCAAAGCAAGAAAAAATAACCTCAATTCACACATTTCACACATTGCTTCCGAAAAGTGTTGACGTGCAGTGAATCTGTAAAAAAAATAACTCGACAGTTGGCGCGAAAACTTTAGTTACGTCACTTAATTTTATTATTATGCTGAAATTAGTTAATTGATCGTTTAAATGATTAAGCTGTTGTAATAATTTCGTTGAGATTCGGCATATTTAAAAATAGATTTAAATAAAATGGGGTGGTCGCGTACCCAAATACATAATTACCAAAGAAGTCGGATAGCGACCACATCGTTTTCTTTTTCTTTCCTTATGGATTCTTATGCGGCACCCGCGATATTTAGCTTGGCTAGCAAATTGAGTCGGTATTTAAGCCGCGCCAATCCATGTTATGTCCATAGTATATATAATATAATAATAATATATAATTATATATTACTTATATTATATAATAATAAATAATTTATATGAGTTAATTATATTATAAATTCGAAAGTGTCTATGTCTGTCTGTCTGTTATCTCTTCACGCTTAAACCGATGGACCGATTTTGATGAAATACGGTATGGAGATAGTTTGAGTCCCTGGAAGAGACATACCTAGGATAGTTTTTATCCCCGAAATAATCCCCTAAGGGGGTGAAAGTTTGTATAAAGCTACGATATAAACGATTTCCACGCGGACGGAGTCGTGGGCAGACGCTAGTGTAAGTAGAATATAATCTAAAAGTTAAATAAAAGCTTATAAAAAGGTGGCATTTAGATACCTACTATGAATGACATGTGTGACTGTAATAGCAATATATATAAAAGCACTATGGTGTGAGCGAGAAGTCGCGCTTTTTTCGATTCTATTCTTCATTGACACAGCAATGTAAAGTAGATTTAGAAGAGTAACAATTTAGGGGTGTAGACACTAAATAAAATGACCTATAATGATGAATTTTCTCGAAAAAGGATTAAATGTAACGTCAAATGGAGAAAAAAAAAGAGCAGGGGATTAAGTAATCACAAAGTTATAGTATCCAAAGTTTTTAGAGGGGGTGTATTCTATCCCTTTTCCGCAAAACGCACCTTCATATGAAATGATTGTCATTTACTATGATGCTCGGGGATTGTGACGTCACGATCCACTAGCGTTTTCTCTCTCTAACAAGCAATATTAAAACGGTTGTAGCTTCGTAATTTTTGGAGATATATGAATGGGATTTTCGTCACTTAGGCTTATCATTTTGCCTTCTTTTTTTGGATTAATAATAAATGGTTAGTCTACACTCCTATTTGTAGTGGTATAAGGGCAGTTAGGTAGGTCAAACTTTGAGAGAAAGAGGACAATCGTCGAATCCGACTCGCCTGGGTAGCGTTCGGGAAGCTACGCTATGGCACATATTTTCGTCCAATAAGTATTTCGCAGTGTCTCAAGGCGAGTCTTTGACCAGTGTGTGTTGCCAGTGATGACGTATGGCACTGGAACGTGGTCGCTTACTATGGGCCTCATAAGAAGGCTAAAAGTCACCCAAAGGGCAATGGAGAGGGCTATGCTGGGAGTTTTTATGCGTGATCGCATCAGAAATGAGGCTATCCGCAACATAACCAAGGTAAGTAACCGATATAGCCATCCGAATCGCTAAAGTTAAGTGGCGGTGGGCGGCGCATATTGCACGTAGAATCGATAGCCGTTGGGGCGGAAAGGTTCTCGAATGGCGACCACGTACCGGGAGGCGCAGAGTGGATATACCCCTACAAGGTGGACTGATGACCTAGTAAAGATCGCAGGAATCCGCTGGATGCGGGTGGCACAAAACCGGTCATTGTGGCACTCTTTGGGGGAGGCCTATGTCTAGCAGTGGACGTCTTTCGACTGATATGATGATGATGATGATTAATCGTTTTATTAACTACTTAAACACTATTTGCAAGAGTGGTCGCCAACTAGCTAACAGGTGGTCGCAAACCGACTAAAGCGGTCGCTATCTAGCGAATTCGCTATTTTGTAACCTTTTCTATATTTTTTCCTAATCTATGGATGAAAGTGCTATATTTTATTGTAGGTTTCAAAACTTGACTATACTTAGAGCCTTTACGAATACCATCTATTATGTGTGTAAATTGAATAGGTATATTTTTACTAATCTAAAGTGAGCAACTCGGCTAAGTGGTCGCTAACCGGCGAAACGACCCTACAGGACAATGGCCGCCAAAAATTATACAAAAACGGTCCTGAACTTGTAACGCACAGTAACATACGAGAATGAAGGTAACACACGTGAAATTTGTAAAGCCGAGAGTACCTACATAACAGAGATCCTTTTTTGATATCACTCCTAATTCATTGTTAATAAAACTTATATTTGTTACAGAAACATGAAATGTTTTTAGTCAATATCATTGAGTAGCGAATCTCTACGTTTCTATAGTGCAAACTAGTTACATATACGAATATTACAGCCCATTTTAAACAACTTAGAGCAAATCCGATTGAGATCGCTGGTGATACATATTCGTATACAAATTACGTGCCAAATGAACACTCATGTCAGTTTTGCAATCTCCGCAAATAGTGTGCCTTGCTGTATTTTGTTGACAAAGAATTTTATAAATTCAATAAACTATATGTGTGACTCGATGGATTTTGATTTACACCTGTATTACATGTGTCCTAAAAGTAAAGACAATAAATGCAGGCAGGTGATTGATGAAATGTGTTGCCTTTTTATATGCACCTGTCAAACACTCGCATTTATATTATTTTTAAATATTGACAAAGTAAGGACTCTCACAGACTGGCGCGGCCTGGCCGCGGAGGACAATAGAAAACTTGTCATTAGCTGTCAAATTTACTATGGTCCGCCACCGCAGGCCGCGCCAGTGTGATGCAGGCTTACGGCTTTTTTCTTTGGAGTACCGAAATTCTCCATGGATTGTTTGTCTTCTGTATTGCCACTACTTTTGCACACGTAATTTTGCACAAGTCGATCAAACAATAGGTAAGTCAGTTGTAAATAATTATGGTTACTAACATGGCATGTACCTCTATGTTGCATAATTTGTGTTTGTTGTGAAAAGGCATGTATGTTCTATCTAACTTTTTTTTTTGTTTCAATGTGTATGTTGGTTATTTTTGTTTGGTGTTTGTAAAATGTATATTTTTATTTGGTGTTAGGAATATTTTGTTGGCACTATTGGTTATGGTTCTCTATCTATGGTACCAGTGAATCGTTTTGTGTCGCTTCTATATATCTAAAAGTAAGACTTTTCTCACTTTTTTTTCTATTTACAGGTACGCTTAAAACGAAGACATCACGAAACATTCGAATAAGAACAATAAGGGATATTTACGAAACAAACTCACCCTATGTTATGTACAAGTTAATTAAGTTAGTTAACTGTTAAAAAAGCTAGAATGGTCAATCATGTCATGACCAGTTACATACCTATATCATTCATATTGTTTCTACTACAAAACCTTCGATTTCAAAAACGAATAATCAAGCACTCTCATAATCACAACCATAATGCACCTGAATTAAGTCTTAACTGGGCGATGTAAAAGAGCGAAAGGATACCTCACAATATTTGCAATGATTGCATTATAGACCTAAGTAGGTATAATAAATAACGCACAAGTTTTAAAATCTCAAGTTTATGATAATAAGAAGTTTAGTAGAAGAGTCAGTACGAATGATATAAATTATACGCCTACCTTTTAGAATAAACAATATTTAGTTTTTGAGATTGACTGAAATTGTGCCAGGATGAAATGTATAGTGTAAACGGTGAACACGAATCCTGTTTTGCCGTATTTCTAGAGAGTAATACTTTAAAGTTATAATCTGCCGACCATAACCAATGTCTATGGTACCCAGCAGATCAAATCTTTAGTCTACATGTTTTATTTTTATTTGGACCACGAATATGGAATTAAAATATAAACCACACACTACCCACATTTGATTGAATTTTCGTTTACTTTAGTTGCATTGAAACGATTGTTAAGTTTAGTTAAGCGATTGTTTGTAATTTTACATTACTGTAAGAACATATTATAAAAGTATTTTCATACTATTAAATGTTGTACGTCCAATTTTCAATACTTATATTAAAGTGTTAAAATTTATATGCATTTCTATTATAATGTGATTTATTAGGTGTTGCCTTACTAGCATGTATATAAATAGTTATTTTATCGTATCGGGAACAAGTGTCTGTCTGTGCGACGTGTTTTGAATCTCGTGCATTTCCAATGATACCGCTTTTGTGAATGAAACTACCATATGGCAAAATAAATTTTCTACTATTAATCTGTTGTTTTTGTTATTTTTTACTGAAGTACACTTTGTAGAGTTAAAAGGAAACTACAATAGGGGTCGGCAACCAAGGTCCACATAGGAGCTAACAAAAATTACGCGAGCCGCACTTCTTAATTATTTGTGACTATATAAGGCAATTCCAAAATTCTGAATTCAACGACCTTTACATACAAAACAGCTAGGGAGGCTGTAAGACCCACATTAACATACAGTTCAGAATGCTGGCCCCTTAAACAGAAACAAGCCGACACACTCCACGTCACAGAAATGAGAATGCTCAGATGGTCCGCGGGAGTCACACTTCTAGACAAGGTGCCTAACCATTACATAAGAGGAACTTTTAAAGTTAGACCTATTGAAGACAAGCTAGCAGAAACACGACTTGAAAATTCTCGAGCTTGAGTCAGCGCCGAAGGAACGTGGGAGACCCCGTCTCACATGAATAAATACCGTGGATAACGACCTTAAGAGAAATGATATTGACCCAAAGAAGACCCAGAACCGCCAGCTCTGGAGGAAAATGATTAGGAGAGCCGAACCCAATTCAAAATGGGAAGAAGGCCGGTAGAAGAAGGATTTTACTGAATGCTGCCAAGCCAACGACTGGACTCGGCGCGGCGAGTAGAGAGTAGAGTTCTTTTGCTTATGCAAAATGCGCATAACAACGTACAAGCTACCGCCATCTAGTGTAAACGTTTGAAACATCTGCCACCTTTATGATTCTAATTCTAAACTGGCTGACACCGCCATCTAGTGTGCGTCGTGTCGGACGTAAGATCAAAGGCAGTGGCTTCTAAACTACAGCAGTGTGCACCTGCCGAATTTTGTCTATGGAAAAGTTTATCTGGCAACATTCCCTGAGATTGTCAATAACGTCAATCCTACCATTCCTACCTACGTACGTAATCTGTGGTCAATCAACCTTGTGTTGCGAGATGTGTGGCTGCGTATTGCTCGTCTCTATTCCATATTCTCGTATTATTCGGTTTGAAAAATCCACTTTCACTTTTTGTGATATGTGACTCTCAAAAAGTTCATTGAATGTGTTGTGACAAATCTTGTTGGATTGTAATATTTATTTCGTGAGACCTTCATGTCATAGAAACAACTCTGAAATGGCATATAAAAATTGTTGTGTAGTGTTTATAATTTTCGCCTTAGCGATAGTCCAAGTGGTCGGTTACGACACGGAATTGTTCGAACAGACGCCTTGCGACAACAACGTGTGCTTCGAGGCGCTTCACGGAGCCCTGGGCGACTGTTCTTGTAACGTAGACACTATAGATTACTTTAACAACGTCAAGATATTTCCTCGCATACAGAGCTTGGTAAGCAAAGATTATTTTCGCTTCTACAAAGTCAATTTGAAGAAAGAATGTCCTTTTTGGGCGGACGACAGCCGATGTGCAATGAAATACTGTCATATTAAAACTTGTACTAAAGAAAGTGTACCTGGATATGAAAACGGGTATGAAAATGAGATCTTAGACGAAACGCCAGCTACTAAGTATTCTAAAGAGGCTCAATCTAATTGTAATTCTGATTCAGATCATGATCCTGACTTAGGTTACTTGAACATGACCATTAGTGCGGCAAGCCAATATGAAATAGCAAAGTGGAAGGCCCATGATGATGCCCTTGAAAACTTCTGTGAGTGTGACGACAAAGATGCTGACGCTGAGTATGTAGACTTGTCTCTGAACCCAGAAAGGTACACAGGCTACAAAGGCCCTTCAGCTCATAGAATTTGGAGGAGTATTTACCAGGAAAATTGCTTCCGTCCTAAGGTCAACCCATATGAGTCGTTCCCTTACGTTTTGAGTTCTGATTTGAGTAATATGTGCTTGGAGAAGAGGGTGTTTTACAGAGCAGTTTCGGGCATGCACAGTAGCATTAACATCCACCTGTGCTCAAAATATTTACTGTCTGAAAAAACTGTTGGTTTTGTTGCTTCCCCAGAAGGTGAGTGGGGACTGAATCTTGAAGAATTCCAACGTCGCTTTGACCCCTCGCAGACTCTAGGTGAAAGTCCAAACTGGCTGAAAAATCTTTACTTTGTTTATTTATTAGAAATGAGAGCTTTATCCAAAGCAGGCCCATATTTAGAAAGGGAAGAATATTATACAGGCAATCCTACAGAAGATGAGGAGACTCGAGAGGCTATTAGAAACATGCTCGGAGTCATTTACAGCTTCCCTGATCATTTCAATGAGTCCTCAATGTTCAATGGAGGTAGCCAAGCTGCTACATTGAAAGTTGAATTCCGTGAGCACTTCCGTAACATATCAAGGATCATGGATTGTGTTGGTTGTGATAAATGTAAGCTGTGGGGAAAGCTACAGACCCAGGGACTTGGGACAGCCTTGAAGATCCTTTTCTCTGGAAAATGGGATGGTCCGGAGGATGATCCTGAACAAGGGAGGTTGCCGTTGAGGCACAAGGCTCATGAACGGCTGCAGAGGACAGAGATTGTGGCGCTGTTCAATGCGTTTGCTAGACTTTCTAACAGTATTAGAGAACTGGAAAACTTTCGGAGCATGTTCAGGTGAGATCAAATTTTCTACAGTGTTTGTTTAATTTATTAAGGCAGTCACATTGATTGATAAAGCCCATCTCAACCATACAGCAAGCTCATGTTTAGTCACATAAGAAAGATGGCCCCTATTATTCAACATCAATAAAAACCACTAAGTTGAGCAGTATTAATGATAGCTGCAGTAATTATGGTGAATAGTTAGAGGCTCAGTAATTTTAAAACTAGTTAGTTCGATTAATATTTAAAAAAAAGCATGAAGTTTTCATTACATAGATACTATGTTTCATGACATAAAAACAATGAGTAAAAAGTTAATTTAATTTAAATAGGTTAATGGTGTGACTGTGAGTGTTTGTGTGTGTTTGCTATTGCAATTGAAAAGGACCTTTGACATCTTCACATCTGAATTATAATTTTGATCTTGAAGAGACCACAATGTTACTTAAATGAGTACAATAACTATGATATTATTACTACATTATACATTATACTACAAGATAATCGAGAGTATAATTATACATAGCTTTTATATTGTAGTAGTACATTGCATGATCTTACATCACAGTACTAGTTAACAATTTTTCGTTCTTATTGGATAAGTCAGCATCTTAAAATATACCTTACTCATTCACATATACGTCATACATTTCGGAGATGACGAAATAAGAAACAACCATTTCTCTTTCATCTAAGTAGAAAGTGATTGGTTTAATGTGAAGTTGTCAATTGTCTGTGTGTTCCAAGTTATTAGCATCACTTACCTTGGCTCCTATTGAAAAATTAAATATTGTAATATACCTTTGTGGATATACTCTAAATTGACTACTAATCCAAATCTTCAAAATGCGCCAAGTTAGCTTTAGGCCACACATCATTCCGTATAAAATGATCTGGTACATATCTATATCATGTATATATAATACCTAATGTATACAAGGTGTAACAAAAATAAAAAAAAAATAGTGGTGATCCGTATCACGGGCATAATAGGCATCATGTTCTTCAAACTTCGCGTCAAATTTTTTTCTTTTCCTTTTTTCTTATCAGAACACGATAAGTACTGTTAAACAATACTATATATGTTGTTGTGATTGTGTTGATAAGGAGGGTTACCAAAAAATTGCCTTCCTTAATAGCATTTTCTAGATTTGTTACAATGATGACGTTTAATCTCAGAATGTCTTCGGATTTATGGATCCTTGTCAAGGCAAAAGGATTATTCAATACGGATTGATGTCTAGACCTAAATATGACTGAAAGGTTGCTGTATTTGTTGAGTGTGTTTTGTGTTGCTGTATGGTGGAGGACACCTATCCGTTAGTACAAAAAATACAAAAAAGTTTATTTAATACACAGTGCTATTTATATGTTAGTAGTGTCAACTCATGACCTATTGAATCGATTAGATACCTAGGTATAACAAATATAACCATGCGTTGCAAATTCTATAATAGCAGATACTTCGCTTCCATAAAAAAGCGGATATTCCCACGTTATCGTTACCTATTCTTACAGTAGGTATTATTCTGGAAAGTAATATCATATCATTATACAGGGTGTTTGGTGCATCGTTTGCCAAATTAAAACGGCAGGCAAAAAAAATCGTGGCCACGGGTTTTTTTAATAAAAAAAAAATATTAAGATTCTAAGGGCTTACGCATTTCAACTTGAATAAAAAAAACCGGCCAAGAGCGTGTCGGGCCACGCTCAGTGTAGGGTTCCGTAGTTTTTCGTCCGTCACAGTGTGTGAAATTATTTTGTATTTTTTTTCAAAAACTATTCAACCTATCAAGTTCAAAATAATTTTCCTAGTAAGTTTTTATAAAGTTCTACTTTTGAGATTTTTTTTTCATATTTTTAAAACTTATGGTTCAAAAGTTAGAGGGGGGACACATTTTTTTTTACTTCCGGAGCGATTATCTCCGAAAATATTAACATTATCAAAAAATGAATTTAGCAAATCCCTATTCATTTTTAAATACCTATCCAACAATATATCACACGTTAGGGTTGAAATGAAAAAAAAACACGTTACGGTTAGGAAAGTATGGGGGAGGTACCCTAATAAAAATAAAAAAAACACTTTATTTTACCACTTTGTCGGCGTGATTGATATACATATTACCATATTAGTACCAAATTGCAGCTTTCTAGTGCTAATGGTTACTGAGATTATCCGCGGACGGACGGACAGACAAAGCGAAACTATAAGGGTTCCTAGTCGACTACGGAACCCTAAAAAAGAAGTGGTAGAGCCTACTTTTTTAAATTGTAATATTTGATGTTGTACGTTTGAAAATTTTTTGTAAGTAATGTCTACTTATTTTTTTATTGACCCTCATAAAAAAAATCTAGGTGCAATATTTTCGTCTTGGAATAATTTGATCTGCAATTAAAAAAATTCTAGAAAAGATAAAGTTCTTAAAATTCTTTAAAAAAGTTCTCTATTTAGTCTATCCTCTTTCTAATGATGTGCAATAATGCCAAAAAACCTTTAAGAAACTATTAATTTGCCAATATTGTGTAGGTCCCGCACTAGGCTCGTGATCGGCATGCGATAAAAAACATATTTTTTAATACAATTGCTCAAAATGTGGTACTTCTTGTAGCTGCAAATCGTGCGCAAAGTTGCATTTTGCGCACTAGTGCTTTTTACTTTTCCACGTGTATCGAACGAAGTTTTTAATACAGTTGCGAAAAAATAAGAAAGACAACAAGTAAGGAATTTGTATTATTAATTCTGTAACATCATTGTAATACAGTTGCAAAAAAAAGCAGATGTTCAAAAACATTTTTTTTTAAATACTGTTCTTACTTGTTGTTTTTCTAATTTTTTCGCAACTGTATTAAAAAACGTCGTTCGATACACGTGCGGAAATGTCATTCTTCACTCGTCCCGAGTCTTACCACTCTCCTACGGCTCGTGGCAAGATATCTCGGCACTCGTGAAGTAATAACATACTTTACGTCATACCTGGCCATAAAGTAGGAATTACCGCACGCTATGCGTGCGGAAAACCCCACTTCCTGGCCAGATAGAGACGTAAAATGTTGTACTCACCACGGGCGATAATAAATAAAGCCTCAGAGCGCATATTTATCGCCCTTGCCTTCGGCTCGGGCGTCAAATACCTGCGATCTGAGACATTCTTTGTTTAACCGCCCTAGGTAAGTAATGTACTATTCCGCACTAGCATCGAAATGTACTACGAGTATTAACCCTTTTCCAGGCATAGTACGATTTATCGACCCACATACGTGTCAATAGAATTTCAATCTTAGCTCTCCGATTTAAGGTTAAAATTTGATTGCACTTTCTTAGTAAATGGCTCGTCTTAAAATTAATTACCAAAACGTAACTATTTTAAATGAACATTTTGTTTTTAGCAAAGCCTTCTAGATAGATGCGGCCTGGAAAAGGGTTAAGTACGAGAAGTAGGCAAACAAGACTTGCAGATTGACTACAACCATAACGAACGCACGCGTAGCATCTGGTAGGTATGTGAAAAATTTATCATCATCGCGATAAGTATAAAAAAAGAAAAGCTTTTGGGTTATCGAGATAATTGGCTTTTTGCCGAAATTAAATTTCGGACAAACAATACAGTTGTAGTTGGGAAATGAAATTTAATGATTGCGATAGGTTACCCAAATACTGGGATTCGAACCCGGGACCTCCAGCTTCGTAGGCAGGGTCACTACCAACTAGGTTAAAGAGGTCGTCTTAAATGATCGGAACCTTAATACGGCACGACAGCTTCTTTTTAAATATCTTGGAGGACATGCAATAACAAGAGAAGAAATATATCTTAGATTGTATGTGTCTCCTATGATAATAGCTTAGACTGACAATTTTACCCACGAGTCCTGAACACAATACACGTGATAGGCCCCACGTTAGCCGGCAAGGCATTTCGTTTGAATTTGGACACTAATCAGAGTCGTATAAATTCGTACGTTGGAGTAATCACGTAGCAACTGAGTCACGCACTCTCACAGGTCAGGTGGCTGCCAATCGCGACGCGTTTGGCCCGTACTCATAGCCTGAGCAAGATACGTTTTTTTTGGAAATAACTCAATATCAGGCTAATTATTTGTATACGGCTTTTATATGTTATTTTAAAAGCTTTTACTATTGAAATCACTTAGTCTATGGACCGGAAGTTAGGAAAAAAATGAACCCGCAAGCAAAAATGCTATCAGTATTTTTATAGTGAAAACATGTTTGAGTACACGAATTTGGAGACTTACTACCTAAATCCAAAAATATATGCATCAGGAAATAACAGCATTTTAATGAAATATTTACGACCTTGAGATAATATTGAACAAAAATAAGTGGATTATGCGCGTATCCCAAAGAACGTGTATAGAAGTACTAGTCAATTATAAAGTAAAGAAAGTTTATACCATTTTCGCCTGAATTTTACGGAATTTATATAGATTACTTTTCATTATTTTTTACCGTTGCGGTATTGAATTTAGGTGGATTATTAATGAATATTTAGTCAAATTACCCAACCTATTTTTTGGTGTGAAAATGTGGCTGATAATAGATATATTGTTGTGTTTTCATAGAGCGAAACCGTATCTTTCTCAGGCTTATTGGGCTTATAAATAAATATTTTTGCGGACAATCTTACACAAATCGACCTAGTCTAAAACTAAGCAAAGCTTGTACTATGGGTACTAGACGAAGATAAACATACTTATATAATAAATAATAATAAATAAATATTTGCGGACAATCTTACACAAATCAACCTAGTCCCAAACTAAGCAAAGCTTGTACTATGGGTACTAGATGACGATATATATACTTAAATAGAGAAATAAATACTTAAATACATAGAAAACATCCATGACTCAGGAATAAATATTCGTGCTCAATCACACAAATAAATGCCCTTACCGGGATTCGAACCCAGGGCCTCTTGCTTCGTAGGCAGGGTCACTACCAACTAGGCTAAAGCGGTCGTCAATGTCAATTATGTGTGTATACTTTCTACATGTAACATGAACATTAACCTAGATTCTCTCTTTTTTGGGGTTCCGTAGTCAACAAGGAACCCTTATAGTTTCGCCATGTCCGTCTGTCCGTCCGTCTGTGGATTAGCTCAGTGACTGCATGTGCATGAATTCGGCATGAGTAATTGATTTATATCTATCATGCCGACAAAACGGTAGAAAAACATTTAGAAAACCCTTTTTTTAGGGTTACTCCCGTGCACATAAAGTGAGATGGGGATGTAATTTTTTTTTCTCGGTAAACCCGTAGTTTAAAATGAAGATAGGACTTTACAAACCATTTTTCAATTCAGGGATGCGTTTGCGTGATATTGGGCTTTAAAGCCCAAATTATTAGGGTCAAGTTTCCGGCCCTCTACCGGCTAATTGGTATGTAAAAAAAATATTGTATTGGTACTGGGTATATGAAAAATTTCATGGCAGTAGTAAATATAATGAATTTACTTCGAAAACTATCATTCACGGATAAGTAGGCATAACTAGTTAACGAGTAAAAGTCGACCAACTTAATAAATGTAGTTGAAAAGGCAAACTTTCGTACAAATTCGGGCGACGCAACTGCAACGTTTAGTTGGCCCGCGCGTGTCACAATCAGAAGAAGAAGAAGAAAGGCAACTACGGAACCCTACACTGCGCGTGGTTCGACACGCACTTGGTCGCTTTTTAGGGTTCCGTAGCCAAATGGCAAAAAACGGAACCCTTATAGATTCGTCATGTCCGTCTGTCTGTCTGTCCGTCCGTATGTCACAGCCATTTTTTTTCCGAAACCATAAGAGCTATACTGTTGAAACTTGGTATGTAGATGTATTTTGTGAACCGCATTAAGATTTTTACACAAAAATCAAAAAAATACATAAAGTTTTAGGGGTCCCCATACACAAAACTGAATCAAACCCATACGTGTGGGGTATCATTGGATAGGTCTTCGAAAATGATATTAAGGTTTCTAAGACCATTTTTTTCTAAACTGAATAGTTTGCGCGAGAGACACTTCCAAAGTGGTAAAATGTGTGTCCCCCCCCCCTGTAACTTCTAAAATAAGAGAATGATAAAACTCAAAAAAATATATGATGTACATTATGTATTTCAAGCTTACTGTACCTCCATGTACTCGTGCAGCTTATGGCGTGATTATACAAAACGGGCCTACGGGTTCCTCCGCGTCCAGTACAACAACGCGTTCCGGGTGGTGGTGGGGCTGCCGCGCTTCTGTAGCGCATCAAGGATGTTTGCAGAAGCGAGAGTGGATTGCTTTTATGCCACCATGCGCAAGAGAGCTGCATCCCTGGTGCGTCGGGTGCGCGCCAGCCCCAACAACATCTTAAGGATGATAGGGGACAGATTGGACTGTCCCTACTTGCTTCATTGTAGTCGGCTACATGCGCCGTACTCAGTGAAGTGAGCTGTGCAAAGCTTAATTTTTTAGTTTTTGTTTATTTATATTTATAGTGTATGTACTAACATAGTCTTTTTAAGGATACTACTAACAAATAATGGATCTTTGTAATCTGAATAAATAAATGAATTGAATTGAATTGAATTGAATTACCATGCAAACTTCCACCGAAAATTGGTTTGAACGAGATCTGGTAAGTAGTTTTTTTTTTAATACGTCATAAATCGTAAACTGCAATTTATTTAACGGAACCCTTCATGTGCGAGTCCGACTCGCACTTGGCCGCTTTTTAATAGTTAGGTTCGTTATTTAGGTTTTTGTAGGTCAAATGTAATGTTTGTGTACTTAAACTTAGGTTAATAGTAGGTACGCTCTAGGACACGAATTAAACCCCTTAAAATAATAAACAAATCATAAAATAGAAGCGTGCTTACGTGTTGGGTTATGATTATGACGGGTTGAGATCAAGTAAACGAATATGCGTCCCGACAAGTCCCGTCAACCTTATTTAAGCGAGTAATCAGCCGTCGTGAACTCAATAATGCGAAATAACAAGTCTGTGACGAGATATACCCAGGACTCAGAATATAACCTGACCTGTTTGTGTAATTTGCGATTCCATTTTACAGCCTGTATTTTTAATATTAATCGTAACCAAACGTAGGTGTTAGGGATATAAACCGATTTTGCAAGAAATTTATCTTACCAATATATTTTTTTAAATAAATTAAATCAGCACGCAATGTATCACATTTGTCACTGACGTGACGTCACAACTGTCCCAAGTGACCCGCTTCTCCCATGTGTCAAATGAGTGTACGCAAATATATTACTGCTAGATAAATTTAAAAAAAATAATTGAAAGTTAAGACTAACTTAAAATCTTCTTGCAATATCGGTTTATAGCCCTTTTTTTATTTATTTTTTTACTTGGGGAAATGCCTTTACGCATCCCATCTAGCCGAGGAACTAGGATGGGTATGACGGGCTCCCGGGAACCCCCCGGACTACCGTCTAAAACCACCAAGGTATGCCCTCTCTGCCGTGTAGTAGGGGCGTCATGGGATCGCGAACATCTCACCACGACGCCTCTCGGCAACAGCCGCAGCCCGCAGCTGCCCTCACTACTGAGGCAAAAGCCCCCCCTCCCGTCGTAAGCGTGCAGGGCGACACCACACGCTTCACGCAGGGTTTCGTGACAAACGCTGTGTGTTGTTTGTCTCGAATAAATGTTTCTTTCTTTCTTTCTTTCTTTCTTCCCGACCCGACCAAAGGACCTCTACGCCAGGAGAGGGTGATAGACCTCGGATTCACCCTCTCAGGTCCCCTTGTAACTTTTTATTAGAGGTTTTCTCCTTCGCAGCCACAACTCGGCCCCGGCCTGACCGTCGCAGCCCCCGCGCCTAACATGAATCCTCTGATAGCAGAGGATTTGTCAGGGTTACGGGTCCGTTATTTATTATAGAGGCAAACGGCAATGGCCTCTCCCTCAATCCGCACCTGGGGAATCTTGCGATTCCCTGGGTGGAACCCCCCGACCCCCCGTGCCGGGTTATTGGTAGCACCAGCAAGCGATAACTTAGGGTTCACTAAATTATCACTTGCCGTTGCCTCCAGGGCGCACCGGCCAAGACACTACCCATTCCTGCGGATCAACCGAATCAAGAGGAATCGGTAGAGTCCAGACACTCGAGGAGGTTACTCAACATAGCGCCCCAACCGGTTTATAGCCCTAAGACCTACGTTTGGTTACAATTTGAGGTAATATTAAAAATACACGCTGTATATCGAGGGAACTTTATTTGGAACTCTATTTGTGACTGTTTGGAAGTTTAACAACTTCCAAACAGTCACAAATAAAACTAAGTCTATCCCCATATAAGATAAGAAAAATCGTGCGGTAATCTGCATGCGATTTCAAGAAAAACCACTTTGAAACGCAATAACAATAGTAAAAACTAGTATAGTACGTCCGGAAGTGTAAGATTAAATCGTGCCATAAAAACGCAAGCAAAAAACTACTTTATAGGAGTCAGAGCAAAATGTAGATTTTTGGTTGCGTTCGTTTGACAGAGTTTACTCTTCCACTTCCGAATATAATATACAATATTTCCCTTTGTTATCCCAGATAAACGAGGAAACATTGACGAATTTGTTCGAAAATTCTAATGTTATATGTTAACGCCTAGGCCTTAACGTTATAGTAAAATGCATTAAAAAACCGGCTAAGTGCGAGTCGGACTCGCGCACGAAGGGTTCCGTACCATTATCTATAAAAACGGCTTACTAAACACGTTTGTTGTCTGGGAGCCCCCTTAAATATTTATGTTATTCTGTTTCTTAGTATTTATAGTTATAGCGGCAACAGAAATACATTAGGTATCTGTGAAAATTTCAACTGTCTAACTATCACGGTTCATGAGATACAGCCTGGTGACAGACGGACGGACTGCGGAGTCTTAGTAATAGGGTCCCGTTTTACCCTTTTGGTACGGAACCTTAAAAAATGGAATATAAGTGGCAGATATGTGCCGTGAACAGCCATTTAGGTTGAGAGCAATAAAATATTTATTGGTAGTAAAAAAATTTACCCACGTAAAGATAAGGTTTCCTAATAGGTAGGTATTTGTTTCATCAGCCCAGTATTATTATTTGTTTGTGGGCCTTAATGTGCCGCTTCGACCAGCAAGTGGATATATTGTGCCAGCCCTTTCTTTAGAGCTCACCGGTAAGACCCGTTCCTTCCAGGAAATTCCAGATTCTTTGGGCGGTGATATGTTGTACCTCTTGTGGGTGCACGATGTGTGCACCGGACTATTGTCGAACTCGACTATTGATAGACATTGGTTACACGCTAATTCTGGTGTCACGCGTCAGTTCAGTCCATCAGTATGATGAGAGAATGATCGTGTAACCGTTGTGAATGACAGAGACAGACAGATCATACAGATGGAATGAACTGACGCCAGATTTAAGGCCTCCACACACCGGTCGCGGGCGCGGGTCGGGCGCGGGCCCGCGGCCGACCCGCGCACGCGACCGGTGCGGTGTGTGGAGGCCTTAAACGTGTTACCGATTTCATAGATTAGCGAGAGCTAGTAATGGCATGTGTACATTGGCATGAAAATACAAACATACTGTTATTGTTTACTAGCTGTGTCTGTGCTCCGACGGTAGAACTTAATAACTTCCATCCCCGCTTCAGCCTAAAAAGTATCCTCTATGTGGCGCTCGCATTATCTCCATAACAAATTTCAAATAAATTGGTTCAGCGATTAAAACATGAAAAGTTAGCAAACAGATAACTTTCGTATTTATAATAAAACTATCTGCTGCCCGCGACTCCGTCCGCGTGGAACGATATAGTTAATATCGTAGCTTCATTTTTTTTTATCCCCCATTTCACCCCCTTAAGGAATGATTTCCGGGATAAAAACTATCCTATATCCTTCCCCGGGACTCAAACTATCTCTATACCAAATTTCATCTAAATCGGTTCTGCGGTTTAAGCGTGAGACAGTCAGAGACACAGAGTCACATTTATAATATTATGGACCAGTATGGATAATATGCTATGGACTAGCTGCCCGCGCGGCTTCGCCCGCGTATTGCAAAGAACGCAGGCAAACCCGCGGGATAAAATATAGCCTATAAACATCCAGAAAGTCTATACTACACGCTGGTGAAAGAATTTATGAAATCGGATAAGCGGTTTCGGAGATTACCCAATATGTACATACAACACAAAGCTACAGTCTCACAGACTTTGCCTCTTTATATTATTAATAACAAGTATGTATATTTAATTAAACCTCATAAAAGGCAACAGAACAGACGCAGGTCACGCAGGTTAAAATCCTGCTCAAGGGTTTTTTTGTGTTTACATTAATTGACGATATTGATTTCGTTTCCATACGTTATAAATAACTACCTATGTTGATATTGATTAGGTATGTAATGTTTCTTCGAAACTATATTATTGTGTACCTACTCGTACAAGGAAAATTAAGTCTCAAAGTCAGGATTCTTGTATAACACATTATAACACTGGAATTACGAGTTCTCGCCATTTAATGTATATAAGGTCTCGCCAGCTCTACCCCTAAATGACTAGGTCATTTTAATATAGATTTAGATGTTCATAATAACAATGAATTTATGCAATGTAGAGATTTATATTGAGCTGAGGATCAGATTCTGTTGACCACCTTTTTTCACCGACGTCTATTCACTGACAGTATACCAAGAAGTAACAATGACAACGTTGCAGTTGCAGATTTTGCCCGGGGTTTTTCCTTCATGCGGCAGGCACACTATCCGTTTTGTATCAAAATACAACAAGGACAATTTTTTGAAAATTATTTATTTAACTTTCAGTAAAAATCGCGCATTATGCTGCCTCGCTCAAAATTTCTAACCACAATAAACGAGATGTCAATTCACTGTATACTTACTCGTATAGCTGGTGGTGCCCAGGTACCTACAGCTGTGATTGTGGCGAATTGATCCGAGACGCCACGGTAGGTACCTTTTAGCGTTTAGCCGAATATAATTTCAGGACAATACCGTGTGGAATTTGTTTTTTTTTTAGTATAGCCGGTAGTAAATTACTCGCTTCATAATTTAACGGTCGGCGAACAAATAAAAAAAATGTAGGTATTGTTCCGAATGTTATTGTTAAGATGTCACAATTCTTCATCATACAACTAGATTTACAAAGCTTACACGTATTTTTTGAGCTTTAATATCGAGGGCTGAGCGGTATAACCCGATAAATCTCTTGAAAGAACTCAACATTCTTTACATGTAAGTTCTATTTTCAAAAACCAAGGAATACTATGGAATTAAATATTACTTTTCAGTAACTGTAATACGTTTATCTTTGGACTGGTTACGTATTGATATGGTATGGTGTAGTAGGTTCGATTTCGAAAAGTAATCTGTTTGGACCGAATGGTCAGGTAAATTACGCAAAAAAATCGATTTGTCTGTGAACCAAATCACCAACTTCCTGTGATTTTTTAGAGCAATTCAAGTATTTAACAATATAATTATGTCTGACCGTTGACACTAATCCATATTTGAAATGACTAATATAGGTATCTCATTGATGGCTAAACAATGTGTTTTCTTCTTGACTAAAAAAAAAACCGAGATGCGTAATGTATGCGAAGTTCATTGCTCAGTAGATACAGAACCAGGTTGACAAGTTAGGAACGCTGCCCATGTCACGTAGACGTGACTCAAACCTTTGTCGACCTGATGTAATGTCATTACTGACGTGGCCCAAACAAACTGTAGCTGTCATTACGTCATCATCAACAAACGGGGAAACGATACTCATACCGGTATTTAACTCTTATCATCACCATTCTGAGATAAAATTGTTATTGAAGCGCGTTTCGCATTTATAGATAACAGCAATATCATCTAATGTCTCTTTCGGCCAACGTATGCTAAATTACTTTTTTTTAATTTTCAACGCAGCTCGCAAAAAGAGACTCCGAAGCGAAATATATTTGGCAGCGCGCGAGACCCGAGTGACAATGCCAAAGTGAAGGAGCATTGTGCGTCGAGTGGGGCCAAGCCGCAAATTTGGAGCTGAAGTGTCAATTCTTAGTGTACAATGTACCTACATAGATTATGAATTTATTATAATGATGGCGTAAAAAGAGAGTTATGTTATGATCCAAATACAGTTACCTCGTTGTTAGAAGCATTCATTTGCCTTTGAAGTACATGTTATATTTACTAAATATTTGTCCAAATATATAACATACCATTTGAGTTGATAAACTAGTGCTTCTTATTACACAGAACATATTATTATAAATAAATTTGTACGAGTATATCTGCGGAAAAAACCCACACGTCAACAATCAAAGTAATTTACTCTTATCTTCCTAACGACAAGCCGTTTATCGATTGCAAGCGAATAATTGCACTTAATTGCACCCTGTCGCTGTAACAAATCCGAAACATATTGCAGAAATTTTTGAACACGTGCTCAAAAACTCTACGTTAGAAGGATTTATTTTACAGATTACAATCCCAGCGTAAAATTAAACATGCATGTACTTTGTAAATTGGTTTTATTTTCGTAACTGGATTACTGTGCGTAACTTTCTTTTTACGCCAGAATTATGCGGATCATCACAAGACTAATTTATTTATATCCAGTGACGTGTATTGAGCTTATTTATAATGCGAGTATAAGCAGAATATACAGTTTGTTATACAGATGGTTAGATTGTAACACTTTCATGGACTAAATATAAAAATTATAATACTAGATAGTATTTTTCTTTGCATACTGCACGCAAAATAATAATTTCCTGTAGAGAAAGAACTGAACTGAACTAAGATTTTTTTTATTCTTAATGTTTTCAAGGTGTAACATATCACATCTGCAATATAATACAGTTAAGAAATACAAGGAAAGCTATCTTAAAATTATATATTACGTAATAACTACGGTATGTAGAGAGATGTACGTAACACAACAGAACAACAAAATACTAATTGCTGTCATTGTTGCGCTTTGAAATACAACTACATACGTATAACATTCCCCTACTGCTGCAGTTACATTATGTAAAACCGATAGTCATATCGTTAAGATTTTTGGGTGAAGTCTTAACATTTTTAATATTTTAGAGAACCTTCAAAATGTAATTGATACCTTTGAATTCTGACCGTGCGGGATTATTACAGACCTTTAAAGTTTAGTGGTTTTTTTACTGTTTATGAAGTGAAAGATATCCTTTTTCCAAGTTTGCGATGGCTAAGTGCTTCTAATCTCGTATAACTTAAGCTGTATATTCAGCTTTCCCTCACCATTAATGTTGTACTAAGTAGTTTTAAGAATCATCAATTATAATGGAATGATGCGTCGGTTCTAGATTTAATTCTTAAAATGTTCCAATGTTTACTTAAAAACGAATTTTATTGTATAGTTTAATTCTTCGACCAAAATTATTTACCAGATTCTTTAGATTAAGAATTAGGTCACAATCGCAATAATGTTATATTCTAAATTCTTGATTGTAAATAGTAGTATTTTCAATTTATGAAGCGTGCCCCCATGTGAACTAAACTAGACATTTTATTGATGAATAGTTGAATTTTAGCTTTCTTTGCCAAACGCGGCAAAGAAAGCTAAAAACAAAATATTTAATTTAATTGTTATCTGGATTCATTTTATCAAGCCGGAATTTACTGTCGACTCTTTATTTTTTATCATTTGACTCTTAGAAATGACACTGTCTAGTCACAATAAGGCCTGAATCGGACTAGCGAGGCCTGCGCTGGCGGTCAATATTTAAAGTTGACAGATATTGTAAAATTTACTACTGACCGCCACCGCATGTCGCGCCAGTCTGAGAGGGGCTTAATAATGTTTTATTAACCACGCTGTTTAAATGTAAATAATCATAAACTATAATATACATACATACATACATATAATCACGCCTCTTTCCTAGAGGGGTAGGCAGAGATCACAGATCTCCATTTGCTACGATCCTGACAAACCACTTTCGCTTCACTCACTTTCATAACATTTCTCATACATGCTCGTCGGTTTAGGGTACTTTTGACCTGGCCTTTAGACTTTATCGTCGTGTCAAGTCTGAACAGTGAGTGAAGTCTTCGTAATGAAAAAGGAACATCGCATCTCCTTAAGAGCCTTTTCATTTATACGTCCTCCATTTTAATACAATACAATAATAAGACCTCAAGCATTATTCCTGTTTATGTATATTTCTGAACTATTTTGTATATTTTGTTTTGTTTTTTATCTAGTTTTACAATCCACAAATAGATTTTATCTTATGAGTTAAGCTTTTTTTGTCAACCTTGATCTTGATTTCTGCCGTTTTGGCTTCCGTTCAAAATCATTTTATGATTACACTCAAATGACTGTACTCAAATAGTCATTTGGCATTAGCTCAGAGTAGTTTCTAGAGCGGGACAATGAAACACCACCAAACTCAATTTATTTATTTATTTATTCGTATGGCATGGGTACAGTTCTTTACAAACTTATATTAAGACCATCGTGGGTTAGAACTGTACCAAACTCAATAAGGTGTATATTTATATTTTATATATTTTAGCGAATATTAGCCAATGTGGGCGACGGACACAACAACATAAATGCCCCTATGCATAAACGCCCATCGAACCTATTTTAGTTAAAGTGCTGTTTGTCCTTATTTGCCGCTTAGACATTTATCCTCCCAAGGCCCATGGATATACTGGAAGGACTTATTTTCTTAAAGGAATTTAAACCATTTTGGGTTGGAAATGCATTTGTTTTATTTGGGTCTTTTTTGAAACAAACTAAATTCAACTCAATTTCTTACATTAGTTGATTCCAATGTCATTTTGTGTCGTATGGCGGGCCTTAGGAGGCAATGAACAGATTTTAGTTAACAGAAGTTTGTTAAGTTGTATGAATACCGAAGGGGAAAAGTGTCTAAAGTGATTATTCATTTTACTCTACTTATATAATGTCCCGTACCTAATCTGGTAGTTCTTAACTAACACTTACTCGCTAAAGTACTTATATGTACATAATTGATTGTGTTAGGTTTTTGCTAGAGATAAACTCATTTGAAAATGTTAATCACGTTCACTGGCTTCACTGCCCAGAATCGCTACGCGCTACTCTCGAAGTAGTGCTGTTCCCGTTAAGGTGGTTCGATTGCCATACAAAGCGTTATTTGACATTCGCAGGCTAACGGCGTGATATTTTAAGAAACTTATGTAACAAACTTTCATCAATTGGTTTCCCATTTGCGCCAAATTCCCCTTTTCCTGGAATAAACTTGTATAAACTAGATTAAATTGAGAAAAATAGTTTTCCCAAAATATCACGTGACAAACCAATTTCTCAAATTAATCTAGTTTATACAAGTTTATTCTAGGAAAGGGGGAATTTGGCGCAAATGGGAACCAATTTATGAAAGTTTGTTACATAAGTTTCTTAAAATATCACGCCGTTAGCCTACGAATGTCAAATAACGTTTTGTATGGCAATCGAACCACCTTAAGCCGCTAGGCGGGTTCGTGGCAGTGAATGTGTTAACTTTGTTGTGGAATAGTCAAAACAATCGGTTAAAGATATATGTGTTTTCCTTTTCAATTTCACAAACATGTCTGTGTTTAATCCGTACCTTTTCTTTCTGTCCTTGCCGTAGCTCTCTTCTGTCTTGTATTTGTCACAAAATCCTATTCGGTCACAAAATAAGTATTAATTAGTATAAATAGTCACACTTATGTACAATCGCACCTTAATAGTTATACATTCATTACTTGCGAATACTTGTAGCAATTTTTAACTATATATTAGCTTTGGGCTGTGTAACTTATTTTCTTGTTAAATGTGTCAAGTTACATTATCTCATATTTTAAACGTTTTCCAATTAAAATTCCGGCATTTGACTTTGTTTTGCAACATGCCTCCTAAGTTTATATGGCTCCTAATCAATAGGTAGTATTTAATTTATAAACGCCAAATTGTCGAAAAAGAAAACAGCTCATAAAATGTATCGTAACCTTTGTAATTATTTTCCAAAGGATGTGTGTGGTCTGTGATTTTAAGGTCTAATGCGTTCATGACAAAATTATTTATTTTATATTTTAAATAAATGTTTTTTGAAAAGTACTCTTCAGTGTTAAGTGTTTCTTTTCTTCCTTATACCTGGACTTTATGCATATTTGTAACATCTAATCTAACTAATATGGTGTGTGTGTTGCCATATGCAGTGTTTTGGTAGACTAACCAGAATTAACGCCGCTAACATAAACAAAGCTTAAATCCGAGTAAACGTCCGAGTGTTCGACGCTGTACTAGTATATGGCATGGCACTCTAAGTGGCATGGCTTAAATTCGAATGAAGAAAAATCCTCTTAGTTCGATTTTAACCCATATTGCTTTGACATAAAGTGCCCGTGGCATGTACTAGTACAGCGTCGAGCACTCGGACGTTTACCTTACTTTAGTTATTCACGATGGTTTTACTCATTTTCAGGTTGCACCAAGAAACTCCCGCTTATTTGGCATGCACCAAAGGGAAGAATGTATGAAGAACTCTATGGTTGTGCTTAGGAACATTATTTACTATTTCTCTTCATTAGATATATTATTTCGATATCATGTGATCTTTATTATGGGATATATATTATCTTTCATTTAAAACTATTTTCCTTCTAATTTGGCTACTTTGGGTTCTTGAAAGGGAAACTTATTATTAAGGATGAAAAAAAACCATTGCATTATGTGATTGAAGACTGTATATTATATAAATATGAACTATGATACAATTAGCTACTCTCCTAAAACAATATATTTAGTCCGTCAGTTAGATTATCAAAAAATATCGGACACGTATTTTTTATTTTGATGATTACTTGAGAGGATTCTGAACCTGTAATTTTTCATACAAAAAGCGATAACGTTTTTCACCCCGTAAACATTGTTCGATTTTTATAATTTTTGGACATGTTGTAGATATAATGAAAAACTAGGTCTGTACGTTTTGATTTTTAAGAAATATTGCTTGCGTTAAAAATTATTAGCATCTAAAAATCGATATTTTTGACTTAAAAACTTTGTCTATCGTTTTTTTTTTAATTTAGTCTTAACTGATTTACTGAAAAAGGAAAACGTACGGACATAGATTAAAGTGTACTGAATCCAATAATACCAAAATTATTACATTTCATAAAGGTTTAGGGGGGTAAAAACGTTATCACCCGAAACAATATTTCAACAAGGAAATGTAGGCAATTGCCTCCAGGACTTGCTACTCTCTCTATCACACGATACGGGTGAGGCACAGAGCGGTGTGAAACAGATAGAATTTTTTAAAATACCTACTCAAGCCGCGTATCGGCACTTCACAATCCTCTTAAACAAAAAATGGGGAAGATATAGCCCGTTATGTTCCGCGTGATGACACCGATGACGTCACATTTTATTGCTAAAAAGTGTACCATAATGTGTGTTGTGGGCATTTTTAATAGGTAGGTAGATGCAAAATTTGCGTTTGTTAGTCCTTTACCTCATAAGCATAAATTACTTATCGGACCAAATTACACCGGATCGCGTTTCGTCGCGATCTCAACATTTTAGAACAGATTTTTTTATTGTAGTAAAATTTCTTGTCGCCAGTCACAACGGTGTATAAAATTCATAGCCTTATACTTTTCGCGTAGTTTTTTACTTGAGTCGTTTTTCACCGCGATAAATGTTTGTTTGTAAAGCGTTATTACTTAAGGTGGTTCGATTGCCATACAAAGCGTTATTTGACATTCGCAGGCTAACGGCGTGATATTTTAAGAAACTTATGTAACAAACTTTCATCAATTGGCTTCCCATTTGCGCCAAATTCCCCCTTTCCTAGAATAAACTTGTATAAACTAGATTAATTTGAGAAAAATAGTTTTCCCAAAATATCACGTGACAAACCAATTTCTCAAATTAATCTAGTTTATGTAAGTTTATTCTAGGAAAGGGGGAATTTGGCGCAAATGGGAAGCCAATTTATGAAAGTTTGTTACATAAGTTTCTTAAAATATCACGCCGTTAGCCTACGAATGTCAAATAACGTTTTGTATGGCAATCGAACCCCCTTAACGCGATATTTCATTTAAGCACTAGGTAATATCTATGTAGTTTTGTTTTTCAAACTCATTTCGCAGTTGTAGTTTATCTCTTGGATCGCTTTTTATATAAGTAGCTACAAGTTTGCAAGAATTTAAATCGACTTGCTTACCGCCAAAGATTACCTAGGGCGATTTTTCTATAGTTGTCGATTTAAAATTTTCGTAAGAATTTCATAAAATTCGGTAGGTTTGAAGAGCTTTTGATTCAAAAAATCCCATTGAGTTAAGAATATAACGTTTTTTCACTCAATGGAAAAAAAAATGTTGGATACTATAGGATATTGTGCGGAAATTGTACAGAATCACGAGCTCTTCCAACCAACAAAAGTTTTATCCAATTCTGACGAAAACAAAATCGACAACGATAGAAAAATTTGCCCAACTAGTAGTAAAGTATGCTTTGTATGTATGTGTAGGTACTGGTTCTACACTCACACATCATACATAGTTTAGTTTCGGGAGCATTAAAAGATGGCGCTATCCAACATGTTTCCATTAAACTATAAAAAAATAAGCGAAAAAGGTACATTGCGACTAAAGATATTGTCTAATACATATAAACGATTAGGATACAAAGCGAAAATTTAATACATTATCGATGTGAAATGCGACTAAAACTAATAACGACAAAATAAAAACAGGATTATGACACAACGCCATAGTAAAATGCACGATCGAGGTGAAATGCGACTAGAACTAATAGCGACAAAAAAATACGATTGAGACACAACGCCATTGTTAAATATAGGATCGAGGTGAAATGCGATCCGGTGAATAACTACAAGTAATTTATGCTTACGAGGTAAAGGACTAACAAACGAAAATTTGTATCATGCGGGTAGGTACAGTCACCGGCATCAATACATGATGGAACAAAGGCCGCAAAAATATCTGATGACAACTCTATTATTCCAAGAGCCGTTAGAGCGTGTCAGATATTTTTGCGGCCTTTGACCCATCATATATTAAAGCCAGTGACTGTACATCAATCGGGAAACAAATAGGTGTTCGAGCATTTACACAAATAAATTGCCTAGAGGGTTCGTACCCAGGACTGCCAATTTCTCCGCTAATGATTTCAATGAAAAACCTCAACAAAGATACATTAGCTTACTTAGAAAAGCCTATACAATTCATGGTACATAACAATTGACAAAATTTAATTTTTTCAAGTGGGCCTTTTTATGATTTATTTCGCTAGAAAATGTTTTTTTAAGCGGCTCGTGTTTTTTTATTTGTCCCTAAATTGCAATTTTCATACAGAAATATCAAATAGAAAAGTAGCGAATTCCAGAAGGTAAAACTAAATTATGACTTCAACGTTACGGCTCTGTATGGCAGCGTTGTGACAGTCGTAGTAGGTATTGACGTCACACACGGCTTAAACCACATTTATACAATTTCGCGATTTTCTTAAAAATGGATGAGAAATAAAATAAAATAAAATAAAAATATAAAATAAAATTCGTTTATTTAAAAGAAACAAAATACAACGTAAGTTAACCCATGTCGGAGACAGCGGGAGCGTAATGTCCTCAGAACGCCGCAATCTCATGGGTGTACAGTCGCCATCACATACATCGGAGCAAACAAGCACGTCACAAACATCGGAACACACCTCTATTTTCAAGGCATTAGGGTGCATGTGCCGATGTTTTTGAACACCTAGAGTGTACCTATGTATGTGATGGCGACTGTACCACAGGGTCCCTGCCTCTCTAACACGTTATTTAGCATTCTCCTAAACGACCTACCCCAGGCGATTAGAGGTGCTAACATATATATGTACGCAGATGACGTCACGGCAGTAGTGAGCACACCGACGAAAAATGAACTTGAAACGGCTCTTAATAACGTCGTTCGTCAACTCCACGACTGGTTCCAAGCCAATGGACTGGCGCTCAACAAAGAAAAGACCTGTGTCATGGCGGTCAAATTAAATGGCCACCCCGGCGAGAGCCTGCGAGTGTGCGCAGGCGATGCCCCTCTACAGCAGGTGTCCTGCACACGCTTGCTCGGGTTCCACCTCGACAGTGCATTAACGTGGGAGAAGCACATAAACGAAGTGTGTGGTCGGCTGGGCCGCGCATGCTTCGCGCTGCGCCGGCTGGCGCGCACCGCCGGGCGGGCCGCCGTGGGCGGCTGACGTACGGCATTGAACTGTGGGCCCGGGCCGCCGACTGGTACCGCGTGTTCTCCATGCAGAAGAGGGCTGTACGTGGAATGGCCGGCAAGCCGGCCGACGCTCCGGCACGGGAGCTATTTCTAAAGTTCCAAATTCTGCCCCTACCATGCATGCTGATTTACCGAGTGGCAATTTTCACACACGAAAACCTCGGCAATTTCAAACGCAAGGGCACAAACTCTAGATATCCCCTGCGGAGCAATAGGCACGGAGACAGGCTGGCGGTTGAGAAACACAGACTTGCGAAGTCAGCTAAGTCGGTCTATAACCTCGGACCACCAATTTATAACCCATTACCTGATACCGTCAGAAATGCAGCTTCCACCGCAGGATTCAAATCAAGACTGAAAAAGTGGCTTCTGAACAACATGTTCTACAATTATGACGAATTTTACAGCATGCCACTGACAATTTGAAAATAAAGAATTGGGTCAATCAGCTATTTCTTATTGCTCGTTGCCATGGTTACGTCTCCTGGGTCACTCTTTAAAACTTTTATTTTACGGGGTTTAAATCCACTAAACACGTGTTTTTGTTATATTGGTAAACCCATTCCATGGGGGGGCCATCTCCTTAGCACGATAGGAGTCCAGTTTATAGTATTTTTTCTAAGAAAGTCTGTTACTGTTGTCTCTTGGCTTACCGGGACAGAATAACAACAAGAAAAAGTTGATTGACCCAATTATACTAAATGACTATGAAAAATTATAATAATAAATAAGATGTATGAATCCACAAATTAATGATGTGTAATATAAATAAATAAATAATAAATAAATAAATAAATATTATGGGACAATCTTACACAAATCAACCTAGGCCCACGGTAAGCTCAGTAAGGCTTGTGTTGTGGGTACTAGGCGATATAAACCTATATAATTAGTTTCAATTAGGAAACAAATTTACCAAATTGACCATGACCTGTAACGATTGTTATTAATAAATTTTCATTTCATTTCATTTCATGGTCCCACACTAGGCTAGCCTGTATCGTGGTGACCGTTTGAAAAACATTAACAGTAAAAGTTTGTTCGGGTAGGGTAATGAGATCTGAAAACGACTTTATTACGTTCAGGTAACAATTACACATCTTTTCGTCCAATATTCCGCAGTGTCTCAAGACGAGAGTCTTTGACCAGTGTGTGTTGCCAGTGATGACATATGGCACTGAAACGTGGTCGCTTACAATGGGCCTCATAAGAAGGCTCAAAGTCACCCAAAGGGCAATGGAGAGGGCTATGTTGGGAGTTTATCCGCGCGAGAAATGAGGCTATCCGCAGCAGAACTGCAGAACCAAGGTAACCGATAAAGCTCTCCGAATCGCCAAACTTAAGTGGCAGTGGGCGGGGCACATTCATTGCACGTAGAACCGATGGCCGTTGGGGCGGAAAGGTTCTCGAGTGGCGACCACGTACCGGAAGGCGCGGCGTGGGTAGGCCCAAGGTGGACTGATGACCTGGTAAAGGTCGCGGGAGTCCGCTGGATGCGGGTGGCGCAGGCAGGACCGGCCATTGTGGCACTCTTTGGGGGAGGCATATGTCCAGCAGTGGACGTCTTTCGGCTGATATGATCAACATAATTACCGAAATGGTCAATTGTTTTGCAAAAGCAATAGACACTTTAGCGGTAGGTACGCTGACATTCGTTCAATAAACCGTATTGATCAATATATGTAGATCGTACACTTAAAATACTATACCGGTGTTAAGGGGACGTAGGTTCGTGGTCTTCTCTCCCTCTCACTGAGCATAAGCGTGAGCGAGATGGAAGTGCGTGTTTGGAAGCGCGGATGTCATGTTTTTAAATTTTAATTTTTGTGCGTTTTAATATATAAAAAAGTAATAGGTGATTTCCCTCAAA
Organism: Epinotia brunnichana; assembly: GCA_963854355.1. Taxonomy (NCBI): domain Eukaryota; kingdom Metazoa; phylum Arthropoda; class Insecta; order Lepidoptera; family Tortricidae; genus Epinotia; species Epinotia brunnichana. Next base: position 29,081,707 of record OY977943.1, read on the forward strand.
CATGACATTGCCGATTTTTAGAACCAAATTTAATATGTTTAGCTGTTGGGCATAATTTGTTATGATTTTTTTAAGTGTATTTTAGACCTATGTTCGCGATTTTCTTCTATCGAGCAAAAGTCAAAAACTCAGGATTTGAATAGCTGATTTCCCTCGAGAAAGGCCTTAAGATTGCTAATTAAATTTAAGGCAGCCGTATTATTTATTTATTTAAATTCGTTTTTGGGGCTCACGTCGCCTTAATGATACGACTACGCAACTTCGCTACACAACTAAGGGGCTATCTACCGTCTACACGTGTGCGTGTGGTTGCCAGCCGTGAAGATAAACGTCTATATCCCAAACGTGTAGATTTAGCCTTGAACGGCTTATCAGCGTCCAAAAACAGTTGACAAACAAAGAATTAGTCTAGGTTCGTGACTAGTTAAACTAGTTCTATGAATAATCAGCAGTTACCATGGGCGTTTTTTGAATTGAAATTGAATAACACGCGCGATATATTTAGGTAGGTAGTACGCCACTGGCCACATTCGGAACGCGCTAATGCAACTCGCCTCGCCACACTACACCCATCACGCCTATAATATAACGAAACTAGACCCCTACGGTTAGTTACCTACTACGAATCGCGGCGTCAAGATATATTTGTGGGTTGTGGGTGACCGGTGAGTTGAGGTTAAAACGCGCGGTCTGTTACCTGACACCACGAAGTTGCGCAACACGTCGCAGTGATAGTGTGTTTTTTGTAGTTATTAAGTTTATAATGATTATGTCGCACATTTAGAATGAAACCGACCTAACACACAAATATTTTGTTCTTGCGTTAGGTCGGTTTCATTCACCGACCTAACACACAAATATTTTGTTCTTGCGTTAGGTCGGTTTCATTCTAATGGTGCGATGTGTGTTATTATTTAAGGTATTTGTAATATGGGCCTTGTTGCCTGATTTAAATAAATAATAATAATAAAAAAAACTAGTTCTAGAATAGAGGGGCTGGAGAACAGGTGTGTTACTACTTATATCGACCGCTTAATTAACTGAGAGTATATACTGGGACCCAGCACTCTAAGGTTGCACTACAAATGGCCATCATAGATCATAGTCATATCCCATCATACAGGACGCAACTATGTGTTAGAGGGAGAAAGACATACTTCCATCACAATGTGTCCTGTCCTGCGGCCATGGTTGCCCATTGTGTGGAGGAGCCTTTATACCTGGTCCTGTCCGGTTATAGCACCATAGAGTGTTGTCTATCATATCGCGCTATAACCGGACAGGACTTGCATCTGTCATAAATGACACCATCTGCGTTGCATGTTGCACGGTAATATTCATAAAATTGTCGGTTATCTGAGATAGTAGATTATGTCTAAGCTATATCGGATAGGTACAACTGTCCCATCCTTTGTCACTGGGTGGCACAGATCAGGACAGTAGTAAGGTATATAAAATAGCCATGATCTGTGTCACACCGTGTTTTGTTTTTGAACATTTTATTTTATTAAGGTGTAACTAACATAAGATATAAGTTGTAACTAACCCGATATGGATATTTAAAAATCCGAAATAAAAGTATATTGAATTAAGCTTAGGTCTCAAGGGAGCAAATTGATATATTTACGACGAGGCGAAAGATTCTACCATAAAATCCTGAGCGTAACGAGGATCAAGTGTTTACGCCCAAGATGGAAATAATTACCTAACTAGCTGAGCGTTTTTCAAAAAAAGTGTACAAAACAACTTTTTTTTCAAAATTAATTTTTTTTTGTTTTTCTTACTCAGAATCTTTGATACTATCGATCCTCATACAAGAAAAAAAGTGTCCTAAATATTCCATTCCAGATCGTCACATTTTTGTATGCAGTCTTTTTTTATTTATATGGTCGTGACGCACTGGAAGAAAAAAATTACGTAGTAAAATCTGGGACACTTTTTTTCTTGTATGAGGATCGATAAGTAGTATCAACGATTTTGAGTAAGAAAAACCAAAAAATTTCGAATTCTGAAAAAAAAGTAGTTTTGTACCTACACTTTTTTTGAAAAACGCCCAGCTAGGTACCTTTTTTCTGAACAGCAAAAATAGGGAAACAACTTTGATCGATCCCTTATGTAACGCAACAATGACTCTTTTCTGCAATATTATTGAAAGCCTCATCGTGGTAACTCATTCACACATGTTTTAGAGAGTGTACATATTAAATTTTATTATTGGAACGTCGTCGTCGTCGTCGTTAATAAACGACTCCATACATTTCGCGGTTAACTTTCAGAACGGTCTTAGAATAATCTTAATAATGAGAAATATAAGTAAAAATAACTTGCTTATCGCTATCTCAATAAAAATAACTATACTTAGGTACCTAACCTAACCGTACATTTTTGTAATAACAATAATCTGCCAAATTGAATTCGTTTCGAATGCCATTGCCGTGAGTGACCGCTACGAATGTGACCTTCAACGGATCCTAATACTAGCCGATACGAAACTCCATAGCAATAACGTACGTACACAGTAATTTTGAATTTTAGTCCGTTGTAATAAGGAGAAAAATGTTTGATATAATATAGTAGGTATATACGCTTATGTATTCGTTGACAAACATTTTATCAATTATTTTATTTTTATTTTTTATGTGCGCCCGCTGAATTCCAAGGACGTATAACGTCGTCGCGAGTGGTGCCTGCGGCGCCAGGAACGACTACAGTATGACAACTATAGTCGTTCTTTTTCAAAGTAACATTATGCTTTGAAGTAAAGCTTATTTCGCGGTTTGTAGCAAAAATATGTGTGCAAATGTCAGTAGGTACAGTAATTTAGTACGGCCATAGAATAATTAATAGTACTTACATACCTACCCAAAGGTACAGAAGGTCCACTGCCTAAAGGAAACGCTACATGAGCGAAATCGGCAGGCCTGCATGCAGTCCTACACCATGATTCCGAACGGCGGCCGGCCAACTCAAGGTCACTCCATAGTAGATTTTCTGTGACCTTGCTTGTTCGTTCGACAAAATCGGCCCGTGCAGCGTCTCCTTAAGTGATGACGTAAGTTGTAATTTTTTTGCAATAGGCATTATGGAGACGCTACACAAGCGTAATCGGCAGGCCTGCATGCAGTCCTGCAGCGTGATTCGGCACGTGTGAACACGTGACGGAAGTACGGCGGCCGGCCAAATCAAGGTCACTCCATACTAGATTTTCTGTGCCTTGCTTGGCTGTTCGACAAAATCAGCCCGTGGAGCGTCTCCTTAAAACTCCTTAAGTCTCCTTTGAACGCCAAGAACCAATAAAGTGATCGTATATCGTCGTGCCCACCACGCCAAGAACCCCTATAGCCGTTATGATATCCGCTGTCAAAGCCTTTCAGTCTTTCATATAAGGTCACTCTCTTATGAAAAAAAGGTTGGCGTGTCAGTGACACTTTAGTACGTGAATAATGGCGTTAGCTGTAATTTTTATTGCAATAGACAATCATAAGGAGACGCTAGACGAGCGAAATCGGCAGGCCTGCATGCAGTCCTGCAGCGTGATTCGGCACGTGTAAGCACGGCTTCCAACCAAATCAAAGTCACTCTATACTGGGTTGTTTTCAAATAAACCCTAGTTAAGGTAAAATTAAGAAACGTTAACTTTGTCAGGTGAGTAACGAAAATTTGCCGTATTTTAGATGTACTTATGGCTAATAGGGAACATTACTGCAATGTTCTGCCGCCAGAGGCAGCACTACCACTAAAAGTAAACCAGTATTGGAATACAGGGATTCACACACACATGCACAATTGATTGTCAAATGAGTGACAAGGATGCTTGCATAGACAATACCGCAAGTGGGAACGAGATACAAATTGTCAACGCTGCTATAGTGTCGCCACCTACGAAGAGTTTTGCGTAATGTTCCCTATTTTCGCGACTCATCTGACAAAGTTAACGTTTCTTAATTTTACCTTAACAAGGGTAAACTTAATTTGAAATCAACCCTACTAGATTTTCTGTGACCTTGATTGGCCGTCCAACAAAATCGGCCCGTGGTCCTATAGATAGAGTGGGATAGCGTTGTCGCCGGACCAAATAACTAACCACCCAAAAACAATTGTTTTAGTTTGGTTTTCTCTTGTTAGACCTAACTACTTTAGCCCTAAATGCTTCATTTGACCTAATGTTTCAATAGACTTAATGCTTTTGTTTCTTTAGTAAACTATAGGCTTACCTATAAAAAATACACCTAATCTAACCTATTGAATTCTATTTGATGAATATTCAAATGATATGGTAATCTTATTTAATCGTATAACAAGGCAATTAATAAAAACAACAATATAAAACTTAACCTAAAGGTAAAAAATTTGGCCTAAGTCGCCGTCAATAGGCAAGGTGCCCAGAAGGCTGGCCGTATTTCCTCGCTGTATAGCGATACTAATACGCTGTGCGAAATAGTGGCCAGCCCTCTGTAAAGAAAACTCGAAAAGTTCACGGTTTCCAAGAAAAATGTAGGTATTAGACCTAGTGAAAAATAATAGGTATAATAAAATAAATAAATAAGGTAAATAATAGGTATTTTGGTGATAATAAAAAAATGCGATACCCGGGAAGTCCGGATTAAGTACAAAATAAACATTCGTCCCATAGCGAACAACTACTCTACGGGTAGAACAGGAAAGGTGATTAATTCCGATTTTGATGATCTATTATGGAGCAGTAGATACTCGTAAGAGACTTTCGCATTATCATTAAAAATCTCAACAGAAATGTAAACGTGCACTGCATAGCAATAAAACATGTGGTTTGGTTACGAGAAAACAATGGTTTAATAGCATAAGAATAACACCTTTATGAAAGAGTAAAAGCTGAGTAAATAACTTATTCGGCAGGCTCGTACGATACGCTACGGAAAACAAAAACGTCAGAGTTTACATTGTAATCTAGTTGGTGGATTCATTGTTACATAAACGGTTAATTGTGTAAAACTACGGGAAAATGTGCACGCAGGTACAGTCAGGAATGTTCGTTAAAGCCCCTGCTAGACGGTTGCCAACACGCCCCTCCAACCGGGCGACCTTGGTCCGCACCGACCGTGTAGACAGTTGTTTGGAGCTAAATTTCATACTACAGCGGTCGGTGCCAACCAAGGTCGCTCGGTTGGAGGCGCGTGTTGGCAACCGTCTAGCAGGGGCTTATGTATGCGGCACCGCATAGAAGTTTGTATCATCATCATCATCATCCCCTTTATTGCTGTAGTACCATTGTATAGTACCGTCAATGGAACTAGTGAGTAGTGACACACTTGTATATCGCTAGTTCCATCGATGGTACTAGAGACACAGTTTTTAGTACCATTGTCCGATAATAATAACAGTAGGTAGGTACTAAGTAGTGACACACTGTCGTTTTCAAGGTAAGCTGGGTACGGTTGTGACAATTTTGGTTTGATCGCCTATAATTTTGTAAATTTTCCAGTTATCTGGGAGAAAAATCACTTTAATACTTAATTTAAATATTTATCTACATAAAATTGTTAAAATATTGTCCCTAACTACGCTGTATTAGGCATAAGATCAAATAAAAAAAAAAAGGGAAAGTGTCACAACCGGCCACATCCCAAGGGCGGTTGTGACAGTGGTTGGGGTCGGTAGTGACAAGCATACAAAATACATCCAAATAGTTTGTAATGACTTTTATTGTTACAAATAATTAACTGAACACAACATAATCTTCTTCTAAACAAAGTTAACGAAAATCTGTGATTACTTTTCACTTCTCTTCTTAAAATTAATAAGGCACTGTAACATATAACAGTCTTCTTTATAATCAGTCAAAATGTTAGCTTATTTACTACAAAATTTTAACAAAACTGTAACACAACAAAGAAAAAATAAACATTTATAAATGTACCAATCAACATACTGAGTCAGATTCAACATGTGGCAAATGTATGTCACAACCGTACCCACAAAATTTGTCACAAACGTACCCAACGCATACTTTTGAAAACAAAAAATGACCATGACTGAGCAAAAAGATCTGCATTAAAAGTAATTACTCGTAAGTAACTGCTAATGTTCAAGTTATAACAAAAAAAAATGAAAGGCAATCTATCTGTGTACAAATAACCGTAATTACAAAAAAACTTACTTTTGACTGTCGAAAATCAATGTGGGCTCCTGCTTACGTTACCGTCGCACGCCGGCTGACGCAACACTGGGACACGCGTTTAGACTTGCATGCCGCTTGTCTTTCCCCTTGTACCCCTCCCCGCGATCCGTATAGTTTCGCTGTTATAGCGACTGTCACTACCGTACCCTGGCACAATCGTACCCAGTTTACCCTACCATTAGGAAAAAAACTTGGTACTTAATTGTTTTTGGTACTTAATAATTATAAGCAATCCACTTTCATTGACTTTGAAAAGTGTCAACTTCCAGATAGGTAGGTATTACTGAAAGAAATTGTGCGTACATAAAATGTATTAAACCGGTGAAATAATGAATGATTCTGTTGTAAGTGTTATTCATATTCATATTCATTTATTTGCTGCAACCATGGTATTTACAGGATGTTCTTAAAATTAATCAGTACAGACATGGACCCTACTAGGGTGTAGCAACAGTTATAGTTATAGTGCGAGGGCGCGGAAAAGTATTGTTATACAATGGATATGAGTTTTATTTTCACACCAAGTACAAAAATAATAACTGCATTTCGAGGTGTCGAAATTATAAAACTTTTAAATGTCCAGGAAGTTTTTTTTCCTAATGGTACTTGAAAACAACAGTGTGTCACTAGTATAGTATCTACTGTTATTATCATCGGACAATGGTACTAAAAACTGTGTCTCTAGTACCATCGATGGAACTAGCGATATACAAGTGTGTCACTAGTTCCATTGATGGTACTATCCAATGGTACTACAGCAATAAAGCGTCATCATCATATCAGCCGAAAGACGTCCACTGCTGGACATAGGCCTCCCCCAAACCCAAAGCACAGTTTAACAACATACAGTTGGGCAACGAATCTACTTGCGCAGAGCAACTGGGGGGGGGGAAGGGGGGGCTCTCGCGGGGAGCGGGCGGCGCGGGCCGCCGCCGCGAACTCACACAGTCTGCGTTCTCTAACTTTCAAGGCAGGCGCGGCGCGTACCTACATGTTTTTGAGTTGAGTGAGCGGTGGCGGCGAATTATTTTAAATTATTACTTAAGTACAATCACAGTAATCTCCACTTATAATAAATCTCTAAATTAAAAAAAGAATCAGCCAGTTTGAAACTAAGCTTTGCGCGGTTCGAATGTTCTCAGCATCCCATGAACGGAAAAATATGAAACATTTTATATAGGTACATTATTATTCTAGCTGCAACTTAGGATAGTTTTTATCCGACTGCGACAGTTAATTAATTTTCCGAAATATACGACTTCATTTAATTTTTCATTTATTTTTATTGAAATCAAACGCTGCTCCAACTGTCAGCTAAGAACCGTCAAATTTTCGTCAAAATGGCGGAATTGCTTTGCCTTTCACTTATTAATAATTTAAATCCCGTCTACGATAGACCTTTACGAGACAAATGCTAAAATATAAACCCTAAAAAAATATTCGATTCAGCCCAGCTAGCACACTAATCGGACATATATTTACGTCCTGACGTATAACTTTACGATTGTGCCCATTTTTACGTTACTTAGCTAACATGGTAATCACGCAGCATATATTTATGCCATAGCGTAAAATATACGTAGCAAAATTATTACATTCATTTCATTCGTTCAATGGTAGTCTATGGTTAGAAGCCTATTATAATACTACCTAATTAAAGAGTAATGATAAGCACTGCACAGTTTACTAAACAGTTGTTCTCCTGTATTAAGTTGTGTTATAATAGTTTTTTGTTTTTATTTACGTTACTCCCACCCCACTAAAAGTTTTACGTAGTGGTTTTAAGTAATTTAGCGAGTACCAAAACACATGTTAGTTTATAATTGAATCAATAATATTTGTAAATTTGTGTAATATACTTTATTACAACACAAGCAAAAAATCATAATCATTGCGTTATTTATACTAATTTATAGTTAGTAATCATGATCTAGCTAAAATTAAAAATGCTAGATCATTGTTTCAGGAGACGATAGGAGTTTTGAAACTGAAACCGTATGTGTCGTGACAGAAATCGGAGAAATCCTGCGAAAATTATATTGTTTTCATAGTGTTAAAATGTATCCGGGGTCTCGAGTGACCTACATAAAATTTCGTCCGTCAACGGCTCATATCGTCAAGTTTTATGTGCCAAAATCAAGAGCATGTTAGCATTTGACGTAAAACAAATAGTTTAATGTGCAATACATATAAATGGTCACATTTTACGTAAATGATGGTATAGCATGTTAGCTCATGACGGTAAAATTTTATACGTCGGTTGTGGACATAAAACATGTGCATAAAAGTCGTCATTTTGCTAGTGTGCTAGCCGGGCAGATATGAGAACTTATATGCGCAAATGTCGTTTTATGTCGTAATTTCAATAAATGAAATCAACAAATTTGAACAATATAATTAACACGAATTTGTTTTTTTTGAATGACAATGGCACGCGCTCGGCGCATTCAGCCAAAGTACCTGCGGCGCTACCACGAAAACCGATACTCAATGTTCATATATTTGCATCCCTGTCACTCGAGTATGGTTAGTGCGATAGAGATAGAGATACCCGAATATTTTCGAATTCCGAAGTTCGTGGTTATAGCTCAGGAATCGAAAATATGGTAAATAATCATAATGTATTTTCTCGAAAAAGAATTTAAAATAAATATAGTCAAATTGAGAAAAAAACAAAGCAAGAGGTTATATAGGTAATGATTAAGTTATAAGAGTCCAAAGTTTTAAGAGGGGGTATGTTCTGTCCCTTTTCCGCAAAACGCACCTTCATATGAAACGATTGTTTTTTACTATGACGCTCGAGTATATTGACGTCACAGTCCCTCATCGTTTTCTCACTCTAACAAGCGACATTAAAACGGATGTAGCTTCATAATTTTTTGAGATATTTGAATGGGAGTTTCATTATCTTCTATCTATTTATACATAATAAATGCCTATGTCCTGACTGACTTATTCACTCAATCACTCACTCACTCACTCACTCATCAACGCACAGCCGAAACTACTAATCTTAGAGAGTTGATTTTTGCACAGTATGTTGCTTTTATAACGTGGGCTAGGGATAAAAAGGGATTTTTGAAAATTCTACCCCTAAGGGGGTAAAATGGGGGTGCAAAGTTTGTATGGGAGAACCTTTTTTTTTTGAGCTATAGACTTAAACTTTGTAGAAAAATTAGTTATTAGAATACAAATGAAACACTTTCAGCGTTTTGGAAAATTCCACCCCTACGGGGGTAAAATAGGGGTGCAAGGTTTGTATGGGGGAAACATTTTTTTTTAAATAGAGACTTAAAACTTTGTAGAAAGATCAGTCATTAGAATACAAATAAAGAACTTTCAGGGTTTTAGAAAATTCTACCCCTAAAGGGGTAAAATAGAGTGCAAAGTTTGTATGGGAAAAACTACTTTTTTTTAAATAGAGACTTAAAACTTTGTGGAGAAATTATTCATTAGAATACAAATAAAGTACCTAGATTCAGCGTTTTAAAAAAATCTACCCCTAAGGGGGTAAAATAGGGGTGCAAATTTTGTATGGGGGAAACAATATTTTTTTTAAATAGAGACTTAAAACTTTGTAGAAAGATTAGTCATCAGAATACAAATTAAGTACTTTCAGCGTTTTAGAAAATTCTACCCCTAAAAATAGGGGGCTAAAATAGGGGTGCAAAGTTTGTATGTGGGAAACTATTTTTTTTAGCTAGAGTCCTAAAACTTTGTAGAAAGATTATTTAAATACAAAGAAAGTACTTTCAGCGTTTTGGAAAATTTCACCCCTAAGGGGGTAAAATAGGGTGCAAAGTTTGTATGGGAAAAACATATTTTTTTTTAATAGAGACTTAAAATTTTGACGAAAAATTACTTATTAGAACATGAAAAATACTACATTCGGCGTTTTACAAAAATCATTCCCTAAGGGGGTTAAAAAAGGGTGCAAGGTTTGTATGGGGAACACTTTTTCTGAGCTAGACACTTAAAACTTTGTAGAAAGATTACTTATAAAAATACAAAAAAAAAGACTTTCAGCGTTTTGAAAAAATCTATCCCTAAGGGGGATAAAAAGGGGTGCAAAGTTTTTTATCAGGGAAAGTTTATGTTTTTGAGTTAGAGACTTGAAACTTTGTAGAAAGATTACTTATTAAAATACAAAAAAAGAACACAAATCGTTTTAGAAAATTCCACCCCTAATAGGGTTAAAAAGGAGAGCAAGCTTTGCATGGGCAACACTTTTTTTTGAGTTAGGCTTAAAACTTTGCAAAAAGATTACTTATTAGAATACTAAAAAAGAACTTTCAGCGTTTTAGAAAACTCCATTTTTAAAGTATGAGATTTTTAACTTTGGTTTTAGACTGTTTGTTCACAAACTAGAAAATGAACATCAACTTTTTTTTTAATTATCCCCTAAAAGAGGGTTCAAATTTTGTATTGAGAGAAATCATTTTCTAAGACGATAAAAAGTTCTACGCGGACGAAGTCGCGGGCAACAGCTAGTACAATAATATGTAGGTACAATGGTGCGCACCTTTTCCGTGTACAGATGTACCTCAACAACAACATTAAATAAGGATTTAAGATTTCATAGATTTCCCGGCGATAAGAGGTATATAGGCACCTAAGTTAGTAAAGTTATTTTGGTAAGGAAATAATATAGTCTAGTACCTACCTCGGTTCGATAATGAAATTGTATTGCCGTGAAAACCGTATTTTTTTAATAGTTTCGATTGCGCTCCGGGTTTTTTGTTAATTTTTTTCATTATACCTACAGCCTATAGAGTCACTAATATTACCTACTTATAGCAAGTTACGTATTTGTTCACAAAAAATAATTTACTAATAATAAGTAGCTATGGAATTTTTCATATGAAACAGTATCTTGAGCGTGATCTTGGAACTTTAGTGTGGTTTGTCCATACGTCCTAAGCAAAATAGAATTTAAGTCACGGCCATGCTTATGCTTCCCACAAACATTTATGCTCAAATTGTTCATACGCATGCGAATAAATTACATACACTCAAGAGCAAAAGTTTCGGCTCGGTGAAATACCGTCATATTTTCTAAAATAGTGCAAGGTTGTTTAGTTTTTAAATCCTGTCATGATCTTTATTACATTTTACATCTAAACTGCAGAAATAACAGTAAAAAAAAAACACGTCACCAGGTTTAAATCGAACTCGTAAAAACTCATAAAAAAACAACGATAACGGAGAGAGATATCGCAAAAATCGTCATTTTTGGATGTTGATATTTTTATGATAGTATCCCGGAAATTGCTAATACATTTGGGTATTACGAATAATGGTAAATTATGTAAATATGACTAGTGTAAAATATTTAAAAATACCTATTGCGGTTATTTAATTTAGGGTGACCCGAAACTTTTGCTCTTGAGTGTAGTTATATTTAATAATAGAAAACTCAAAACATCTAAAAACAAAATCTCACGTAAATATCTGTGCAACACATGTGAATAAATAATTGCATAATAATAACGTTTATTTTATTTTCCACTTTGTGATAACCCTGGCACATCCGCGCGTGACAGCGCAAGTATGTACACGCCGCCACTCGTGTAAGTACTTACACGAGTGGCGGCGTCGCCCGACATATTATTGTAATACTGTGCCCAAAGAGTGCCACAATGGCCGGTCCTGCGCCACCCGCATCCAGCGGACTCCCGCGACCTTTACCAGGTCATCAGTCCACCTTGTCCACCTACCCACGCCCACGCCGCGCCTTCCGGTAAACGTGGTCGCTTACTATGGGCCTCATAAGAAGGCTCACTCAAAGTCAGTGAAAGGGCAAAAGAGAGGGCTATGCTGGGAGTTTCTCTGCGCGATCGCATCAGAAATGAGGCTATCCGCAGGAGAACCAAGGTTTGTATGCGAGAAGATTTCAACCCGACTGTACTTTTCTACATGCCAGGAATGTTATGTGCTGACCGTGTCTTGATTGATTTGAAGTTTCGCTGTGTTGAAAGCTGGAGACAAATACAGAGGTCTATTTTCACTAGTTCTATTACAAATTTTATATAACTACTGGGAAGAAAAAAAATCCAACTAAATAGTGGAAATAGAAACTCTCACTCTTAACAAGGTGCATTCTCGGGATACGGGTGTAAATTAAACAAAATATCAATTGGGAACGGAATCGTTTATTGAACCCATCTGTTATAGTTAAATTATACAGTTACTCTACACTTTTTGTACTGTTCAAAGTACCTACCTATCTCAAGTATTTTATTTCTTAGGTTAGAATGTACGAACAAATGCACCGATTGCCAAGGAATTGGTATTTATAATTTATTTTATTTATTTCGAATTGTGCTCCAAAAATTTGTGGTAGTTACCAATCACAGTACCTCTTGGATCCTACGATTATTTATAATGAATACAATGGTTATAATACGTGTTTATTTTATTATGAAATAAATATGCCAATTGTTTTAACTATGTATTTTACATGACAATTAACAACTATGGATAGGAATGAAAATAGGAGAAAAAGGTACACCTGAAGGTTAGTGAAAAGGATCCCAATTACTAAAAATAAAAACAAAAATAATATTGAAGGTAGGTTTACGTTTAGCCTCAAGGATTCAAATTCTAAATACCTACATGTATTTATGATAGGGATCCATTTCACTTGACTACTCATTTATCCTTGATAACAATTGTTGTGACATTGTTTCAACATTCTTTTCGGTCAAATTTTAACAAAACCGAATGGGAGGTTTTTAGACTGTTGTTGCTAGTAACGCTTGTATATAATTTCCGGAGATAAATCACATAGACGTTATCAAACTTTCCATTGTTCATTATTTTGGTAATTTAAATACAGGATCATTACGCCCGATAAGGACGGTAAACACATTATTGATAATGTTTTAATGAATTGGGTTCTATACAAAACTTCTCGTTTGTATAATTATAGTAATCATTAAATAGGTACATATTATTAGTAAATACCCAAAAGTATATACAAACGTTTCAACTTCTCATTTACAGAATACCAAATACATCGTTCATAGGTAACCTATACTAATAAGTTAATATTTTAGATATCGATCGTTTCGCTTCGTTTATATTTATCAATAATTAATAATAGGTATAAATCTTCCTTTATTGTCTTCAATATTAACCATTAAACAAGGCTGGGGTAATTTGATCAGGGAGTCCGACTATGAAGTCCACAAACGAAGTCACGGAAAAATAACGTCATATTTATCACAGAATAAGTAATAGTACTACGTACAGAAGGTTCTCTGTTAACAAATTCCCTGTTTAGGTACGCCAAACGTGCCTAAATGTGGCCATCCCGTTCTATCGCATGCAACGCGCTGCGACCCGTGCGAGCGTCCTGTACCAACACGCGGCAGCTACTTATGGGCCGCCAATTTGGCTGCCGCCGGCATGTACTTGTAGCGGCGCGACGGGATCACTAGAGTGAACCGCCCCTGATATTATTAAGAAAACGTTCTAGGTACTTCTTAGGTACTATGCGATGCGACGAGGGAAGTTTAAAATTCGTTTTAGAACTTTGAAAGTGGACTCCTGAACAGAAACTGTGTGTGCTTAACGAGTGGCGTTCGTAGGAAAATTGTTTGTTACGCTAAGAAACTAGTAGGTACCTAATTGACAGAACAACTCGAGGAAAGAACTCTGCTAAAACATGCTTCAGATCCTCTATTCCACTTTGCCCAAGTGAACTTCAGCGTCGCTCCAACTACTTAATAAACTCAGTCACTGACATTCTTTAACACATAACGTTGTGCAAAGTGAAATAGACGCCCCTAATACTGGGCAAGATTCCTCTTAAAATGAAGTCTACTTTTTAAAGTCTATACTAAAATGACCCGCCTCTTTAACAAGATATACCTATGTAAGTTGGTGTGAGCGCATAACTCTTACATGTATTCGATTGCTAGATTTGCTAGTAACAATCTGTGCACATCCTATTTAGAAGTTACATTCTTTAAAAATGATATGGGCGTAACATACGTAACCTAGCAATCGAATAGCATAGTTTTTATCGTATGTAGTACGAGTAATCGCAGCGTTGTAGCATTTTTGCCGTGTTATATATTGAATCAATCAAAAACTAACTTTTTAGCATCGGTGATATTATTTTTGGATCCAAATTTTAAATAATTAGTTTAGTAAAAAGGGTCCAATAGGGAGAATTACTGCAATGTTCTGCCGCCAGAGTGCAGCACTAGCACAAACCGTAAACCATGAAGGAAGAATAGAATATGTGTGTACTGTGTAGGTATTTGTGTGTCCACACACATGAGTGACAAAAATGTATGCATAGACAATACCGCAAGTGGGAACGAGATACAATGCCTAATCTGCTAGTGTCGCTCCCTAGGCAGAGTTTTGCGTAATATTCCCTATTAACATTAAGTAGATAAATACTTACTTAATGGAAACTTTTTATCTATTCTGCCTTAGTATCCAATATCAAAATTTGCGTTGTATTTGGATCCGATTTACTAAACTAGGTATGTTCCATAATTAATAAATAGCGGAAGAGCGCTTGGTCATTTTAATTTAGTCGCGTTTTCGGATATACACAATAATAACAATAATAGGCAAAGGTTTACAACCGTAAGCAATCAAAGTATATCAATTACGAAGTACACAACAGACGATGTTGCCTGACTTGAAATTGAATGTGCAGTCAACTGGAAAACGACATGGTAGGTATACCTTCTTGAGATGTGAGTTGGCCGAATTGCATCAAAGTTGTCCATTCAAAAGCAACTCTACCGTCCAAGATAGAAAATTAAAATTACAGTTTTATAAAAAAACGGCCACATTAAATAATCCCAACCATGAGCAGTCCATCGACGAACATAATAAACCACCAAGGATATGCGGGTAGTTAAGTATTGACGTGTAGCAAAAAATGATTTTTTTAAGCACTATTCGATTTTTACACAGAGGCGAGTTGAAAGTTCGTGGGGCGAGATTCTTATCTTGGTAATCACCTTTACATTAAGTACAAACCTTGTGTCCTTGTTTAATGGGCTCCACATTTATTGATTTATTGTTTAGAATGACATGTAAAATTTTATATTACAGTCAAGTTCTTCAATATAGATACAGACAACCTTTCAAAAATATTGGTACAGATACCAATGCGAATTATATCAGTAACAATAAAGACTGTATTCGTCCGTAAGCCCACTCCCAAATCCCAATACACCTACGACTCATGACAACACGATAAAATGTACCTACCTATGCCAGCAGGTCGAAAATGTTGTGCTGAGCAAGAATCAGAAGACCGCACATAAAATTGGCCGAAAGTTTGAAAAATCCTTCACTTCCGGTCAAAATTTTAATCAATATTTATTTTATTTTGTATTGGCCGTTTAGAGATTTCATCTAAGCCTAGCTGCGGGCGCACTGCGCGAACTTTACGAAAAAAAAATAGTTGCGCGCCATTATAAGTAATTTTATCAAATATTTGTAAACATTGATGATGCGTGTTTGGTTATTATTAAAAATGTTGACTCGTGGTGAATAGAAAAGTGATAAATATAATTGACGCCACTGTACATTCTTGGAGATGTACCAATGTATGTGAGTAAAAACCTGTTGTCATCAATAACTAAAAGAAACAACTAAGAAGCCTGTGACATTTTCATTTTATGAAAAGGATTTTTTCCTCGCAAATGTGTTGAAAAACGTCGTATGACACGCGTGAGCTTTGATAATTACATCCTCGGCTCTCTTATCACGCTCACCTGCGGTTCGCGTGACAATTCCGCCTCTGATGTAATGATCAACATACCTCACTTGTATTACAATGTACTATAAGCGCACCATACAAGGAAGATTAAGAATGAATCTTTAATCAATTACAATAGGATGAGTTGAGTTCATTTTGTTTTAAAATCGATTTAAACAAAACATATATGTAACCCTGTTTCAATTTAGAATGGTATGAATTCCATTGATGAGAAAAATGCCAAAACATTAAGATTTTCATCGACTAAATCGCCAAAAGTTAACAGTTTGTATAAACTCGTCAAGCCCGTACGTACAGGCAAGTGCATGAAGCTATTGAGATCGTGCCTCAACACGTTGCCCAAGTTATTCCACAAGGCGAACAGGCCGCAGTGGGCGGACAAAGCGTCCACCTTCCCCCGCGATGTGGCGCGGAAGGCCCCGATCGACAGAAGTCATAAACTACCTGAATGCAAATTTGGTATTTCAACTCCGGTTTTTCAGAAGATAGCCATAGTTAAAGACAAATTGTCTCACAGCTTTCACTGGATTTGGATCAAAATAGCACCATTCCTGTTTTGTTATTTGTCCAAAGTCTCAACACTTCGTAACCCTACAGTAGGCGCCCATATTCTTAGAGCTTGTTCACATTGCACGACAATATCGGTCCTGCCATCGTTGCCAGTATATAATTCTTACTCGACACTACCTGGCTTGTATAATTGGGTGAATCTAATATTTTCTAAATCTATTTAGTACCCTGATCTGTTGCTTATTTCACGCAAAACGAAATACTTTATAATCAATGTCAAGCCCGTACAGGCAAGTGCAAGAAGCTAATGAAATCGTGCCTCAACACGTTGCCCAAGTTGTTCCACAAGGCGAACAGGCCGCAGTGGGCGGACAAAGCGTCCACCTTCCCCCGCGATGTGGCGCGGAAGGCCCCGATCGACAGAAGTCATACACTGCCTAAGTGCAAATTTGGTATTCCAACTGCGTCTTTTTAACAGTAGAGTAAAAGAGTGCCAAAGTTAAAGACAAACCTATGAAAGACAATACATAATTCCAACATTTGGTAACGATACAGTTGGCGCCCATATTATTACAATTTCGATACAGGCAATTCGATTTATGGAAAGTGACCCGATTTGCCTTCGTTCAGTATGCAGACGAATATATGTATTTTTTTGACTTTAGCACTCCTGTAACTTTCTACTCTCTGCTGATACTTAGATTTTTAATAGTATTTGGACTATCATTAGTTGGTTAGTTTAGTAAATACACACTTCGAGAAAATTGTAGACGGGTATTGTTTTGGGTGAATATATTTTTTCTTTAGTTACTCGTAGATGATGAATTGGCTAGGGTAGGTTATCATGTGACAACAGAACGAGATATGTGGCATCATTTAGCTCAGTCCTGAAGTGTTCGGAAGTACTTGGCAGACGGTGCCAAAGTCATAACATAAAACATCAGTAGCCTACGGGTACAGACGGCAGTATTTGGAGTCGATGAGCCCCGGTTCAAGTCCTGCGACTGACGCACTTTTTGTAAGTTTTAAACATTCAAGTGGAGTAGTTTCAACTTACGATAATAGATGGCGCATCAAATGTCATCCATTACAGGGTTACCGTTTTTAGGCCCAGAGATTGTTCTCTATTTCAGTATATAACAAAGTACTTTGTGTTTAATTCGGAACAAACTAAACTACCAAATTCTACGTGAAAATGTAGAAATCTGGACATATATTTATTGAAACTAAACTCTAAATTCAATTAGTCAGTTATTATAATGTCAACCACGGCATCTAAATGCGTCTCAACCACTGATTTAAACGAAGAAGATATAAACCCTAGCGGGCTACATATTCTCAGGTACTTCGTTCGTTTGAAGACATCGTGAGAAATGTTCGAATATCTAACAGAGATATACCTCTTAACTACTTTAGAAAGAAGTATTACAAGAAGCTTTCAAGCTGAGTACAGAAACTCATATATACGCAAGATTGGGTCAAGATACGAGTTTCCGGACGTTCGAAAGGGACCTGGACACCGCCGGCGACGAGCGTTGAACTACCGGCGATTTTCTCGCCCAAGAAATGAACAAAAGATAATCGCTCCCGTGTAAATAAAAGAGAGAGCTCTATATTTGTAGTTCATCGCGGTGGCCAACTTTGGTGTACTATATAGTTATTTTTAAAGGTTGTCTGTTGTTGTAGAACTCGACTGTACCAATTTAAATATGTTTATGATTCTGAAATCCGTCAACACTAAATGAATTGAATTTATTTCATGGGTTATTTTGTTCTCACGTTCTAAATAGTTTATATCGTTATCTTGCTGACTGCACAAACTACGGAGTGGAAAGTAAAGTCATTCAGATATAAGTATAGAAAAATAATAATTAGTTCATTCCATTTCAGCACTTGTTTTACAGCGCCATTATCGAACATATTGCGAACTACAAGTTTAAGTCGTTTATCGACAGATGGCGTTGCTAACAAATATAGCTCCTCTGAGATTCTTATTATATTTGAGGTAGTCGTATATTACTGAATGTACCTAATAAAACTAGGTATAACAATCCAAACCGTAGCCTTCAGTTCCAAAGCCAAGCATCGCCATAATCACGCCAATATAAATATGATAAACGAGAATTTCATGATATGTACCTAAGTATACCACAAACGATCGAAGACCCGCAAATTATATAAATCAATAAATAGCATCAATGACAAGTAATATTATATACACTTAACATACTTTAGTACCCTTCGATTTTAATGGATTTTGTAAGGTTAATCGACAGTTACACTATAATATAGATGACTATTCTTTATAATTAATAGGTGTAGTTACTATAGTTCGTTACGCCAATTAATCGTCATCAGTATTTACATAAGTACCTAATAGTTAATTTAGGTGGCGGTGGTTGGATGATACAAACCCACTCCAGTCAATATTTAATTTTAGGTCTCTCCATTTTCATTGTCTACAGCGCCATCTCTTAGTACATCGTTACAACGTTAAGCTTGTATCGTGCAACTACCGCCACGCTCGACACTACACGAAAACACATTATTTTCACCCTAGAACCAACAGCTGAAAACGCTTCGTTCGGTTACAAATGAATCCATTTAAATGTATACGAAAATAAGTGGGACTTACAGTATATACAAAAATATCACATTACTTCGAGGCCGCAGCTTTCCATTTTCTTAGTCATTAGTTCGTCTTCTTACCTAAGTCGTTCGAAGCGTAAGCAAGACATCGCTGGGAGTAATCAACCGATCGTATTGCTATTGTAATAGAAGCTATTATCGCTCGTAGAAGCTGTGTTGCAAGCGTTTACACGCAGATAAAACAATCAAACACAGTAATTATGCAAAACAGGATTGTGAATTTCATTCAATGCGGTACAATTTTGTTACACGAAAAAACAAATAATAGTTTTACCAATTTGTACATGAAACACATCTTTATATAACTCGGACCATCTTTCTACCTTAATAGTTAAAACGAGGAAGATTTAAAGACTAGGTGCTTCGTCGTAGTTTCGAGTTAACGTTACAAGAGTGAAATCGCTACACCTAAAGTAGGTAAGTGTTTTTATCCATTCTGATTTTGCCAGAGTACCTACAGTTAGTAGTTCAGCATTCTACAGAGGATAAGTGCTACTTCAGTCGTCATATACATCGTCGCAAACAAGATGCTCACAAACATGGTCAAGGCGTAAAAAAGATATTTTGAGCACCCTCGTATATAACGGTGTATGTGACGGCGACAGTTCACGGGGCAAAACCAAGATGGAGTCACAAATATTGAGTAAAACCGTCTAAGAAGCTGCAGCCATACGGACGTGTGCAGCACTCAACATTCAACAACGCTACACTAGAAATAAACTATTTGGCTTACCCACAATTTACAAACGCGGAAGCGGACAACGAACACTACACGTCAGTCAAATCACTGTATCACATAGAAAAATATAGTATTTGGGTCACGTTTATTGCTAAAAGTTTAGTTTATACAGTCTTTGGTGTCCTCCTCGTCGAGGAAATCGAAGGCGGCCACTGCGGTCCGCTCGCGGTCGCCGAAGCGGACGAAGAAGCCGTCGCGGCCGAGGATGGACGGGCGGCGCGCGCGCGGGCAGCGCAGCACGCCGAGGCCGCGGCTGCGCAGCGCCGCCGCTGCAACCATCACTCGTTACGGCGCGCCCTCTGCGGACGGGGAACGGTCAGCGCGTCCGTTCCCGTCGCCACACGCACACACACGCACACACACACACACACAGCGGCTACTGACGTCGATTGGCAATGCATTCATTCTTATTAAGGTGGCCATATTTTGATGTGACCGACCATGCCAGCTGGACAAACGAAATGTGTAGCTTTCTGCCCAACCAGTTGTCTAGTTCGTCTTATTATTGTGCTGCTTATTATTTAACACTTTGAACGCCAATAACGCCTAAAGGCGTCGTGTAGTGTCGTGCCCGCAGCGGCAAGAACGCCTTTAAGTGTTATGACGTCCGCTGTCAAAACAACCTTCTGTCTTCCATATAAGGTTCATAGTTACAGTTTGCGTGTCTGATGTTAGCCTCGAGTTGCCTCCCGCATACCCGTCCGACCCCTCTGACACCTTTGCGGCGCTACTAGTAGCTAACATCAGAATCGTTAACTGATTTTAATCGTATTGTACTCTCTTATGGAAAAAAGGTTGACGTGTCAGTGACACTTTAGTACGTGAAGAATTACGTTCAAAGGGTTAATAAGCAACACTCCTATGTATAAACAACATAGACAACTGAAGTAGCACGTATGTTCGAGCCCTTGCCAGACAAAGAATGAACTACTTTGGTAACGGTTACCCGCAACCAAAGGAATTCAAGGTGCTCCCGGCGAACTGCATCATCCGCTTTGTGGAAATGATGGAGCAAGCCTGGGAGCAGGTATAAAGGAGAGGGCAAATGCACAAAAGATCCCACTGGGTCGAAGTGCATCCGAAAGGGCCCTCACCTAGATAAGATAAGAAGATACTTAAGTAAGAAATCATACGCTGCACAATAATTGGGTACATTCTTGGGTAAAAAAAATATAATTCTATTTAGTCCGTCAGTTAAATTATCAAAAAATATTGGACTAGTATTTTTTATTTTGTCAATGAAACAAAAAATGGTGAAGATATAGCCCGTTAAAGTTACGCGTTACGTCAAATTATAGTACACTTTTTAGCATTTATGCTAAAAAGAAAAAAATATTTTTCTTTCAGGAAAGTATCCAATTATATACATCCATCGAAAGACATCGGAGGTAACATATCTCTTCCTATGCTGGACTACAGAGCTGAACCTAATAAAGGTCCCCGTGCAATTACGACTATATTAGGTACCTAAATAAATGCAAACGTTGGTGTTTGAACCCATTTTTTCTGCTCGTACTGACATCGGCCAAAAATTTATGGAAATTAAAAAGGACATCAAAACACGTTTCAAACTTTCGACGTCAGTAGCCACCTCTTCTGTTTCTTAGACCAGATGTAATTCGCCAAAGAACAGTGTCTAGCCTTCCCTGATCTAATATGGCACAATTCTACTTGAAAGTTTCTATATAAAAAAATCCTCTCAAGTGGATTAGTCTCATATCGCTACTGATGCTTATTACCTACGGCTTAGCAAATTTAATTAGAATTCGTGAATAATAGGTACCTACATGATTTTCATGTACATAATATACCTAATCACCAAAATTCTGACAGTATTTGACAGACAGTGTCGGATCTTTAATTTTTTGTTTGTCTCATGGTAAACAGAATGACAGGCACATCCTCCTGTTACTTCTGTACTGTCACCTTACTGTTTTTCTTAGAAATATTTTGCTAAGCCGTAGGT
This sequence comes from Epinotia brunnichana, assembly GCA_963854355.1. Lineage (NCBI taxonomy): Eukaryota > Metazoa > Arthropoda > Insecta > Lepidoptera > Tortricidae > Epinotia > Epinotia brunnichana. Next base: position 29,103,485 of record OY977943.1, read on the forward strand.
ATGCCAACGACTCGTATGACGTCTACTAGAGATGAGGCGACAGAGTGAGGTGCGTGTGAGTGAGAGCGGAAACGTGACGTGGCTGGACGTGACAAGAACATGACACGCGACGTCCCGTGCCGACAATGCGGCAAGAGACGTCGCTATATGAAAACACATGACATGACACAGATAACAATGTTGGACACGTGAATTTTTGAAAATTTTGAATGGAAAAGCGGTTTAGTTGCGATTATAACTGGTTGGTTACATAACTTCAATGACTTTTGTTGGTATCATTGAAGATCGGAATTTCACTTGTGTGGTGTATCATTGAGTGCTATTTTCAATTCGATATTCGCAAAAATATATAGTCGCTCTTATACTTCGAGTTGCTCGTGGGAGCTATAAAATATTTATGGTATATCTCGGATGCAAGTGAAATAAAACTTGGATTGTTTCAAGAATTCACGCTTAAAATAAACTCCATAATAAAGCATTGACCAACTGAAATGAATATGAACTTAAGTTACAAAGAAAATCCGCACCATCAAACATGAGTAACAGGAAATGGAAAACCCTTTGGCCCATGAGTGTTAAATGCATGTTTTACAGTGCCAGGAAACTAAATAAAAAGTTAGAAACACAGATCCACATTAAATAATTACTATCAGCCACTTATGATACCATTAGCCACTATGTTTACACGATAAACACTCTTGTTTCCCGCACATAACTAAGTTATATTACTGGCACATCCATTTCGCCATATTCTTCGCAGTTCAAAAGAGTCGACGGAGCCCCACGCTGCGGGGCTTATAATTCTGGGCGGTTTGTCCTTCGGGCAAAATCTAGGCAACCTAACCTTTTCGCGAATTTGCGAGTGCCTGTTATGTAACTTGGTTATGTACGGGTAATAAGGCGATAAACACATAAGGCCTCTCATAAAGTTTATTGCTTATGTGGGGCCTAACAAAGATTACTAAAAATACCTGGGTGATCTTAACGTATTCTGTGAAAGTCTGAATGATACACACTTAGGCTTTTTAGTTGAATTAATGGATAAAAAGAGTGATTTGATTGACTAATTTTACCTCATAGATCATCACATGTGATCATTCAGACTTACAAAGTCTAACAACATTTGGTTTTTTTAGCTTATTTGTGGACACACCTGACGTGTTGCGGGATCCAAAAATATTCAACCATAATATATATGGCAATGCGCGAAGTGTCGCCCAATTTCCAGCGTGTCCATAAATGGGACCAAAAGTTATACTATTTTTTCCACAGACACAGACGTCAAGAAGCATATATCACTTGATTACAATTACAGATATTGTCTTCACACACATCTACTGAGCTTTGATTTCATGTGTCTGTTATATTGTGGTTTGATTCTAAAATTCTATATTATGGAGAAGTAAATCGACTAGTACAGTGGAGCGGGTCTTCAGAGGTAACGTTTATTTTACATAAATTAGAAGTTAACATAAATCGCGTATCACTCACGCTCATACAAAAGCAAGAGAAAGACGGCTGCAATATGTCAGCAATCCTGTATCGTATCATGCAGATCACGAAACAGCATTCGCCATCCACATTGGTCATGGGTTATTCGAAATTCACTGTTTACCCTTCGGCCTTCACAATGCAGCTTTTTAACTGACCACTGAATCTTATTCGCTTATAACCTTTAATTTGGCAGTATCCAGACAAACTCTTTAGACGTCTCTGTATTTTGCCTACCAGAATTTTCGGGACCACTGTGCGTCACCGAGACTCTGCTTGAACTATGGACCTTCGCTAGTTTTTATCAAATGCAGGTTTGATGGAATACTACTAATAAATCCACGGTTAAACTCACGTATTAAATGTCACTACAGGCGACATGTTTCAAACTCGGCAGCAGCTCTAGGGCAGTCAAAACTCAACAAAGTCAAACACTCATCCTGAAGAAGAACCCTCGGAGAGTTCGAAACATGTCGCCCGTAGTATACATTTAATACTTTAGTGTAACCTTGGATTTCTTAGTAGTATTTTAGACATGTCTCACGAAATTTTTACCCTTGGGACGCCGATGCCAATTATTTTACTGAAATCATGACCTTTAAGTTTACTCGTTAGATTTAAACCGTTCAGATGACCATTTTTTGACTTCCGAGCGACTCTTTCACTCGAAAACTGACAAAAATTATGAAATGCTATTTAGATATAGAGATAGAAATTTTTAAAACGAATTGTAATGAATGGCTCTTATTCAATTCTATCGGTAGAAATTAAAAGTGCCTGCAAGTCTGAGAATCATATTTACTTTTATTTAATTTTCGAGCGCTCGAAAGTCAAATATCGCCCCACCTTTTTTTTCCCGTTTAGGGAATGCTTTGACGCACCGTCCGCCCGGTCAGTGGGGACCGGACGGGTGTGTGGGACTGCCGGACAGAAGGGCGGATCCGGCACAAACCGTCCGAAGGGTAAAATTCGATTGGTTGATGGAATGTTGGTAGTGTAATGTAGTTACCGGTCTTCTGTCTGTGCGAGCGGTGCAGGCGGTGCAGGCGCGAGTAGGGTGGTGGCGGCTCGGCCGGCGGGGAGCCGCACGACGAGGGGGACGAGTCGCTGGACGCCAGCATCACGTCCAGCAAGTTGGCGCGCGCCTGGAAGGGACGAGTCCACGGATGGTAAGTATGTTACTTTTTTTTTTTTTTCTCAAAAAAAAACAACAATGGTAAGTACATCCCTTCCTGCTTCGCCAAACTGAGGACAGTTTGTCGGCGAATGTGCGCTCCTTTCTACAAGTTTAACATTGTTGTGTTAACCTACTTACTAAATTACCTACTTAATTTACTAACACTGGCGCACCATCGACGACACACTCAGCCGACCATTTGCGAACCTTATTACAACACCATAATTACTTAGACATTTGTGTCGTTTCCCGGGATAACTACAACTTAGAAACGTTGAAAAACCCCCGACATTCTCATTTCAAAGTTAAATATTTAAAAAACCGCTAAATTGATTTTATTGAAACGTAGCTAAGAACCATCTCGATCACGTCATCATTCGGATTAAAAAAACCGCATTTTAATCGGTCCATTTGTTTATAGGAGCTACGATGCCACAGACAGACACACACAGACACGTCAAACTTATAACAACCCTCTTTTTCCGTCGGGGGTAAAAAGGCACCTTATTGTCATTGGTTATTATTCCATATTCTGCCGTTAATTCGGTACTTGACAAACGTCAAATCAGCTTCTTTTTATGAAACGTCAAAAACGCTCCGTTCGTTAGTATGGAATTTGTAGAGAGAATTTGTTGGGAGGATTGTGACGTCACACGTCAAACAACTTCCTTATTGTTAGTTTTAATGAATTTAAAAATCTTAAAATAGTAAACATAAATGAAAGCTTGATACTTTCCGAGTGTTTTCGTAACGCTTATCTGTTGCTAATGAAAAAATCCAAAGTAGTAAATGAGCGCTACAAGAGAGAGCGCAATAACCAATACAATTCATTTCGTTAGTAGCACATTTTGGAATACAGCCCCACTTGTGTTTACGTTTACTTACATGTTAATAATGAAGATAACTAGTTTTTAGAGTGATCCAAGTCAATTATTACGATGGACTCAGCACAATGCACATACATTTACCAAATTTTAACGCGTTTAAATATAACAATTTTATCAACTACAGTCCGTTAACTTGTCATGACTAATGCGATGATTCGATGACGTTTGTAAGTTATCAATCAACTTTGATAATCAAGACAGATAATAAATTCATAGTTGGTACTTACCGTACCTATTAGATATACTCGATGACTGTACGATTATGATACAAGACAAAACAATAATATTTAGGATATTAGAAACTTAAACACAAGAATTTAAATTTTAGAACATTACTTAAGAATGTCAAAAATTATTTTTGGTTTAGTATTAGATGCTTCCGAGTCTTTTTAATCCATTTTTTTTGAATTTGCAATCCATTTTTCAGTCACTTGCCGTTATCCGATTGAGCTGAAATTTGGAATACTTATGTATATATGTTTGTACTTATGTATGGTGAAATATCAAGCGGATCACGGGCTGCTTTAGGATGTAACTAGGCTAACTCTGTTGAGATTAAGAGGATGTGAAGGAAAAACAGGCCCCAGGAGAAACTTGACTTTGACTTGATACCAGGACCAAATTGATGCTTAAGTGATACCTTTACTTACTGTGTGAATGTCATTCCCTTGCCAGACAAAGAATGAATTAATTTGGTAGCGGCAAAGGAATTCAAGGTACTTCCGCTGAGCTGCATCATTCGTTTTATGGAAATGATGGAGCGAGCTTGGGAGTAGGCATAAAGGAGAGGGCAAATGCGCAAAAATCCAACAGGGTCGAAGTATATCCGAAATGGTCCTCATGTAGATAAGATAAGATAAGATAGGTGTTACCTTAGGGTCACTGAAGTCGATGTCCTTCTCGACGTGCACCCAGCCGGTGGGCGCCCACAGCGCGCCGTCTTTCTGCGCCTGCGTCCTGTCTTCACTCTTCACTTCTGTGCCTTCGCTTTGACGTATCATCCTGGAAATCATTGAACGGTACTTATATCAATTCATAGTTAAATATTGTCACGAAAGTGATAGTTAGTGTATCACCATTGTATCTTGGCGAATAGAATGGTGCAAATCAAACTGCACGCAGACAGAAGAAATTAATTATAATCAAAAAAGTAATGTTGATAGGATAGGGGTCGTAAGGCAAGTGAATGACAATTATTCTTCTTTTTAACATTAGATGCACCTGCGCATTATTAATAGCAATGTTCTCCGACTCCACTGATTGTCTTGATAGGCGTCAAGCCTGAATAATAATGGATAAGTACAATAACCGAAAAACAAAGATTCTGAAAACATTAAAAAAAAATCTGAACGCCGACTACATAAAGCTACAGAATAAGCGATGATAACGATTTACTTTTAAGTTAAGATTAACCAGGCGTGAAACTGTACGAGTATTGCGTAAGTATGAGTATGACACTAAGATTCTGATATTCAAAACGAAGCTCACCTGTTCAGTTCCTCAATGACGTCCTTAGAAGTGGCCGCCTCATGGAAGCTCAGCGTGTCCTGGTCGACGATGATGGCACCCGGCGCGGACCGACGCTCCACGACGGGGATCTTCGAGCGCTTCGGCGACGCCGGTGGCCTCTTGCCTCCGAGCAACATCGGTATACGACTCTTCTCCTTCGGCCTCTCTTTCTCCTTATTACTTACTATCACAGTTTCGGCAGTGGAAGTGCTCGTCGTATTCGACTCGGTCATTTGAGGCGAGCTCGTTTCGGGAGAAGAGTTTTCTTCCTCTTCCGGAACGGTGACCAGAGCCCCCGTGCTTCGTCTGCAGGCACTCAGCACTTCCTCAACTAAGGACACCTCGGTCTCGCCGTTGGCGAAGGGGAAGCTCGAAGATTTTATAAGACACGTTTCTAGTTCCGGCAGCTCGTGACTCAAACCTTGCTTCAACAATATTTTAACAGCAGTCTCTTTGAAAGCATCGTCCGGGTTCAGACTAGAGCCGATATCGCTCGACCTCTCCTCGAACTTTTCGGGCACGTCTAAATCGGTGACTTTACTCAGGTCGATTGTTCTGTTGATTTCATTCTTTATTTGCACTTTTAATAGGTGATGCTCGTCTAATTCGTTTTCATCGTTGTCGGTTCGTGCAAATTCGTCGTAATAGTCCTCTGATTCTGCGTAGGGGCCTTCTCGCTCGATGAAGCGCGGTGTCGACCTTGGCTCGGATACGGTATCACAAAATGGGATTCTTGGCCTGTCGGGAAGGACATCACAAGAGTCGTTTTCTGAGAAGCTGCCAAAAGAGTCTGGTCGTGGTCTATCTTCTGAAACCTCGCTCCGCGGCCCGATTGATTCATCGTCAAAGTCGGCAGCCGCATATGGAGGTGGAAGTTCTCGTATTTCAGATACGGGCCTTGATGGCACGGAATCAGATTCCTCTCTATCCCGAACGTACTTTTGCTGCTCTGCGATGAAGTTTAGCACATTTTGCAGCGCTTGCTCACGGTCCTGCAATGCCATCGCTTGTACATCGTGAAACCGTAAATGATTGTTGCCGTCAGCAGTCGGCAGACCTCTTGAGGAATTTGATGCTAAGCTTTTTGTGCTCTCGTACTTAACTAGTCGATAAAAATCTCGAGTGAAATTGAGTCCTACGTTAGCGCAGTCGCCATCTTCACTCAGGGCTGTGCTCGATCGTTTATCTGGACCATCAGATGCACTAGACCACGAGCCACCAGGCGAATGAGTTCTGGAGCATTCCCACCGCTTTTCTGATGTATCTAAGTCGTCTCCTATTCTACACTCATCAATTTCGATCGTCGCAAAACCACAGTCGTTCCAAAGACAATCACCAACGTCTTCCTCTAGTTCTAAACCGTCGTCTTCCCTTATGCTTGGCAGTGTTGATAACGAGATTTGACCTGGAGTTGTTATTTCAGCGAATGGAGATTGTCTATCTCTGAGATCCTCACAAGATAGTGATAGGCTCCAATCTTCTAGTTCCGCTCTATCGTACTCCAGCTCAGCTACATCCCGATGTCGCTGTTGCAAGGCTGATCTGGCATCATCTAGCTGGAGCCAATGTTGAACATAATCAGCATCATACTGCGAACCATCCGCGCGCTCGTCTACCGTGCTTCCCCACGAGACCCTTTCAGAACTGGTCGTGGATACAATTGCTGGCCTCCTTAGCGGTCTTTCTGGGCCTGGGTTTAGATCTAAAACTAGCATGCCCGAACTAGGCGTTGGGCTGTCTAGACAACTCGTCGGGCACGTCGTGCCGGCGAGCAGTTTAAGACAGAGATGGGAATCGGAGAAGCTCCTCACAACGTGCTGAAAGGGCAGAACTGGTCGTGAGGGAGGGTAGCTGCCCCGAAATCCAGCGAACGCTACTCCAATTGGAAAGTAGATGTAATCCGCATCGGTTCCTAGCAACCTGGCGTGTCGGCGAGATTCTCTGGGGTTTATAGACACTATTGTTTGATTGTCCGTTTCATCGGACGCTTCGTTTAGATCGGGCAGAGCTCTGTCAGCCGCATGGTCGCTCTGTCTGGACGCATCCGCTTGGACATCACTCGACATTGTGGAGTAACCCTCATCTTTCGCGCCACTTTCGGGAGACTCTGCACCTGCTTCACCAGTCTCGCAATTTTCGTCTTCTGTCACCTTGTCTCCTGCTCCATCTGAAATATTTACAAAATCAATAAAAATACTGTTCTTGGCGAACTATTTTTGTCTGCTTTTTAAAAAAAAAATATTACAATAATCATGTATATAAAGATAAAAATGGAGATTACTTCAGCAGCAAGAGCTTAGCAATTGATGTTGGTGATAAGAATAAAACTAATAATTACCTCTAACATGATCTGAACACGCTTGAGGCATATTGAGGCTTAATGTTGCGGGTCGAGGTGGCGCTGCCCAGAGCGAAGGATCTACTGCTGACAATGCTCGGGCAAGGTTGGCGGGAGTCACTTCCAAGCCCTAGAGATTTATCAAATCATATTAGCTGAGAAACAAATGGCATTATTGCAGTACAAATCATATAATAGTTAGCTAGAAGTTCCTTTATTTGCATTGAATTCTTTTGAAATGTCTTATGGATTCAGGATACCTTGAGTTCAGTCCAGATGTCCGCTAGTATCTGGTGGCGTCTTTTGTCGTCGTGACAAAGCGCGTGGGGAGCAGGGCCGGGCGGCGCGGGCGGCGGCGATTCACGGAACGAGATCAGAGAGCCACAGGAACCCACGTCGACAAGGTGCACTGGAATTGGAGAAAATGCGGGATCAAAAGACGTCGTTTTCGTGGTTACTCTCCCATAGAAGTCAGTCGTACAACATACGTACGTACTTAAGGCATCTTACCCGTGATTTCGCATGGTCTCAACATACAATGGTGGATGATATTGGTCGTATCGGTTTCAGCGTGTGGTTTTGAGGTATCCGTTACAGCTCCAGAAGGGACCAAGAAACCAAGGATCGGTGATAGAGAGGTCATAAAGAGACATCTTGCAGGTCCCTGGCGGGCGTAAGAGGGGTGAGCGGAGTGGCGGGCGAGGGCTAAAGCTGCGGCCGCTGCGGGCATAGCTGATGGACCAAGAGCGCGCTCAGCGGGCGGTTGTTAGGCATCCGTTACAGCGCCAGAAGGGGAAAACCAAGGAACCAAGGATCGGTGATAGACAGGGAGTTGTAGGAGCCTCCATTTAGTGTTCTAACCTTGCAGGTCCCTCGCGGGTGTGAGCGGGGTGTGCGGGGTGGCGGGCGAGGGCCGCGGCTGCGGTCGCAGCTGACGGACCAAGAGCGCGCTAAGCGCGCGGTTCTGTGCTTCCAGCTCACGGACTCGTGCGCGTGCGCATCCCAACTCTTCGCGTACGCTCTGGAAATTGAGAAAATAACGGGGTTAATGACCTTAATAGGTACTTCTAAATCTATAGTAGATAGCATTTTGGTATACTGCATGCTGATATTTAGCGGTTAATGGTCTTAAACATTATAAGACCCGATTTTAAAGCATTATTCGTTTGTGATGTTATAACTCTATCCGAAACTGTAAGATTTAATTCTGTGAAACCGGACGCACGCAAAATACGACTTTGTGCTCTAAATATAAAGTAGATACTTTGACAGGATTAATTCTTCCATGCCACACGTTGTTAAACAGTTGTTAATTTGTTTTGCAATATTTATCTTTTACACTGGCAAAAACGGTTCGTTAAAGGCCCCATTTAACACCAAAGTGGGTTTTACAAAACCAATTACAATTCATAGATATAAATTTAAAACATTTAATTGAGTCATCAGCGCACAAACCAGAAACAAACGCTCCGTCCAAATTTGAATAGCAATAATGTTTGCCCAAGTCAAATAGGCTATTTCGTGAATTTATATAAAGCCTTAATCAGAATTTTGCACTGAACGATATCAATTACGGGATCATTTCGACCCCCACTCTCAAACAGCTTCAAAATAAACGCGTATATTTTAATTATGCTTCATTAGTTAAATTAAATTCAAGTAGAAGTAATTGACAAGCGGTAATTAAAGGGGAGATGGAGATAGCGAGATGGCAACAACTCAACAAGACATTGCACTCAGTGTTGCTAACTTGGCATCGAAAAACAACATGGCCGCGACAGGAGTTTGTTTAAAGATTCACAAAGTTTGTTAAATTAGTTTAAATGTTAATTAAAGGCGTACGAGTTTAATAAAGACGGTTGAAATATAATATTAATGAAAGCCGCCAAATGCGGTACCTAGATAATTATAATTAAGGAAGTCTCCGAATTTGGACGGCTTCGCGTCATTAGCAGGAGTTTAGCAGACGTGAGCCATATTAAATAACATGCTTTAATATCTTTGAGGCGTAGGGAAATTAAATTAGAAATTAGTTCATACCAATACAGGCAACCATACAAAAGGCTCAAGATCGAACGGCCTAGAGAGAGGGCAGTGGTCGGAAGAGTCGCCCATAAATGTCACATCCCTTATACATGATACGACTAATAAGAAGAATATTATAAATTCTCAGGCACAATTCACGGCTAAACCACTGAACCAAATGTGACGAAATCCGGCATGTAAAAAGCTTAAGCCCTGAGGTAAGGTATAGATTATTTATTCGATACCATCCTGTGGGCGAAGCCGCGGGCACACCTAGTAAATATAATAATTCTGCAACCAGGCTTCATTTTTTCTAAATATTAGCGTTTCAGAAAGTAGGAATATAATATAGGTAGGTACCTAATCTATAATCTACTACAAAAAATCGAACAAACTTATTCGAATAGGTTGAACTAGTTTACTATATACTTATTAGCTGTGAAATTCCGATAAGCAAAGACAATGATTAACTATCTCACATTTCCTCACATCACAACGTTATTCAGTCTTGCCTGATATTATATTATATCCAGAAAGTAATTAACGTCATCAAGCTTATGATTTGATTGATCATCCCCTGACGAGTTTATTGATAATATAATGGGTTTGATATGCAGATGTTAGGGTGCCATGTGTGAGGAGCATCTTGAGGAATTATCTTAAGTAATAATTAGGGGGCCGAGATGAAAGCCTGTCTACGTTATTGGGTTTCTGAGAAATTAGGTGGAAATTGACATCATAATGGTGTTAATTACAGGTAGGAAATTGCTCTAGTGTAAATGACATTAGTTTATCGAAGTTAGTTATAGAATAAAAATAAAAAGCAACGTAAAGCGAGTGCCATTAATACCAGCTCAATCGAAATGTAAAAGTTACTTCAGAAAGTTAAACGTTCCCGCAGTGAACACCTGTTAAACTTTGAAAAACAATCAAATGAACGCAGCCGTTCCGGGCACGCGGCGCCATCTTTGTGAAGTTCGCGCCAAAACTAAAACAACATGGTCGCCATTCACAAACTGGATTTAAACGCAAACACTCGCATTATCGGCCAGATTACGTCCAGATTACAGCGGGCCAGGACTTGGAAATTATTACGGTGCCAGCTAAAACCGGGATGTCCCATTTCGGGCGATTTATGTGCGAATGTAGCCACATAATCCACGGCGGCGAAACAGGTCGACTATAATTATGAGAAAACAATTTCTGGGATGCATCTTAATGCTTTTACTGGATTAAGTGACACAGAAATTGCGTCGAATTGTGTGAAATATTTGGGTGCGATTAGGCGGGTTTGTATTTGGCGAATTAATTTTAAGGCTGTTTTGGGTAAGCGACGGTTTGCGTGCAATATGGCGGGCAAGAAAGCTTTGACTAACCTTCATTAAAACAATATTGTTTTTGTAGAAGAACTGATAATGTTGCTGCCTACGTAAACCTGTCAAACATTGTGTATGTACTACACATGGTTTACCCGTTGGCCTAGTGGCCTAGTAGGAATTGTTCGACGATTTACCAATCTCACGATCAGTGCTCCAACCGAACTAAGTGCTGTAACATAGTCTTGCTTCTGTTGTTCTCTGTTCTGTTTGGTGCAATATTGCAGATGCACATCTGCAATGTTGCACTTGAACACCTGAAAAGGTTTCCAAGAGCACTCTTGGAAACCTTTTCAGGTGTTCCTTTTTTACGTACTACTTAGTTTTAACAACAATATCTATCATGTTCCCCAGCCTCGCCTTGAAGACAGTGAAGAGCTAGTGCCTTCTGCGACTCGTTCCCCGCCGTCAGCGACAGCTACCTTTGGTAGCGCACACAGTAGCTCGCGCGACGCTCGTGCTCGCTGCGCACGAAGGCGCTCGTTCCCCGTCAGCTGGCTCTGGTAGTGGTAGTGCACACAGTTACCTTCTGCGAGAGCAGCGCAGGCACGACCTGCTGCGCGACGTCATCGAGCCGTCGCTCGTGCTCGCCGCCAACCGCCAGCTGCGCGCGCAGGCGCTCGTTCTCCGCCGATGGCTGCCACTGTGCCTGCCTGTACGTGCTCGCCCTAGTCCCCATAGCACACGGTACCTTCTGCGACAGCAGCGCGCGCACGACCTGCTGCGCGACGTCGTCGAGCCGGCGCTCGTGCTCGCCACCCGCCGCCAGCTGCGCGCGCAGGCGCTCGTTCTCAGCCGTCAGCGCGGTCAGCTGGCTCTGGTAGTGCGCCGCCGATGCCTGCAATGTTGTCATGCTAAAGCCATGATTGACCCCAACTCAATTTAAATGGGTACTACTTGCGCTCTTAGCGATTTTGATTTGGGTCGCAGTATGGGTAATGTATATGGTAAAGCCATTAGAAATATCGATGGGTAAGCGCTAAGTGGCAAACTAAATACATTGACGCTCTTGTTCAAACGGGCCGCCCTTTAACACACGAATAACAGTTAGGTACCTGTATTAAGTTTGGTAAACGCTTTTATTGCCCAAATAAATTATTTAACAACAAAATACTAAGTCTTGCAAAAGCTTGAAAGCAAGGCGCATCTTGACAAGATCTACCGTGTAAAGCGTTGCGTTCAGAAAACTAGTCGTACTTCGAACTTAAATGAGTTCCAAACACAGACACGAGTATGTAAACAACCACGCGTCCAACAGTTAGTTACTCGGGAACCAATTACAGGGACATCGTCCACAAATGAAGCCGCAGTTTCATATTTAGGCGCCGTCACTCGTCAACCCATTATCATTTAAAAACACCCCGAAAGGGGCCATCATTCGCACTCTTAATTAAGCGGACGCCCACAGTTACCGAAATAAACAAACCAGCATAACCTGAACTCCCGTGTATCTATCGACTAACAATTTAACCTAAGGAACGCGAATCCTCATTCATAGCTAGAGCTCTCTTATCGTTTGACACAAATCGAAAATTGCCAATGTAATACCGCGGTTTAATTGCCTAATTTAGTCTTTGCTGCGTCGGGATAGGGTTGTGGTTGACAGCATTGTTTAAAATTGTATATGTCTTTCATTAGTCGTGAACCGAGGGCGAGACACAAAGGTCTGTTTGTCTGTTTGTTCGCGCGTCTGTCTGAAACAACATGCGGTTGATACGGTAAGGGGAAGGCTTGAATTGAATGCCACGGATGCTAATTTTGATTTTTATTTCAGATCTGTGTTTGGTTTCTAAATGGTTCTTGGAAGATAGAAAAAGACCCTCTGTCTATTTAACAGACGACAAAAACAATGGTAGTCAATTTAGATTCGGATGCTGTTATTTTAATTCCCCAGGCATTTTGCAAGTTGTTTAGAGAAGCTTGAAAGAATTTTACTTTAAAGAAAAATAAACAAAACCTTTGATCCAGTTGCATATACCGAAATCGTCAACATAATACCAATAAATAATTATTTGGATATGCCATGCCAATGCTGTAAAATATCTATTACGATGTATTTTTTGAAAAATGAAATGAATTTAGCGTAAGGATTGTAAGTTTGTTTAGTTTGACATTACTGTCATATTGCTTTTTTAGAACCGAGCAAAGAACGCGTTCTTATAGCAGGTTGAAAATTAAAAAAAATTAAGGCCATAGACGAATATGCAATTACAGTTGCGGACAAAAAAAGCGACCGCGAACTCATTAATCGCATTTCAAATTAACGCCGGCCGCCATTTTACAGTTGCAGTGAATTTATAAAATTTAATTTATATTTGGAATCCGTGACCGCAGCTGTAACAACTAATTAAACTGGATCCCCGTTCTGTAATTACATTTCCATCAATGACAAAATGAAAGTTGCACTCAGAAAGTACCTTTAGAGAGATAAAGGAATAAATTGACATTAAAATACCTCTGCAATTCCGCTTTTGATACGTCACGATTGAGTCTATATTTATTTACATTTGTTTATATTTTGATTAGAGTCTTATTAAGGGTTTATAGAACCCTTGATGAGGCTTAGTAGTTATATCAAAACATGATTTATTAAATAAAAAATTGTCCGTAGTTTTTCATCAATAAAACGGTACTCACACCCACATATATATGTATAAGGGTAAACAAACAAAATTGTAGTAACCAATATATGACTGTATTATTAATAAAGCGCTGAATAAACACGAAAGAACAGAATTAAAGGTCGGAATATGCCGAGTAGTGAACAAATATTTGTGAAAACCTTTAAACTTCGGATGAGGGTTTGTAGCAATGAATGTAAAAGCTTCGACATTGGACGTTTTTGCAATTTTTTTATATCTAGCAATGTTTTCAAGTTGCAATGAATTTAACTGACCGTAAAATATGCAAACATAACTGATACACGTCATTAAACAAAACCTCTGTTTTATAAATAAATCTACAAATTGACTTACATTTTTATATAAATAAAAGATTGTAGGTATAAAATGTAGTTTACAAGCATTAATTGCGAACGTTCTATGAATAAATTCTACACCTGCTGGTAATAACTGGCTTATTAAATCCCGAACGAGTAGGTAACGTACATGACCATTCCGAATAAATGCATTACCTGTCATTAGTTTCACGCCAGCACTGGCCTAGTGTCACAGTTCATTAATATCAAGCGGTTTGGTGACTCCCGTATAATCCTATTTAATGTTATAAATGTAAAAGGTGTTTAAATCTCGTAAATACGGCAAAATGCCTAAGCTAAAATTTAGTACTTACGCAGGTAGTTTATATTATAACCTCTATTAAAACAAAGTATAATTTTTAGTCCAGAAATCATCCCCCAGGTAGATGTAATTGGGGAAATAATTTGGCATGGGACTTAGGAGTTTACATAGAGCAAAAGCTAGTTCCTAAATAAAGTGGGCTAGAAAGCAAGGTCCAGGTTTTATACCATATTTACTGGTTAAATATTGCGCGCCCTAGGTTTTCTACCGTTTTAATTCAATTCAATTAAATTTCATTTATTCAAGATAATTTAAATGAATAAATAAATGAAATCAAAAGGGATGTTGAATTTGTCAGAGATGGATTTGATCAGGGATTTGATAATGTAAAGATGCATTTTATTACAAGAAAAACCTTACCCATACATAATTAATATTTAAAGTGAGTGTACTGCTTAGATTTGACCTTTGTGACTCAGTCCTAACATTACTCGACCCCTAGTGACCGTGTCGATTTATCAAATGTTGTTCTTTTGTCGTTACCGGGGCACGGCATGAGAGTTTGCATTTTTATTCATGCTATAAATAAATGGGAATAGGAAATGAAATGACATTGAGTAAAAAATTCTCAGTGATGCTCGTTGGATAAAATATAAGTTTTTTTGTATTCACGCTCACTTGAGATTTGTTTGAAGAAACCATTGTTTCCATTTTTCTTTGTTACTTTCTGTTGTGTATTTAGAACTTTTAGAAGTATTAAAATATAACCTACTCAATGAATGAATATAAGTATTATTGCAATTTTTGTTTAATAATATTTTCATCACATTTGCTCATAAATGGTGTTATTCCTTGCCTGTATACAGAAGGACAATGATCTAAATTGTTCCCGCGGGAAATAATGGTCCAAGGGAACATAGGTTTTTCTGCCTTTTGTGGTTATTTATTTCCTCGCAAATGTGATGGAAAACATTGTGTATAACACGGGCGTAAGAATATTGCAAACTCGAGTCATCAAAAGCCCTCCGCCTTACGGCGTCGGGCTTCTAATAGACTCTCGTTTGCAATATTCCTCATACGCCCCTTGTTAAACAATGTACTATTATTTATGAAACATCTTCTTCATTATACATCCCCGTCGGGTTAGAATTTCACCACCCCCTTTCTTCCCGTGGGTGTCGTAAAAGTCGACTAAGGGAGCAGGGTTGAAGTTTGTTGTGGGCGATGGGTTAGCAACCTATCACTGCGATATCGCATTTTTTCGATCTTTTATACCCACGTTTATGCTAAAAGTGGCACTGGGAACATAAGTTTCATGTGCTCTGTCTATACCTTTTGGGAATAAAGGCGTGAGGCTATGATTGAATGAATCATTATTTCATTATACACTTAAGGAACTAAGTTTAGTAAGTTTTAATTTTATATGGCTTTGGAGAAATCTTGCAATTACAACCATTGTAATAATATGGACGTTATAACTATTCGAGACGTATTGAAAAGCACTGTTAGTCAAAAAAAGAATGAGTGAATGTTATTATTTTCACACATTATTTTTATAAAAGGACCTTAACGCGATTGAGTCCCTTTATTTAAACATCAAAAAAGGGGGGATTTATATAAATTCGTATCACATATCTGCGACAATCATTTATCCACACACTTAATTGAATCACCGACGCAATTCCCTATTACATGACACTGACGTTGCGAAATCCCATCAAATCAACACAAATGGCGTAAGTCAAGATTAATCCGAAAATAGTTTACAAAAGCCCTTTCAACGTGGGTGGCGCCGCTGCGGCAATAACTGGAATTAAACTGCACTATTAATCATGGCCTGCAGTGTACACACCTGCAAACATATCTTGCATACCTCTCAGGTCTTATCACGAGAGGTTAAAGTCTAATTTCGCTTGATTGATGGCACGGATTAGTTGGTACGCGTAGACATCATTAGCTTTGTTCGACGACATGTAGAGTAGAAAGCTTTGATGAACGCATTTGATTCATTGCATTGACTGTTTGCGAGTTTGGTTACAAATTAATCCTTGGTAATTAATTTGGTTTGTAAAACATTCAAAGTATCGAAAACTAAAGAATATTTGAGTTCGAAGCGCGGCACAATTTAATAAATCATAAATTAGGCTTATTTCGTTTTTCTATATTATCTGTAATGTCAACCCATCATTCATTATGTCAATTATCTGATGTAAATAACCGCAATAACTCAGAAAACCACACACATTTAACTAAGCGTAGTGGTTATATTCTCTTCGCATTTAATGATATTCAAATAGCAAGGAGTTACAGGGATCAGTTAATAGGTTGCCTCCAATTACATCAAATTATCTTATCCGATTCCGATCGAAGAGGTTTCGGAGTTGAGACGAAAGCAACAAGGTACAAGAATACAGCGGATTTACATAATATTTATTTCACTGGTGGCCAAGCCATGTATCGGAGAGTAGCTAGCCAATACAAAAAAAAGCCCTGCTTAGTTGCTTGGCTTTCCCATGACACTTTAAGTTGGTAAGTAATTTTATATTGATATTGATATTTATTTGTCTCCTTTTAATCGATTTATGCTTAATAAAGGAGATTTATCTTATTCTAGGTGTAATAAGAACGGAAAAATAAGGTTGCTGATGTTTATAAAGATGATCCTAACAAGTAAGTAATTTCTTGGCAATTAAATTAATGAACATGAAGCAATGTAGTCAGCTATCACACGGAATGATTTTTGTGATAGTTATTGGATACAACGAAAAAAAAAGATGGTTGAGAAAGAAAAAGAAAGGCATTCTGAAAGTATGTTTTTCAGGACGTCAGTTAAAACGGTCATTGCCACGAACCGCAAATATTGGTGGCTCTCGATGTTGTCCTAAAAAAGGGACAATGCTGTCCACGATAATAAAAATAAAAAGTGTTGTTATAAAACAAATCAAGTTACTAGTTCTAACCTTACGTAGCTGTAACATACAGTAAAAAGGGCTCATTAATCCATTATTTAGTTTTTACGGATCTTAATCCGTAAAAACTGAACAGGCAGGCTCTTAAAGCTTATGAGCAGGCTCTTATTTGCCTGCTCATCCGATTTCAATAATTATTTCATCCCTATATAGAATAAACGTACAGTTAATAACATGGACTTTAAGCACGGCCTTCTACTCGCACGACTGATGATTTTTTTTAAAAATAAACTATGGTTTTATGATCCGAAGACCCCGCGAGGAGAGAAGAACTTTGGTTCTTTTAACTATTATGACATATGAGACTAGTATATATGTAACTTTAAAATATATTGGTACTATGAAATATAGTTTACGTGTTATTGAATTTTTTAAGGCTGTCTATGATTTTGTTGATGAATTTGGTGAATGATTGAATTGAAGATTCTTTTTTAATTATACTTTTGATGTCGTATGTGTCTATATTTATATTGTTACACACGATTTCGTGGTCTATTCTACTCAGGTTATTTAGGGCATTGTCTAAGAAGATGGTCAATTGTTTGTGAAGTAGTGATGATTTTAAAATCTAATTTATGTTACAAAACTACTTTCATGCAGCATGATCAAATAAATTACATGAAACATGGGCAGAGTCGCGGGGCAGTTTGTAGGCCCGACACAAAGTCTTGTATTTTATACCAAGCAACCGCACTGGCAATATTAGCGGAATAACCGAACTAGTGAAGTTTCCAGCGGCAGGGCAGATCATAAAGGGCTCCCCCATGTGAGGGTTAGTAAATAACCTTATAATAACAGGTATTTCGGATAGAAATGATTAAAGAGAAAAACAAGGGGTAGGTACCTCAAATTCTTTAGATCTGATACATGCATGAAGTACTTATTTTCTTAGGGCGAGTACCTTAAATTGATTGCAGGAAGAATATAATACTTATTTCGTCATTATAATCCTGTACTTATCTGTTATACTTCATTTCATTTACGAAGGCCCGAGACTCTCAAGCGGCATCGGGCCTTCGTAAATGAAATGAAGTATACATAACCTATATTACCTACGAGTTCACTTCTTTAACGGATGGCAACTTTTCAGGTTTCATTATAAGAATGAAAAACTTGCACCCAAGCTTATGAAGCCAAAAACGAAAGTCACCAGAATTAATAGGTCGTGTATAGTATGTATAGAGAAAATCATCTCTCAAAACCTCTTAGACCCAAAACAAGAACGTCCATTCCATACTCGTACCTAATAGAATTATCAAAACAATCTTACATTCTCCAAAATGTATCGCGCCTTACGCGGCCATTTAATTGGTTTCGTTAGCCAACTATGCGGGCGATTCAAACCGCTCCCGTCCCGCGCCCGTGCCGCAGCCGTCCCGCCATCGTCCCGCCTGGGACGGGTAACGTAATTACGAACTACCCGCAGATAGCGTAATGGATAACTTGCCTTGTTCGCAGTTTAAAATGTGAATCTGAAGTGGTTTCAGCTGAAATTTCATATTTAGGCTTAACTTTGTGGTGGCTTTTGTTTTGTTTATGGCTTGTACTTATAGGTGATGCGACATAGACATATGGTGTATTTATACACAGAGTGGCAGTAGTTAGTCTTATGCCTGTATTCATAAAGTTCCATCAAACCTATTTTAGCTTAAATGCTGTAAAATTTCCTGTCACTTTGACATTTGTTTTTGTGAGAAGGAGACATAACACATTTTAGTTAACAGAGGCATGTTATGTTTTATGAATAAGGGCGTTAGTCTTATTAATTAAGTAAGCTATCCTCGTGGTTCTGCCCGTGTTTTTTCTATAGGTACATACAAACTAACAAAATGTGCCTGTTTATAATATACCTATAAAAGAGATATCTTTGTTTCCATAACAGTACTTATTGTAAGGTAATTATACGAATCTATATTAAATACTGATTTAACAGGGCAATTTGACGCATGTAATTAAACACTTATGATGTCTTATTGATTAAAAGATGGTCAATTGATCCTTTTGATAAGTCACGCGTAGTGGCGTGACTTGTTTAACGGATCAATTGGAAGGGGAAAACAGCTGGTCAGACTCACAAGCGAGGACTAGCGCATTCGATCGAGAGCCGTTGAACAGTGTCGACCCGTAGAGAATTACCGTAGATACCAAACTGTTTAAGTTAAATGCGATAATTATGAAATATGATAACTGATTGGAAAAGAATTGAGAAATATAATTATACAAGTGGATGTGGCGTTTCAATCCTGACCTACCAGCGACAATAGGTCAGAAGTGGGATAAAATAAGGCTATAACCTGCCTTTCTACGCTCACAGCTCGGAAAAACGTAAGTACGATTTGAAATTGTGAAATTGAGGATGCGAAATGAAATGATAGATAAGAAAAGGAAAAGGATTTTCATAATTGCACTAGTTAAGGATTACATTTTTTGCGATGCCCAACGATGACTATTCATTTTTTTTAGCCCTCTAGCTAGGAAGGAACGTAGGGCGATAACAGTTATTTGAAATTAACCGGTAGTTTTTTTTTCTCTTTTTCCTTGGCAGTACTAAATTCGTGTGCACAAACTGTATTTATCGTTACGGAAAATGTCCGGAGATTTATACGGTTAATCTTGCATGTTTATCTTGCTAAGGCACTCCCTAGAGATGGACATGCTAGATAAAATGATAGTCTGAATAGTTTTAGAATTAAACTGTATTTATCGTTACGGAAAACGTCCGGAGATTTATACGGTTAATCTTGCATGTTTATCTTGCTAGGGCACTCCCTAGAGATAGACATGTTAGATAAAATGATAGTCTGAATAGTTTTAGGATTAAACTGTATTTATCGTTACGGAAAACGTCCGGAGATTTATACGGTTAATCTTGCATGTTTATCTTGCTAGGGCACTCCCTAGAGATAGACATGCTAGATAAAATGATAGTCTGTGAATAGTTTTAGGATTAAACTGTATTTATCGTTACGGAAAACGTCCGGAGATTTATACGGTTAGTCTTGCATGTTTATCTTGCTAGGGCACTCCCTAGAGATAGACATGCTAGATAAAATGATAGTCTGAATAGTTTTAGGATTAAACTGTATTTATCGTTACGGAAAAAGTCCGGAGATCTATACGGTTAATCTTGCATGTTTATCTTGCTAGGGCACTCCCTAGAGATGAACATTTTTTTATTATTATTATTTATTATTATTTATTTATTAATCACACACAAGTTTACAGTTTATAACCAAAACACTTATGAGGTAGGTACACATTCATAGGAGGTAGCATCACTATAAAAAATACAACAATTTAGGTAGGAACAATTCAAAAAGAAGCAATCATAAAAATAAACTAAATATACCTAAATTACCTAATCAATCAAAGATTGAGCTGAGCAAGCATTGTACAGACTCGTGAAACTAGGAAAGTATGGCTAAAACTTTTCTACAAAATACGCCAATACTGTCGGCAAATATATCAATGTCGTCGGTTTCCTGCATGATCTTGTTTAGGATGGTTCGCGCTCTAGCAGTGGGAGCGTTCGCTCCGCGCCTGGTGCGCACGCCAGGCACCGCGAACAGACGCCGCGGGCGCCGCGCCGTCACCGCACCGCCCGCGCCGCCCGCCGCACCGACCGCCGGCCCACTCGCACGCGGTACATGCAAGCCCATTCGCTCCAGCACGGACGCATTGTCAACTTTATTGTTGAGCAGTTGGTAATAGTGCACTACATGCAGCAGTTTGCGCCGTGTCTCAAGAATGTGAAGCCCAACCATTCCTGAAACGAAAAGGGACGGATACATATACGGGTAGTATCCGTACTTTCGCTTGTATATGTACCTGGCAAATTTCTTTTGGATTCTTTCCAGCATTGTGATGTATTTAAACTCGTCCGGAGCCCACACTACCGCACCGAATTCGAGCCTACTACGAATGTATGCTTTATATAGCATGACTGCTATCTTGATGGTAGAGAATTGGGAAGCCATCCTCATTATAAATCCCAGCGTTTTAGATACCTTTTTGCAGGTCGTCGTTATATGTTGTCTGAAGTCAAGTTTATTATCCAAAGTCAGTCCTAAGTCACGTATTTCGTCGGTCTGATGAAGTGGCATTCCGCGAAGGCTGTATTCGGTAACGATAGGTGAGCGGAGTCTAGCGAAGGAAATGTGCACACATTTCGAGGCGTTAAACTCCAGCCGATTAGTCTCACTCCATTCAGAAATAGCGTCTATGTCGTTCTGTAATTGTACTCTGTCATTGTCATCCCTAACACTGTGGAATAGTTTTATGTCGTCTGCAAACATTAGGCACTTAGACGTGCTGACGACCCTCGGGAGATCATTAATCATGACAAGAAATTGTGTAGGTCCTAGCGTGCTGCCTTGACTTACACCAGAACGAGTGAAGTATTGTTGAGACTCGAATCCAGCAAGTTTGACATATTGTCTCCGATCCTGTAGATAACTGGCAAAGAAGTGTAAAAGCCGGGGCGTAAATCCTATGTCTGCGAATTTACGCAGGAGGATATCGTTATCTACAAGATCGAAAGCTTTACGAAAGTCAAAGTATGCAGCATCTACCTGCATTCGGGCATCCATAGCTTCGGTTACGTAATCAACCAAGACTATGTGATTAGTTGTTGTTGAGCGACCTCGACGGAAACCATGCTGAGCATCGTCCATTTTGACTGTGATCTGCTGAGTGATAAGATGGTCCACGATTGATTCGAACAATTTCCCAAACACAGAGAGCACAGCAATAGGACGAAATCCAGTCACGTCGGACCCTGCACTGCTCTTAGGTACAGGGGTTACTCTTGATAACTTCCAGTACGATGGATACACGGCGTGTTGTAGGGATAAATTATAAATAAATAAAAGAGGAGACTCTAAAACAGATATACAATCCCTGGCCAAAAACGTGGGTATTCCGTCAGGTCCAGCCGAGGAGCGCGGTTTGAGCCGCTTGGCAGCGCGCCGCAAATCAGCAGCGTTGACAGCGTTTACTGCGACTCTCGCTGCGTCGTGTGCATCCCCCCGCGTCGCTGCGCTGTCCCGCGCCGCTTCCTCGGCGTCCAGGCGAGGTACCTCACTATGGAATACAGAGCTAAAATACTCGGCAAAAGCATTTGCGGCGTCCTGTCCCGTAACAGTTCTGTCGTGGTAAGTAAAGTCGTCAGGTCGTCTCAAATCCTTGCGTTTACTTTTTACATAATTCCAAAACTTTGTAGGATCGTCAGTGATATCACGCTCAATACCTGCTTTATAATTTTTATACGCAATATCAATCAAATACTTAGCTTGTCGTCTATAATACCTAAACATCTCCCTATTAAAATCGGCATTCGTTTTTCTATATTGTTTTAAATGAAAATATTTAGTCTCAATAGTGTGCACAATTTCAGGACTGTACCAAGTCGGGTATATGTATTTCCCTACTGCAGGTTGTCGAATTCTTTTGATTGGAACATGGTCAGCAATACATTCCTTCAATTTAATGTAGAATGCCTCAGTCGCAACGTCAACATTATCAGAATTTAAGACTGTCCCCCAATCCATTTTAGCCATACTAGCATATAGTGCACTAAAGTCCGCTTTGCGAAAGTTCCATTCCGGTACTTGAGAGACATTGTGAGATTGCATGGACCCGGGCACCGCGTCGGCTCGAGTGCGCGGCAGCGACAGCGCCACCTCGAGCGGCGGGTGGTAGCCGTCAGGCGGCACCAGCGCCGTGGCGGCGCGCTCAACACGCACTCGCCGCTCGCTAAGCCCGCTCAGAACCAAGTCAAGCAATCCATCATGATTATTGCGAATGCTATTGTATTGGCGTATTTCGCAGAACTCAAGGAAACATTCGAATTGGTGGTGGACGTGGGCACTACATGAATTAAGGTTAAAATCACCTAACACTAAGACATCCAACTCTGAATATTTACATATTGCATTTTCTAAACAATTCAAAACATTTAAATACTGATCATCTTTATAATTTGGCGGAAGGTAAACAACACAACATAACAACTTAGTACACTTGTACTCTAATTTGACTATTAGGACTTCCATATCATCAGAGATACCATCAATGTCAGTTATTTGGCGCGCAGAATAGTTATTTCGCACCGCAAGTAGTACGCCCCCCCACCCAGCGTCCCCCGCGCGGTCCTTCCGCAACACCACATAACCAGGAGGAAATAATTCAGCGTCGTGAACGGAGCTAGTTAAGAAGGTTTCAGTAAGTGCAATAATGTCATTATCAGAATTAAGTAGATTATTGTAAAACAAATCGGTTTTTGACCTGAGTCCTCTTACATTTTGGTAATATACTGAGGTATATAAAAATGATTTGGTTTGATGTACTTTAGCGACGAAAATTATCCCTCCATGGTTTGATACATATGTCCAGCGCCCAGTTTTCACTTGCCTGAACCAGGTCCGTCAACTTAGGCGGCACGCCTAGTTTAAACGAGGCATAGTTTCCGCGCGCGTTGAGACATTTAACAGTGCACACGTCTGCATTACCACAAATCTTTTTCAAGTGCAACTTGACTTGATCTTCAGTCGTTCCCTGTTTGACATAGAAGAGATGTAGGTATGTCATTCTTTCAGCAGCCTGTAGAAAGGTGGTACCTGGAGCTGCTGAACCTCTCACCGTGTTGGCTGATGAACGACGTATGCGCTTAGATTTCGAATCGGTCCATATCTCCTTATCTAGAGAGATAGCATCCACTGCGCCTAGCTGGCTCGATGAAGTACTAGGGGTGTTGACAGAGCCGGCGGCGGACGGTGTTGTAGTTTGACCTTGACCTGTTGTGACCTCCAGTGACGAAATAGGCTTTTCTTTGGCTTTTTTTGAACCGCTAACATTGGACTGATGAGAGGTGTGACCAGTTGAAACCGCCTTACTTTGATTTATAGGCTTGTTGATCTTTTTTGCTGATGGTGAAAGTGCCTGCTCTGTCACTTGTATGCCGGGTGTTCCTGATATCGGAGCCTTATCTTTGCCTCCCAAGGCCTTAGAATACAGTACTAGAGGTAGCAGTGATATCTTAGGTTGTACGTATGGTAAGGTACTAGAAGTTTGTTGACTATTATTGGGCATACTTTCAGTTGCTTCTAGGGTTTGTTTAGTTTGTTGTATTTCGGAGCTGATCTCTTTACTGTTGGGCTCCAGTAAATCCACGCGTTCTGAAATACGGTTGCGGTGTAGTAATTGAGAGTCTTTAGTGGCGCTTAATATTTCAACAGTATCTAATATTTTTTTCATATCACTCTGTAGATGTTTGTATTTATTACAGATGTCACTTAAAGATGAGTGCATGAATTGAAATTGTGCTGCCATACCGTGCATGATTGATTCTTGGGCGTCAAATCGGCTTGCTGTTTCTTTCTGTAATGATCTGAGTTCCAGCAGTATCAAATCAAATGAGCATGCACAGTTGCTATCTTTTGCACACGGCGGCGGCGATTGGACCTCGCAGGTGTTTGCAGAAGTCACAGGTAGCAAATTATTTATTCTTATGGTGGTATCATTCTCATCCTCAGTTAGTTGATCAATTAGCGTATTGGTGACAGCGACGGTATCACTAACAACAGAGCGCTCGTAGTCATGGGGGATCGCGGGAGCCTCGTCGTCGTTGTTATTGTTTTTCCCCACTAAAGACTTGCATTCCTGACAAATCCAATCTGCTTTATGTGTCGCTGTCATGCTGTTATAGCATAATTTAGATATGTTGGCACACTGTAGGTCATACATCTTCGTACAACATGTTCGATTATATGTAGAGTCGATATGTAGAGTCGATATGTAGAGTCGATATGTAGAGTCGATATGTAGAGTCGATATGTAGAGTCGATATGTAGAGTCGATATGTAGAGTCGATATGTAGAGTCGATATGTAGAGTCGATATGTAGAGTCGATATGTAGAGTCGATATGTAGAGTCGATATGTAGAGTCGATATGTAGAGTCGATATGTAGAGTCGATATGTAGAGTCGATATGTAGAGTCGATATGTAGAGTCGATATGTAGAGTCGATATGTAGAGTCGATATGTAGAGTCGATATGTAGAGTCGATATGTAGAGTCGATATGTAGAGTCGATATGTAGAGTCGATATGTAGAGTCGATATGTAGAGTCGATATGTAGAGTCGATATGTAGAGTCGATATGTAGAGTCGATATGTGGAGTCGATATGTGGAGTCGATATGTGGAGTCGATATGTGGAGTCGATATGTGGAGTCGATATGTGGAGTCGATATGTGGAGTCGATATGTGGAGTCGATATGTGGAGTCGATATGTGGAGTCGATATGTGGAGTCGATATGTGGAGTCGATATGTGGAGTCGATATGTGGAGTCGATATGTGGAGTCGATATGTGGAGTCGATATGTGGAGTCGATATGTGGAGTCGATATGTGGAGTCGATATGTGGAGTCGATATGTGGAGTCGATATGTGGAGTCGATATGTGGAGTCGATATGTGGAGTCGATATGTGGAGTCGATATGTGGAGTCGATATGTGGAGTCGATATGTGGAGTCGATATGTGGAGTCGATATGTGGAGTCGATATGTGGAGTCGATATGTGGAGTCGATATGTGGAGTCGATATGTGGAGTCGATATGTGGAGTCGATATGTGGAGTCGATATGTGGAGTCGCTATCTCGTTTTTGATGTTCACTACTCATGAGGTTGATATATACTTACTGGATCCTAAGCTTATGGTGTAAGTTTCAGATTCACCTTGGACATGACTAGCGAGGCTGGCCCGAGGAATGGGTCCAGTACTCGTGAGGAAAGGATTGGATTGGATGAGGATGGAGGCTGTCGATATGTGGAGTCGATATGTGGAGTCGATATGTGGAGTCGATATCTCGTTTTTGATGTTCACTACTCATGAGGTTGATATATACTTACTGGATCCTAAGCTTATGGTGTAAGTTTCAGATTCACCTTGGACATGACTAGCGAGGCTGGCCCGAGGAATGGGTCCAGTACTCGTGAGGAAAGGATTGGATTGGATGAGGATGGAGGCTATGTGAACAGTCGAGGGGAAGGGCTGTCACATAGATATTATGATGGATTGCCTGAGGATAAGGGCCAAGGAAAGGATGATGAATTGATGAAAGGTGCGTCAGGCTCACGGACAGAGCAGACAGCACGAGGACAGGATACAATATACAGGAGGAGTCGCTTGCGACAACGATCAGGCGAATATGACGGAGAGGAGGAGCACAGAAGCAGGCAGCGGAGGACGAGCAGGAAGAGGAATCGCTCGTCTTCAGGATCGTTGGTCGGGTCACCCCGACTACCAGCTAAAAGGACACGGACAAGTAAGAAATCTGATCCTAATGTAATGTTAGACAAATT
Source organism: Epinotia brunnichana (assembly GCA_963854355.1). Classification (NCBI taxonomy): domain Eukaryota; kingdom Metazoa; phylum Arthropoda; class Insecta; order Lepidoptera; family Tortricidae; genus Epinotia; species Epinotia brunnichana. The sequence goes on from OY977943.1 coordinate 29,129,855, forward strand.
TTTGAATATCCTTGAGAATTTCAAACGTTCGGATAGGCCCAAATTGACTTTTAACACAAACGTTGTGCCCGAATTTGACCCAAGCTCAAAAGAGCAGACCATTCTTACTTGGCTAACGAAGGTGGAAGAGTGTGCGCAAATATATGGATGGGAGGATAATGAGATAATCCACTATTCGTTGCCCAAGCTGACTGGTCTTGCAAAAACATGGTATCAGGGCCTATCCACGTTGCTATTCACTTGGGCTGAATGGAAACAAAAATTAATAGAATCATTTCCTTATCGGGAGGACTATGCGGAAATATTAATCGAAATGTTAGCCAAGAAAGTGAAATATGGTGAGTCGTTTGAGCACTATTATTACGCCAAGGTTAACTTACTTAACCGTTGCCAAATCTATAAGAAGCATGCAGTTGATTGCATCCTTAATGGTATAGAAGATCGTATTGTTAAAATTAGTGCTCAAGCGGCTCAATTTAAAGAACCTGAGGAGGTACTTAAATATTTTAGAACTGTTAAGGTAGGGCAACCTCGTGACAGCAATAATGGAGCGGCCAATAGAAAATCAAATGAACACAAAACCATGTATGCGTCCGGTCGTTTTGCAGAAACTAGTAAGACTAGTTCTAACAATTCAAGTATACGGTGCTTCAATTGTAACGAGGTTGGCCATCCGAGCTTCAAATGTGCTAAGCCTTTATTAACTTGTACAGCTTGCAATAAGATAGGGCATCAGGCTTCCGGTTGCTATAAGAATACCAGAGGCATAAGTAGTAGAGGCAATCCCCAGATCAACGACAAAAACAGTGTTTCTAAACAAATTTCAAATGTGATCGTTGATAGTAATGCGATTGATAAGTATATCCTCGATATAAAAATGAACGGAAAGGTTGTTAAATGTCATGTTGATTTGGGGAGTCAATGTACATTGATTAAACGCAGTACTGCGACCAGCCTAGGACTTCAATCTGAATGTCAACATGATTTGCCGTTGCTAAGAGGTATAGGAGGCAACTTGACGTGCCCTATAGGAGCTTCTATCGTTAATGTAGAGGTTCAAGGGGTAAAAGAAACTATTGAGATATATGTTGTCGAAGATTATGTACTAAGTCACCCCGTGTTATTGGGACACTCTTTTACGGAAAGGCCTGATATTGTGATCACCAAAACCCCAACCGAACTATTAGTTCGAAGGCTCGCCGAGACCAAAGTGCATCTAGTAATGGAGAAGGACACGGAGATTGCAGGTAAGACACTACAACCTATAACAGTCACGGCAGGTGTTCAACCCGACTGTAATGTTTACGTCGATGGATCGCTGCGAGGTCCGGAAGGCAAGGAATACTATATATTTCCTGGTATGTATGAGGTCGCAAACCACCGCAGTACCTTGTTGGTATATAATATTACGACAGACAAAATCCGCCTTAAGAAAGGTACCTTATTGACGCGAGCGGTAGTAAAAACTACACAGGACTCAGGACACATACTGAACACCTGCAGTGTAAGTATTAATGAAGATGTCGCAGAAGAAGATATCAATTGTAACCCTAATCTGGAGTGTGACCAACGTGCCCAATTAGACCAGGTATTACTCCAATATAAAGACTGTTTTTCTAATGGCCTCAATGATCTTAGGTTTACCAACACAACTGAGATGGTGATCGATCTAGTAGATTCCGAACCGGTTGTCTACCGCCCCTATCGGCTGCCACATGCTGAAAGGTTGTTGGTAAGGAGCATGGTACAAGACATGATGGACAATGGTATTGTCAGAGAGTCATCGTCCCCTTACGCTAGCCCTGTTGTGTTAGTCCAGAAAAAAACAGGTGATAAACGCTTATGCGTTGATTACCGTGCTCTCAACAGGAAAACGAAAAAGGAACATTACCCGTTACCTCGCGTCGAAGATCAACTCGACTTATTGGCAGGTAATACCATGTTCACGGCTTTGGACTTAGCTTCAGGCTACTACCAAATCCCGGTGTCAGAGGAGTCACGAAGCAAGACTGCGTTTGTGACACCCGATGGTCAGTTCGAGTATAACCGCATGCCTTTTGGACTGGTCAACGCTCCCTCTGTGTTCCAAAGGACCATCCATAAGATTCTTAAGGAGGCTCATATTAAGTACGCATTAGTCTACATGGACGACGTATTGATTCCCTCGAGGGATTTTACTGAAGGCATGCAACGCTTAAAGGAAGTGCTCGAGCTCTTGAAAAAAGGTGGTCTAACGCTGAAGTTAAGTAAGTGCAAATTTTTCCTGGACACTATAGATTTCCTGGGGTTTGAGGTAAACGCCAATGGGATCCGCCCAGGAAGCAGAAAAACAGACGCTGTCTCAAAATTCTCGACTCCCACTAATCAGCATGAGTTACGTCAATTTCTTGGGCTGTCAGGGTTTTTCCGGCGTTTTATAAAAAATTATGCCACAATAACGGCACCCCTGACGGACCTCTTGAAGAAAGACTCGCGTTGGACTTGGACTTCGGATCAAGAGCAAGCTTTCGTAAGTATAAAACGACAGCTCATAGACCGACCAGTTCTGGCGTTGTATGACCCCAGGGCAGTAACTGAAGTGCACACTGATGCCAGCAAAGAAGGAGTAGCGGGTATATTGCTTCAACGTAACGCCAGTAGTGTGTTACAGCCAGTGTCATACTTCAGCCGCAAGACAACCGTAGACGAACGTAAACTCCACTCCTACGAGTTGGAGACACTAGCGGTTATAGCATCACTCAGCCGTTTTCGAGTTTATCTGGTAGGTATTCCATTTAAAGTTTTGACCGACTGCAATGCCTTAAGAGCAACCCTGACCAAACGCGATCTGATATCTCGTATCGCCAGGTGGTGGGTTCAACTACAGGAGTACGACTGTACAATAGAGTACCGACCTGGTGCCCGGATGTCACACGCCGATGCTCTAAGCAGAAATCCTGTTGATGCCGCAGCAAGTGAGGGACACATACTAGACGTCTTACAAGTTCAGCACGCAACTGGCGATCAAGATTGGATCACGACGGTACAATTGGCGGATGACGAGGTAAAGAAAATTAAACAAATACTTTCCGATCCAAACTCATCAGACATAGCAGACGTACACAAAAATTATAGAGTCAAGAATGATCGCGTCTATCGCGTAGTCGGCGACGAGATAAAATGGTTAGTACCTAAAGGAGTACGCTGGCAAATATTGAAGATGAACCATGATGACGTGGGTCATTGTGGATTCGAAAAAACACTTCAGCGTATTCGAAACCATTACTGGTTTCCGAAAATGCGCCGTTTTGTGAGAAAGTATGCCACTTCTTGCCTCGAGTGTGCCCATCACAAAACTCCCGGTGGCAAGCAACAGGGACATCTTCATCCCATTGAAAAGGTAAATATCCCATTCCACACAGTGCATGCAGATCATCTGGGCCCTTTTGTGAAAAGTAAAAGGGGAAACTGCTACTTGCTAGTTCTGGTCGATGGTTTCACGAAGTTTGTCAACATAGCACCTGTTAAGGACACCAAGTCATCTACGTCTGTACGCGTGTTGAAAGACCACGTAAAGCACTTATAACTGACAAAGGTACGAGCTTCACCAGCAAAGTATTTTGCCATTATTTACAACACTTGGGCACAAAGCACATACTCAACGCTGTCGCGACCCCCAGAGCAAATGGACAGGTCGAAAGGTTTAATAGGACTATTTTAGATGCACTGTCAACGATGAATCACGGCGAAGACGACAGATCTTGGGATGATCACATTGCTGATATCCAGGTTGGTATTAATACCACTCAACACAAGACAACCCGCAAGAGCCCCTCAGAACTACTGTTTGGGTTCAACATAATCAGTAGATCACAAGGTATGCTTGGCCCTATGATCAGCGACACGGTAAATCGAGTTACATCTGACGAGTTAATTGGGCTAAGACAGACCGCCTCCGAGAAAATAATGCAACAGCAAGGTAAAGATGCAGCTAATTTTAATAAACACAGGAAACCGTCGAAACAATATGCAGAAGGAGATTTGGTACGTGTGGCCAGGCAAGTCCCCCATGACGGTAAATCTCAAAAACTCGTCAACAAATATCAGGGTCCTTACCGTATACTAAAAGTATTACCCAACGATAGATTCCTCATAGAGGACACGCCGATGACTCGTAAGAATGGTAGAAAGTATGAGGCTATCGTGGCTATAGACAAAATTCAACCATGGTTGATATTCACAAGAGATTTAGAAATCGGAGATTCGGATGATTAACCTAGTAACTAAATTAATTAGGCTTTTTGATTGGAATATCACTTTACTGTATCAATAGATGTTGAAGTATACTAGAATTTATTTATTTCTTAAACTTATTATTGTCGACAGTATTGTAGGTATTGAATATGCTATACTGCATTAAAAATGGCAATGAAGCATGAACACAGTACATTAAGGAAAATTAAAAGGGCTGTAAATATGATGTAGGAACACAGATTAATAAAATAATATGTTCAAGACGATTTATGTGCATACAAAAAAAAATAAGTTTTGTTACTTACAAAAAAAATGCATTTGCAGCAAATAATTGAAACAATGTCAGTAAGTAACAAGACTTTAGAGTAAAATAAAATAAATATATTAACTAGTATTACGAACTCTTTGTTATATAGTTCTAAAGTTATAAGATCATATTAATTTTTTCAACCATAGCGAAGGGACTCGCTATGTGTAGGATGGCCGAGCTGTAAGGTAATTATACGAATCTATATTAAATACTGATTTAACAGGGCAATTTGACGCATGTAATTAAACACTTATGATGTCTTATTGATTAAAAGATGGTCAATTGATCCTTTTGATAAGTCACGCGTAGTGGCGTGACTTGTTTAACGGATCAATTGGAAGGGGAAAACAGCTGGTCAGACTCACAAGCGAGGACTAGCGCATTCGATCGAGAGCCGTTGAACAGTGTCGACCCGTAGAGAATTACCGTAGATACCAAACTGTTTAAGTTAAATGCGATAATTATGAAATATGATAACTGATTGGAAAAGAATTGAGAAATATAATTATACAAGTGGATGTGGCGTTTCAATCCTGACCTACCAGCGACAATATTATGTACCAATCCCATACTTATTAAGTAAGTCTTTGTAAGAATATTTAATTTATTATTCATTTGTAATGAAGCATACAAAAGTTTATTTGCCATAGGCTTTACTGGAAATTTGGTCGGACGTATTTTTTTTCGACTAAACGCGCAAAGTTGATATAAGTGTCAACATCCAATCAATTATTCTCGGCAAAATGGGTAGTCACTTATTGCAAATATAACACGTCAATTACGCACTACGGATTATCGCAAATTAACGCCAATATTAAATAATTAATAACATATGGAGCAATCTGGCACTGACACTATCATGTTTAAAATTTTGAATAACACCTTAAATATTCGTTTGCACACAGCATAACCGAGTAGCAGGCAACACAATTAGTGCGCGAGTGTAAATGCGACCAGGGGCGCGGTGCACCCTTCTAGGGAAGGGCAGACTTAGGTCGTAATTTAATCTAGCCTATCTATTTTCGGGTGCATCAATAAGAAATCACAGTTTTGTCAGTGAATACATTTTTACGCTTACGCTGTAGGTGACAATCATCTTCGTCGGCCTATACTCATTCATCCCACTGCTGGACACAGGCCTCCTCCCATGGTGGAGGAATACACAGTAGTTCCCCAGCTTGTGAACCCTGTGCGGGATGAGGACTTCATATACACTTTTGAATTTCTTCGCAGATGGATATCTACGCAGGGTCACGATGTTTTCTCACAGAACGAATGGTTTGCTTCCAATCGTTAGTTAGGTAACGGACCTAGTTTGACAGTTCTCTATCGGATGACAGCTGTCGGCGCCATATTTAACGATTACGTGTTAGTAAAGTGTAGCCGATGCTACCTGCCCTAGGAAATGTATGTCAAAACTTGGGTCACAGTACACGCGATACTTGCGCCTACTAATAAAGAATGCCACTCTATTTATTAGCGACATTCATTACAATTAATCAAAAGTAAATTCTCGAACGATGATCCAAAGAACGATATAGGTACAACATTCAAAAAAAAACGGAAAAAAGTTCAATAGCGATTTGGACAAAGCGGAATCAGATCAACGCCATCTACCGGAACTTTGGACTAGGAAACTTAATCACTACCCACTGCGCCTATGTTTTGCGGTTGTATGAATCCAAATGTATAAATCCACCGGTTAAACCTAGAATTAGTTCCAATCATCGACCGAGTCCATCCCTACAGCCCTCGGTAACTGCGCCCTTGCACTTCGGAAGGGTGAAGCTGAATTATTGTTTAGCGGGGGACCTTTTAAACCGGGAAACCCCGGCATTGTGCATAGCCGATTTCCCTTCCGCCATTTTAATGTCCGAGTGTGACTGGCGTGGCCTAAGATTTGAGAAATAGCGCATTGGATAGCAATCGATGCAGTCTGTGATTTTAATTATAATAAACATGTAGGTATGGATGAATTCTAATGAACCCGAACGCGACGAGTTTGTTTTTGTGTGATTGAGGAGTTCCTATGGTCATCTTCCGTCTCCACAGTCAGAGCCAGCTTTATCATCAGATCAGCTGTGGTCATCCAACGTACAGGAGTGTACAAATGTCACTTGCAAGAGAGGTCCCGAATAAAGCACAAAATTGCAAATTGCATGTTAAACCCGTATTATCGAAATGCGATTAGAAAGTTGGAGGTGACAGTTTTTCCATATAAATACGTCAAAGTTAATATGGACAGCTATTTTAATTCCATTCTAATCGCAGTTCGATAGTAAGCGCAGTCTGAGCCACACACATCATGGCGTCTGCCTCTGTAAGTGTGAAAATCTTTATTTGAGTTACAAAGCAATTAAAAAACCTGCATAAGTAGCTGTGATTTATAGCATGCTTACGGCCTGAATACCTGAGAAATGAACTGCGTGGCCTATTTATACAGGCCTATTCTGGACTATAACCAATCAACTTTGCATGGAAACTCAATTAAGGTCTGCTAGAGTCCGTCTCAAGCATTAGGTTAAATGTAAACTCTCGAATGTTCCATGACTCGCGCCCCATTGAAAATTTGTCTGTATTGTCATTTGTACGAGTGTGCGTTTATTACAGTTCCGAGTATTTTTCCCTGCTGAGTACCTGAGTCCTGGGGCGTCGAGTGCGCTTTTGTGGAATAGCCACTAGTATGTTTATAGTATAGTTGAAGTGATTTGAGACGAACATTTGTAAGGAAACCCGCTCACATATCGACCCTTACGTGCTAAATTAGAAGGTTCAGATTGGAATGAAAGTGTGATAGTTTTCCTTCATTTCAAAATACCGCTACAATACTCGACATGTGTTTTGAACTAAGTTTGCGACGATATAGTTTTCAAGTGCTACATACAAACAATCTCTGGGATTGAAAAAATTGGTTTTCTATTGTTCTAAATACCTATTACTTCTTTGTACCTACGCACTATCGAGATTGTAGTGTGTTGGTTTGGTAGTGAGATTTAGGTACTTAACTACCATTTTACTATCGACTCTTATATTATATATGCGAAAGTAATCATGTCTGTCTTTTCCATTTTCGCGTCTAAACTACAATACCGTAAAATCATACAACTATAGTCCACTAACCCAACTATGGTCCAAAAGTAAACTCATTCGATTCCATCAATACCGATTTCGTAATAGTGATTTTATACGTTTTTATTAATTTTGTGTTATTATATTGCCTGTCTTTTAGATCATCCACGAAAATACACCTGAGCAAGTAATATGAGAATTGATTCGGACCATAGTTGGGTGACATGGACTATAGTTGTGTGGTTTTACGGTACCAATTCTGATGAAATTTGGCATGTCCACTTTTCCCCAACCTAACAGTAAAAGCTGTCCGAGTATTATATTTTCTATGACGAATGCTGTCACTTATTTCCTTTGCCATAAAGCTGGAAACTTTATAGACTTTACGGAATGTAGGCATTACGGAATTCTCTTATATAATATAATGCTTCATTTTTTTTGAATAACTTGGGAAATAAGTATCAGACGACACTACATCTGCAAACACCTCGCCATTTTATCGCAGGTACATAAACAATCTGAACTCTCAGAAGGAATCCGCATTAAGCACTCCCTTAGGATGTCAGCCTGTCGTGCAGCCATTAGAGCGGCCATAGGCTTAAGTACTTTATATAAAGACTAAGTACTTTCCTTTAATACTTCACTTTAGTTTATAAACCTAGGACTTAAGGATTACACCTTCTTTTAAGGTCAACTTCTTTCTTTAGCCCCAACGCAAACGAGGGGTGTTATTCTCAAGTGCTGATTTTGCGAGTTCCAGGGTAATATACATAAACATAACCTATGGACTTTCTGTCGAAGTATACCCACACATTATTTGTGCCAGTGATCTGTCAATCTCCCTTGTAATATACCACTTCACTTCATGACACATACCATGGTAAATAACCTAAAAAACATCAATAAACATTAACCGTCACTGTCCGCCAACACGAGCCATTCCATTACAACTAATGTGAGCTCAGAGGGAGATGGGCCGTATCAAACTATCTGCACCCGTCACTCCGCGCCATTACGCCGCCATCTTAGGTTTAAGTATTTCTAATGTAACGTCTTAGGTTATTTGTTGTGGGTCCCCTTGATATTATAAATGTTGGGTTAATCTGTTGGGGGTTGCAGGACGGTGTTTGGAAGATGTCAAGACGGGTACCTATTAGGTACCTATCTATATTTAACAGATATCACAATATAAGGCACCAGTGGCGGCGCGTGAAAACTTTCGATGGGCAACCCGGAACAAAAAAATTATGAAAGAGTTTAGAGTATATATACCTAAAAAGAAACCTCTCTGTGTGATTTGTTTGCTAAATACTCATAAGACTGGCTCTTACACTCATGGCCATTTCTGTATATAGTTACATCTATATGTGTACCAAAGATTATTAAGAAAAGGAAGATTGCTCACTCCATACAGTGCTACTAGTCACACGTAAATCTTAACATCGTCGCCGGTACCTCGTAGTTCCCCTTAATAGTTTAGATGGCGTTGTTTTCAATGTAAGCGGTGAAGCAGGCTGTTAAGTAGTCACCTCTAACATAAGATACACAATTTTGGGTCGTGCGGCCATTTGATTTTGGTCAAGTGGTTCGGGTGTTTGATTCACAAGTCTGAGTACGTCGGTTCGCGTCCCAACTCCTGTAACCTGTTTTTGTATTTTTTCTTGCCACGAGACACGACGCGGCGTCAGTTAAGCGTTTTTCAAAAAAAGTGTACAAAACTTTTTTTTCAGAATACGCATTTTTTTGGTTTATCTTACTCAGAATCTTTGATACTATCGATCCTCATACAAGAAAAACAGTGTCTTAAATTTTTGAATGCAGTCTTTTTTTATTTACACGAACGCATGGGAAGAAAAACCTTACCAAAAATCTGGGACACTTTTTTTCTTGTATGAGGATCGATAGTAATAACGATTCTGAGTAATATAAACAAAAAAAACAAATTCTGAAAAAAAAAAAAATTTTGAACACTTTTTTTGAAAAAACGCCCAGTTGTGCTAGTCCCGCTAGATAAGTATACTAGAACAGTTTTTAGAATCAAGCAGAATACAATAGTTTTAATTTTATTCAAAATTTTCCGAATTATATTTGCCATTTTAATAATTATCTTATTTATTATTTTAACCTTAATAATTTTTCATTTTAAGCAAACGCCCGTAATTAAAGATTCAGGTTTTTTCGGTTAGTAGTCTGTGTGAAAAATAATTTATAGTAAACCTAGTCCCGAAATCGCGTGGACTTAACGTAATTATCACAGCGGCGCTACCACGAAGTCCGAATCTCGAATGTCGTATATCTCCGTCTCTGTCGCTCGAGTACCTACTATAAACCATAAGTGCGATAGAGACGGAGATATACGAAGTTCGAGATTCTAAGTTCGTGTTTATAGCTTTATAATATTATCATCCCGAAATCCACTTTTTCCCTAACAATTTTTCTCAAATGTTTTTGACTATTTCGTGTATGTACATCTAAACAAATATAGTTTGTAAGTATCAGGTTTTCAAAGGCCTTAAACATCGCACGTAGCGACAACGAGTAGGTAAATATTTTAGTGTGCTTTGGCCTTGCCCTTACTTGCCCACCATGTTGAATGCCATGTTAGATTTCTGTGATTTGATTATCGAACGAGCGAGCGAAGCGAACGAACTAGTTCAGCTAGTAGCGCCATCTCGGATTACTTTGTGAACTACGACGACGTTTCCAAAGAGTTAGCTATCTTCCTTATCTTAATTATCTTTGATATGTACATATTTACAATCTATGAGCATGTGTGCGCGTAGAGCGTTTGAATACCAAATTAAGTAGAGTGTTCTATGGAATGTAATGTATAAGTATTGTTATATGTTTTGTTATATTTAAGTAATGTTTACAATATTGAGTAGGTATAGCAACTCAATTTGGACTGCGAAATCTAACGCCTTGGCCACGACTTTGGTCTTAAGCGACCTGCGACCAGCGTTTTATCTGCTCATTGCGCGTGATCCCAACTAACCACAGTGCGTTGCGCGTCTCGACCGCGCAATGAACAGATAAAACGCTGGTCGCAGGTCGCTTAAGACCAAAGTCGTGGCCAAGGCGTAAGCCTCTGATCGACCACCAGCTTTGATCTTAAAATCTGAAATAAGAAATGAAGCATACTTACCGACGTATTATATTGTAATGCTGTAGATTATATTGTAATTACACTAAAATCCTTTTGTTACAGAGTTTTGTCGTAATTTGCGAGAAATATAAAGGGAAGTTTCCATTTACTGGCAGCTGTCGATATGCCAATCATTACTTAGAAGTGATTGACGATGATAAGTGGCCTATTTGCGAATGACAATAAAGCGGAGTTAGGATTTAGCGAAGAAATTTCACAAGAAAATGAATTCTTTTCCCCATAGAGACCTTAGTGCTCGTAATCCTATTTTGATCCATACAAAAACAAAAAAGAAAAACAGTGATAATATACGTCATCAATACAAACTTAGGGGTAACCCTATGCATCATCGACGCATGAGTCATTGCAACAGTCAGTGCGCCCGTCCCCTCCGTATCTTATAATTATAATTAATTTAAATTTGAAATAGGTAAATTGAGGATAACCGCACAAAAATATGTAGGTAATCAAGGTGATTTGCATCTTCTACCGAAATCTGAGACTAGATGAATACTTTCCATTTGTTCCATAGAACCGTTAAATTGTTAAGCAATAAGGTCCAACTTCGTGCAAAAAGTGTGGTTTCTATTGAACTACTGGAAGGTAACTCTTTTCATGCGGTGGTGCGGCTACAAACTTGGTAACAAGCTGTCTCTACCTTTATTGACAGAAACTTTCCAGTCTGCATATTTTATTCTCATTCTGTTTATTTTACCTAGTTTATAATGTGGATCCAATTCAAGTTACTAAAAGAAGTACCTACTCGGTCCGGTCTGTTCCTAATTTGTTCGGTCGTTTAGCGACATTAAAACGCATTTATCGGGAGAGGGGGGACAGGCGATCATTTTCGGATTACTGCCCCTTTAGATGCGAATTAATTCTCGAAAATTCCACCACCAACATAGTTTGACCCCTGTCACTTTTACAAATAGACGCACCTTGCTCTTGTTTATGAGCAGGGGTAGCTCTTGTTACGCTGGACGGTCATAACTGGACGCTCTTTGAGGGATTATGAGTGTTTTTGAAGGGACGATGCTTTTGCGTAATTACTGGCCTTTCTTTCGATAAGTGCTTGCATGCATGCGCTGTGGCGTTATAAATTGATTTACTTGTGCTAATTTCCGTTTAAGCACGCGCTTTTAAAATACGACTGCTTTTATTTCTATTTTTTCTTCAAGAAGCGATCCAAATAAGGTAAGTATAAACACCAGGAAAAAAGTTGGCGAAAATATAAAATACGCAAAATCGCGACGAGCAAGCGGCTGACATCGCAAAAAGTTAAGGACCGATATTAAAAATAGGGGTTCGCACAATGGGAAACTCAGGTAGCAAGGTACCATTGAAAGCACGGGAAATGGAAAAACCAAAATTCGCGTCCGCCATTCAAATTCACAGATAACGATGACGTTGACGGGAGGGGAACAACAATGACCAAAAGCGTAACGGGAACAGACCGATCTGTTAAAATCGTACTTCATCTTGGTTTGATTTTGGAAAATTGATCTTACCCCGTTTTGAAAAGGTTCAAATTTGTAATGATTATGAACGTGTGATACGAGGTTACGTAAGTGATGTATCGCAATTTTCTATTGTGATTTTGGAAGCTTTGATGTGTCCGATTTCATTGTATCTTAGCAGTGCCTTTGCTGAAAAGTCTAACATGTTGATGGATTGTGAAACGTACCTAGTTATGTGTCCTAATTTAATATGGAAGATGGGGGCTCACGAAGCTCAGGTGCTCTGTTTTTAAACCCCGACGCAAAAAGAGGGGTGTTATAAGTTTAACGTGTCTGTGTGTCTGACTGTGGAATCGTAGCTCGTAAACGAAGGGACCGATTTAAATGCAGTTTTTTTTAATCCGAAAGCTGATATGATCTAGATGGTTCTTAGCTACGTTTCAATACAATTGGTTTAGCCGTTTTTGAGATATTGAACTTTGAAATGGAAATGTCGAGAGTTTTGAAACTTTCCTAAGTTGTGGTTATTAGGAGTTTTCCTTTCGTTACAATTTGTTGCATTGCTACTAAATCGTTGGCTGTGAATGTGTTGTACCATTAATACAAATGTACAAGACAAGTATATACTTTAAAATAAATATGCCACTTTAATGACTGCAAAATCGGAGAAATTCCACATCGTAATAGAAAATTGAAATCCGCTATCATACGACGTGCGTCCAACAAATGTTTTGCATATTTCCTATTACACTTGAAAAGGCCATCACCACCCAACCAAGACCCCTGGTGCTTCCATCCAACTCATACTACAATAACCGCAGTTAACTAACGCAAGCTCGTACCGTGCACAGTCGAGGCATTGCAATTACAACCATACTTCGAAGCATCAAAGTGCAATTTAGTGTGAAGAATGTGGAAGTATATGAGACTAGGGAAATTGTTACTGGTCATGAAAATGAAAGGTCTTTTTAAACTGGTATTTGTTGGAACGCTTCATGCAAGCATTCTTACTGAATTTTTAATATGACAAGTTGGGAAATGCCGACAATTTACGATCAAAAGCGATCGATGAGATACATTTTTATACAATGAATATCGTGAAAAATTTCGTTAGTTATATTATGAATATTTTATGAGGAGGGGACGAGACGACGTGATATCCTTAGGAAGTACATTAAAAAACAGTTGTTGACCGTTTGAAAAAAATAGACCACAGTAAATGCGTGTTTTTCTAAAGATACGTATGTTTTAATACGTATATAAAATATCATAATTAACTCGGGGCACGAATACTAAAAAGAGATTTAGCAAAATATATCGTCAAGATCAAGATGTGATTCAACATTAATATTTTTTTTCTCCATTTTAAAATAACAAAACAGTAAAGATACATTTTTTATTTTATTTTGAAATGGTTTTCATAGTAGACGATCAATATTTCTCCATATTTGCCAGTAATAAAGATTGCCGTCTAGATGAAAATATCCATTTTAAATTACATCCATATCCTTTTATTATCGGCTGACACAATATAGCCTCTTTCGTACCGACATCGTATTTCTCGATACCGAATATCTAGAACGTGCCCCGAGTTAGCACATCATCATATCAGCCGAAAGATGTCCACTGCTGGACATAAGCCTCCCCCAAAGAGCGTCCGCTGGATGCGAGTGGCGCAGGACCGAAATAAAATATATGATATGTTATTTTTAGGTACCGAAATTACCTTGATCTAGCTAGAGCATTATCGCGATAACAATATATTTAGTATTGTAGTTATTGCAGAAACCATTCGGTTGGGTACAATCAGCATCATATAGCCTAAGTAGCCAAATATATCGTAACATGTCCTCCTGTAGTAATAAAGATCTTCTTTTGTTACTAGGTACTTCCTATCCTATATGATGGTAACTGTACAAGAAAAAATCTGGGTAACTATGGGTAAGTTCGTCTAATGGTGAAGTTCGTATATGATCTTACCTCCAGGGCGGAAGATAGGGAAGCCTTCTCTTGCTTCAGAGTTTCCACGCGGCCCTTGTATTGCAGCAGCGACCGCACTGTCTCCTCCATCCTGGAACAAGCGAGATGCAACCTTAATACAACAGGGGTAAAGGATTAAATTCTACGAATTACTGAGGGATGAACAATATATATTGTGTTCGGATTCGTTACAAAACTTCAATGCACTCGCTTGTTGAAATGATATGTCAGTTGTCTTGGTCCACGAGCTGGGTCTAACGTCGGATGTAACTACCTACTGTTGTACATTTTCAGGATTATAACTAGTAGAAAAATAGTAAAATTTCATAGGGGTGGAATTTCATCCAACTAATCAGGTTGATAGTTGGCTTTTAACTACCAATTAAATGAGATAAAATTGAAGGAAACACGGGGGTTGAATACACGTGCCTTGCAAAATTTCCTATTTTTGGTACCAAATCTATTTCTACCACTAACAACAGCCGTAGGGTGAAAGTAATGCCAACATTACTAACAAAATTTCCGCACGATACGCTATGAGCCCCATCAGTTCCACGTCTGCCAACTTTAACACGTGCCGCGCATAGACAATTCTGGAAGATTCACTTAGTTCGTAATTTAGTGCTTTCACATGTAACTTAGACAGTGTAGGAAAACTTGCCACTTTGTTCTTTTGGAGATTTTCACTGAATTTCAATGATTGTGTAAAGCTAGGGTAGTTTTGATGAGAAAACATCAATAATAATTATTAATGATAATGAATTCTATTACGTATACACATTTGAATCTGTATCATTTAGTTGTGCTACAG
Source organism: Epinotia brunnichana (assembly GCA_963854355.1). Lineage (NCBI taxonomy): Eukaryota > Metazoa > Arthropoda > Insecta > Lepidoptera > Tortricidae > Epinotia > Epinotia brunnichana. The sequence continues at coordinate 29,144,860 of OY977943.1, forward strand.
ACAGTGTTGTTATTATTCAAATATTACTTAGGTAATACTTAAACTTGCAGTGTAAATAAAACAATGTGACTTGAAATAAAATCCACTGTTTTTCCATATATATGAAGACTGGCATCTAATACGAGGAAGATATTTCAATAAAGCCCCTATTCTTCACCATACTTTTCATTAACCCCAAGAACGGAGCACTGTGTCATTTCACAGAGAGCCTCGAAAAAAGGCAACAAAAGCCGGAACGATCTTCCTCAGCGTACTTCATTACGTAGATGGATCAAACTCGCCAACTGAGCATAATCTCTAGACGCGAGGATTTGCATATTCTACGCGGGAAAGAGACGACAGTTTTCCGTGACACGTGCGTGAAAGAGAGACAGCAAGGAAGTGCACTCGACGTCGTCGCCACTTCATTAGCGGGTGGCTTCCGTTCGCGACGCTGTCAAATGACGCGTTCGAATTTTGAATTGTTTTCGTTTGTTTATGATTTTAGATTTGGAACAAACGAGCGTTTTAAAAATACAGCGGTCGTCGATGTGTGCTGCGTTTCGTTTCTGCTCTCATTTTTTAGTTTTAGGAAAGTTTTCGTTCATATCGCATCGTGGGTGGTAATGTAGGAAAAAAAAAATTGATTCACATGTGTATTTAGGTTTAGACCGATGTTGTTACTTATTATACCTAGTTGGTAGTGACCCTGCCTACGAAGCAAGAGGTCCTGGGTTCGAGCCCCGGTAAGGGCATTTATTTGTGTGATGAGCTTGAATATTTGTTCCTGAGTCATCGATGTTTTCTATGTATTTAAGTATTTATTTCTCTATATAAGTATCTATATCGTTGTCTATCCATAGTACAAGCTTTGCTTAGTTTGGGACTAGGTTGATTTGTGTAAGATTGTCCGCAAATGTTTATTTATTTATTATTTATTTATACCTAGTTTTGCAACTAACCAATAATCCTTTGAATTTATTCAGTGTATTAAAAACATTAAATTCAATTTTTTTCAATTGACCTCGATATAAATCTAAACCGAATCCAACCTGCAATTTTAATTCTCGAAAGCCGAACCAAACAGGGGGGTCCCTCAAATCGGCTTACCGATAAATTCTTTAAAACAAAACCCCTACCGGGAATAATCATTCCGCCCTATTTTAATTATTAATATACCGCTGAGAGCAGATTACGGTATTAAGAAAAACCTAATGGAGTTGAAGTAGATTTATCTTAGAACTGCGGCGTGGCGAAGAAAGGCTTTGGAACAAAATGAATGTGCATTTAGTTTGTTGTGTTGATGCCTACTCCATTTTAATAAACTTTTTGAACGTAACCTATTATTTATACTTGTCATTGTCATTTGGGGTTTTTATATTGGGGAAAAATACTTGACAAGTGAAGTCACTAAACAAAGTAAAGTGATTTTAATATTTCATTAAATGACGCCGTGGAGTGTTTGAATTAAAATTACAATATTTCCATAAGGATAAGGTGAATAACCTTTAATAAAAGGAAAAGTTGGCAACGTGGCACATAGCGCTCTCCTTTTTCATTACATCCAGCCAGATTTTTGATTACAATAGAATCTACAGTTTCCAATATTCTAAATTCAAATTCGAAGTATTTAAAATTCGAACTGGCTCGGACTGCGGCGCTATGAAGAGAATTTAATAGGCGGTTTTATTGATATTCCGTATCATACCAGCAATTTCGTCGATAAAGTGGGGGCAATATATATTACGTAGCAAAATACAGTCTGGCGACTATAATATATCAGGTATCTGTTTAAATCTCTGGTACCTCTAGAGTAGGTAGGTACCTAAAATATGTAATATCGAGAAACTATGGCCAACAACAGCTATTATAAGACGGATAACCTTTTTTTTTGCACAGGACACCTAATATATTATTCAGAATTTAACCAAAGTTGATCTATATAAGTCGGTATACCATAAATGAGAGCTGTGGCGAAATCCATCCTTAACAAACCCTTTAATGTAATTAAAAAACGTAGCGATGCGACCATAAACAATTTACTTTTTCGCGAATTTCCCATGTGGAAAATCTAAGGTACTCCGCGCGGTCGATCACCCTGGCTGTTTGGGCTTCGGGCCTTCGGCTTATTACGGTATAATTTAATGTTTTGTTTTTTTCCTACGTTGTTTTTTTTACGGCGGGCAGTCACGGCAGTATCGACCAGCCAGGGTGGTTTTCTATTTCTAGAGCGTGTAGTTTGGCTATTTTTAGTTTTGTAAGCAATGGAATGTGCGCTATGGAGACGTTACATGATTAAATAAAGCGTTTTGATCATTAACAACAGGTATAGTTGGTTGCAAGTGTGTTCAAACAACTATAGTCGACTATACTGGTATGTATAATACCAGTATACCACATTTCCGCCGTGCGCCAATTTTGTTGCTTGGTTAAATATATTATGTTAGAGTTTTATTGTCTAATTATTTTGGTAACAGTGAGGTTCTGATTTTCACAGTAGATATTTTAAGTAATCAAGTTTATTGCATTCATGTTGTTACATAGATATTACATTTTAGATAGTAGAGGTCTCAAACATGAGCCCTGTAAGGGCATCGCAACTAATCTTATACACTAATTAAAACGAATGGTATAAAGCCTGAATTGAAGAAACATGAAGTATGTTAGTGATCCAAATATACATGAAATTTTTTTGCTTAAATTATACATGGCTCGAGTACACCAACATTATACCATGATTTCTAACCATGATTTCTATTGATCAGCAATTTTAACAACACTATTATAACGATAAGATAAATAAATAAATCCGATACCTACTTATAGTAGGTATTGTTTGGCTCGTTAAGCAAAGCACAGCTCTCTATAATACCTTCTATATTTGGTTTTGAGTTATGTGATTACTAAATGATTTAACATTAATTAAAAAATGTACATTGCATTGTATTATCAAGTAAAACCGTTTGTATTTTAAAATTCTATCACTCACGCTCGCGCGCTATTAACAGTAATTTAAATATTTTTAAACAATGCGTTCGTAGAAATAAATCGCGTCGAGCGTTTTGAAACGCGATATTCTCCCGCACCGCGTGGCCGGCGGTGCCCCTCGCGACAAATTACCGCGTCCAACCCTTGACCAGATGAGTGCTGTCGTAAATCTTATCTATTAAACCCGCCCGAGCGTTAGTGTGGCCCAAGTTACTAATATTTGTCAATCCGTGCCAGCGGTTTCGTAGCGCTACGAAAAGCCGTTTCGAAATGAAAATGTTAAGGAACATCTAACTGTGAAATTAATAATTATTATTTCAATAACGTCCAGTTTTCTTCTGGATACAAAGGTGGACAGACGCTCCCGCAAAAACATAGTGCATATGTATACTAATATAAAATTTCAGAGGGGCTCCTTCAATCATGCAAACTTTATGTGAACCTAACCTAATATGCCGTTCCTCTAACAATCTAACGACACAGTTTTTACCATGAATCGTATAACTAGTTACTTATTGCCTACAGTCAAGGAAAATGAAATACGAGTATTCTTTTTTGCTCTTATCACGATGACAATTAAACATGGTACGTGTTTCAGTTGTAGGCACGCATTCACTACACTTCGATAATGTCACTTCTAAGCAAAAGTCTCGCTTTGTCGATGTCAATTAGGACGATTTCTAATAATGGCATTATGGAAAAAGCGCCTTATTACCACCACCAAAGTGGGAGGTTTTGCTTAGGAATGACAGATATATTTATGTTTCTTGTCCTTTATCAGTATAAAAATGTATAGGCTAGATCAGGGGTCGGCAGCAACCTCTTAGCCTTTTAGCTTACAAATTGACGCGGGCCGCACTTCTTAATAATTTGTGACTTTATCAGGTAATTTCAAAATCTTAAATTCAACGACTTTTACATAACAAAATAGCCAGGAAGGCTCGCGGGCCGTAAGTAAGGACCGTATCGGAAAGAAAGTAGACAACTTTAGGCATCCCTAAAAACTGGTACGTACATAAAATCGGCATATTTTTTTTTAAATAACGCACTATATCCTTTTTTTTTAATTGCAACAAAAAGCAATTACTACTTTCGTCAAGCTGTCAACATGGGGCGAATTAGCTTACATGTTCGTAAAAATATTTTGGACGATTGGTGCAAAATAAAAGGTGTGACGATTAGAAAACAAGTTAAAAAGTACGACTTGAGTCCCGCGGGCGTGCACAAGATAATAAATAAATTTGGTGACTTCTGTACTCTCGAAGAGTCGATCACGTAACGCATTGTACGAACGTCGGGTAGGTCTAAATGTCACTTTTTATATGGAAAATTGACAGATAAATTGTACCTAAATCTGGAAGAAAACCGGGGACAACCGACTTGGCATTAGAAAAGAAAGTCGTAAGAATGTTTAAACAATATCCGTCCCTTTCAATTCGAGATGCGGCAAAAAAAGCCAAAACTTCGTCGGCTATGATACAAAGAATCAAACTAAGATGCAACCTAAAAACCTATAAAAAACGAAAACAACCAAAACGAGATGAAAATCAAACAATAGCTGTCAGAAAACTGCCAAGGAAATTATACGAGCGTATATTGACCAAGAAAAATCAGTGCATTATAATGGATGACGAGACCTATTGCAAATTGGACTTTAAAGCCTTACCAGGACCTCAATTTATTACGGTGCCGGCTTAAAGAAGGTTACTCGAAAACATAAGGCCATCAACATCTAGAAATTCGGCAAAAAAGTATTAGTGCAGCAAGCGATTTTTTAATGCGGTATGCGATCGCAATCCTTCTTCACTACAGGGACTTTGAACGCTACGGTATACCGTGACGAGTGCTAACAGAAAAGATCACTACCACTAATAAAGAAGCACAGGACTATTAGCATTTTATTTTGGTCAGACTTGGCTTCTTGTCATTACTCTAAAACAACGAAGGAATGGTATAAAGCCGATAAGGTAGAAGTAGTGGATAAGGAGATGAATCCTCCCAAATTGCTCAGAAGTTCACCCAATTGAGCGATATTGGGCTATCATGAAACGACACCTAAAAAAACGTCAAAGCTGCCACCTCAGTTGACAACTTTAAAAAAAAGTGGAACAGGGCATCAACAAATGTGTCAAAAGTGATCGTCCAGAATTTAATGAGACACATCAAAAAAAAAGTTAGGTTGCAGGCAAAATAGATATAATACGACGAATTCATTCAAAACAGTTTTTATAACTGTTTTTATAACACTATATTGTAAATTGAATGACGATACCTAGTGGTTGACATATTTGTTCTTTTGATTTTGTTTTATTTTTATATTTACTCGTTATTGAGTAAATTTGTTGACATTGTAATAATTTAATATTATATCTTTATTTTTCTTTGTTTTTGACGATCGTGATAAATAATCTTATTTTTTTGACATGAAAGCAAATTTGTAATGTATTTTTTTATCATGAAATAAATAATCTAATCTAATCTAATAAAGATTTTATTTTTCAGTTTCTTATTGTTTCATCATCAGTTTTCACACATAATAAAAATAATAACATTTTGAAGTTGTCTACTTTCTTTCCGATACGGTCCTTAAGGGGCTCGCGGGCCGCCAGTTGCCGACCCCTGGGCTAGATGCTAAGCGAATTTGTGGTCCTCAATATTTCAACGATCATTTAATAACTCGCTGGCCGTTATCACTTGGTCCACCCGCCCCCACCCTGTATCAATGTCCCCTAATTGTATATCCAGGGATTGTGACCGCGCACCTGAACTGACGTTACGACGCACCGTGCAGACTGTTGGCAGGAAAAAAGTGGATTTGAGTTACCGGACAACCATTCGTTTATCGTACGACATATTTTTCAATGCTTTTCGGTTGTTAGGAACTTTATGTACTTAATTAAAACCTTGCGGTGGCCATTGTCATGGCCAATGCCATGTCAAATATGCACTAGTTTCCCGCCAGGGACGAAAAAAAATTGCCTATGCCAATTTATGGAATTAAGTAATCGATTGGACCTCGGGCTCATTTAGGATGCAATCAAAATAGGAGAGATAAGGAGGAACATTATGTATTTGCACAACTAGACAGTACTTAACCTAAGAATTACGAAACACGAAGCATCAAAGAATTTACGATAGCCGTTGTAAACAAATCATATAATATGCAGGTAAACAGCGAACTCCATAAACTGTCTCGGTAAACGTCAAAATTTCAAATTTGGAGCGCGGCGTAATTTAGGCGCGTTCACAGATACGGCTTAGTTACACGAACGTGTACATTTTTAATATATTAGCGAAGTGGGTCAGGTGCACACCTGCCACGTGCGCGTCGTTTGGGACTCGTTGTGTAGGTACGCACCTTTATCTGCCGTTTGTTGTCAGAATGTAGATCATGTGTGGATGGCGTAATTTGTCATTTTGAGGAGCATTTTTGATAAAATTTGCTGTTGAGAGTGTGGACATTTGGTGCGAGGTTAGCTGCTGTGTTTTGACGATGGCTCATTTGTCACTTTCATATTATTGTTATTGTTTGAATTCACAAAATATAGTAGGAATGGATTGAATGTGTGACTGAAAGTATATTTATTTTATGGGTTGATTTGATACTATAGGACGGGAGCTTGACGGGAGGCACTAACGCAATCATAATGTCATTCGTTTCGTTCGTTCAATTAGTTTCAGCTTTCACGCACTTATCTATAGCAATTTGGAGAACCGTGGTTCGTCGATTATATTTACTTTACAATTTATGTAAATACGTAACCCGTGTACTACTTTCTTCTTCATTGATTACTTAGCTTACATTTTTTATATTATTTCGGGGTTCAAGTACAATATGTATGATCCAGTGCTGTATTCTTAAGTAGATATAAATTAATTTCATCAGAAACCTTATTGTTCCATCCATTTAATCCCTCAAACTCCGCTAACTCAACCTGCACTGACGCGCGGATCTCGTCAGGGCCTATTTGCGACCTCTCGTTATCGGCAGGTGGCAACCCTGCCCTAATTGGGTCTGGTGAACTTCTAGCATTTCTGAGAGCCTAGTACGATTTTCACTACCTTTGGTAAAAAACATGGATGCAAATACATATTGCATACGCAATTACGCATAACGCATAAAGTGAGTACCTACTTGTGTAGTAAAGTTATAAAAATGTGTCAAATTATTTGTATTGAGTATATTTTGAAACAACCTGTTTTTTGCGCGGGTAGATATGCAATGTAGTTAGTGGCTTCGGATATTTTAATAATGTCCTACAAATATTAACAAGTGGTTTTTTTTCTAGTGTTCCATTTAGAAGTTTTGATGGTGTGGCATAAGTGCATTTTAGATTTTAAGTTTGGCAATTTCGCTATTATTCCGTAGGATGCAATTGAATCTAATCGTAAACTTTGATTTTGAGCATAGGTACTAATCGGTCTAAGCTGTGACTTGATGATTTGTAAAATAATAATTTAGTAACCCATGATAATGTTATCCAGTCCATAAGGTATTCTTTTATTCAAAGAAGCGAGGTGGTTTATTACCTTCCTAGACGGATATAAATCCTGGCGAATGCCGAATTGATCTGGAAGAAAGCCAGGAGTAACTTTTGTCCGCAATTGCCAATAATTAACCAATTTGAAAGGATCTTGGCATCGAATCTTCTAGATTCTAAATCCCAACGATAAAGTCAGGAATATATTCGTAGGTATAAACGCATAATGTATCAAATAAAAAGTTTATTATTCACCAATTAGGGCCAGTGTTCGAGTCTGACATATTGTAGTCATCTGAGTTCGAGTTGTGCTTAGAAATACCAGTATTTTGACCCGGTAAAGTATGGGTTATTTGTATTAGTAAAAGCAATTTCCTAAAAAAATTCACTGATTATGTCCGGCTCGAAGGACCATTTGGACGTATGCCCGCATTTGTTGTTCATAACCTGCTGTACCTATGTCATCAAGTACTCGCTATTATATTGTTTCTCATACTTTAACTAATATCACTGTTTAAACGAATCAAATTTAAATGTTTTTATACGTGGTCATTTAATAATTTGATACGGATAACAAATGCAAAGAAAATATGAACCGTGACCGAATGGCCTTAGGTGAGAATGTAACCCGCGCTCTATATTTTACCGGACCAGCGCTTTTACCTCTAGACCACCTGGGCCACTATAACATCGCAGCGAAGTTTTGCCTTGCATTCGCAGCCACTACTACCTACATGCGACTAAAGGGCTATTTAAATGGTGCAACAACTCGTATGTGATTTTCATTACATTGCGGGGCTGCGGGCTACCGAAATACGATGAATTCAATCAAACCCTACAATGTAATAAAACTCGCATACGATTTGTTGCACTATATAAATGCCCTTTTAGGGTGTATAGCACCAAACCGTCTGTACCTAATCGTAAGCGGTGTTCGTTAAAATCGAAATGTATGGAAAGTTTGACAAGTTTCTATCGGATGACAGCTGCTGGCGCCATACTTAACGTTGATCTGTCTGTAATCATCAGTTGTTGCCGTTGCAACCCGGCCTTAAACTATCGTTTAATGTGTAGGTGTTTCGTTGTGTGCCATACAGTATACTTACATATACATACAGGGTGTAAATGTAGTGCGAACTAAAATGGCCTCACTCTATTTCCCGTAGTTCGGCCTTGGCGCAGCATTAAACTTTCAGCCTTCAGCTGCATTATTAATCACGCTTAACGTCTTTTCGATTTACAAGGGAAATGCTTGCTTTGCTGAGCGATAAGTTTTTTCAGGCGATTAACTTGCCATGAAAGTTTGTGTTGTGTTCACGGCCAATATTCTTACAAGAGCTCGTTTTTCAATTAAGATTTACAGTTTAATACCAAGCCTATCTTAACGTGTCTCGTATTCACACACACAACACATTTACATTTAGTATATTTCACTTTGTATTAAAACAAGTGAGAGTGTAAGAGCCAAAAAACGCATGTAGAATGTTTCAGGTACCTAACCATGATTAGAATGGTTATACATTGTTATAATAATGGTGACTCCCTTTTGATGCATACTATGCAGTTATTTAGTCGATAGTGACTAGAATGTGTATAACGAATATAAATATATATATAAGTATATATTTTTCAAGAAGGTTCATGACGCATATTCAATTTCAAATTTGAGATTGCAAGTTTTTTCCAGTGGTATTGCTGCTTAAAAAAATACCTAGTTATCAGATAGCATGGCTTGTGGAATAACAGCTCCAAAATTGATTGATTGATTGTAATTTTTCCACGGTTAATTATCGGTACGACGGCGTGGCAGGCCGAGAAGGAGATGGCGGGAGGACCAGGGGACCGATTTTTGACTTTCGAGCGCTCGAATCTTTCACTCGAAAACTGACAAAAATCACGAAATGCTCTTTTGAAATAGCGATAGAAAATTGAAAAGCGAGTGGTATTGACCACTCGTATTCAATTCTATCGGTAGAAAGTTAGTGCCTGCAATTTTGACACTAAAATCGTATATACTTTTATTTAATTTTCGAGCGCTCGAAAGTCAAAAATCGGCCCCCTGGACGTATTTCACAACGATTGGCCATAGATTTCTCAGAATCGGGACGAGTGGAAATCAAGAGGGGAGGCCTTTGCCCAGCAGTGGTGGGACACTATGTAGGCTTCAAAAAAAAATTATCGTTAAATACATAATTTAAAGTCGTAAATGGACTGAAATAGCCTAACATGAACAAATACCCCGGGTAAAAAAGACTCGCAATAAAGCTGGAAATGGTACATTTTGCGGCCTGCATTTGATGTCGTCACATATTACAATTTTATTGCACTGTCGAAGCGTTTGAACAAGGTAAACGTGACTCTATTGTACAAGCTTACATGTACAACAACATTGCCTAAGTTATTAACATAACAAAAAAAAAAGTTATTGAATTCCATGGTGTTTTATAAATTTCGGCATAAAATTCAAAGGTGGTAAATCAAAAAATAATAATTTACTTTATTTTCATAAAGATCAATTGTTTACAGACATTTTCTTAACTACATGAATCTTTATAATTTTAAGATTGATAAATAAGGTGATATATTGCATAGTAATGGTATGGGAACCACCGTTTTATAGCAGTATAATTAAAGAGAACCATAAGACAATAGATTGATTGAAACCATATGTATGATAATCGGTAATCGATAATTTTTTATCGAATGTTTTTTTTTTGCAATGTAAATAATGTGTGTATGTGTATACATGTGTTTTTGATATGGGTGCCTGAAAAGAAAACTTAATTTATTTTATTAATTATTTTATTTTGAATCAATCAGTATCTGTAGAAATTATCATTTTTGCTGCCAGGGACCCGTCTATCGCTTCTTAGTCGCTTCCTGCTACATAGTACGAGGAAACGACGGGATCGGCTACGGGGGTGGCGATTCTTGGCAGTGAATGTGTTAATAAAATAGGTTCGCCGATTTGGCAGCCGACAAATGAAGTTGCGTAAAAGCTTCTAGAACATTATCCCTTAACCAAGAAATGTTTACATTTATCGCTACACGAGTATATTGTGTACCCTCTTCTATTACAAATATCAGGGCATTAAGGTAGTGGAGAAAGTTTTATTTTTCCGCCCACTTAGGCGTTTAGTTTATGGCGCTCGTTTCCTTATGCTATTTTGGCTTGAAATGGCAAAGGTTAACTTTACTCACTTGAACTTATGTTGACGACGTGTAGAAATTAAGGCTATTTTTCAATTGTGATGTTTTTGTGCTCCGGCACGCACGAGTTTTAATACAATCATGTTTATGTAATGGAACTTGCCTGACACAATTCGTTTTTAAAGTGAAACTTTTATTACATCGCCTCGAACTTTTTCGTCCATCTATCGCATGTCGCATTACTAAAACAAGTGACAGGCGCTCGGCAGAGCAGCCAAGGCCAATATGGCGGCGAGTTTCACTTGCATTGTGGTTTCATAAAACCACACAATTGTTTTTTTTTTTATGAGATTTTTATCACGACATTTAGAGCTAACTATTAAGTGACATTAAACTCTCATTTACAAAATATTTTTTTTCCCATATTCTTTCCGTGATAGGTACAGTCGCCATCACATACATAGGTACACTTTAGGTGTTCAAAAATATCGGCACATGCACCCTAAGGTCTTGAAAATAGAGGTGTGTTCCGATGTTTGTGACGTGCTTGTTTGCTCCGATGTATGTGATGGCGACTGTACCCTTCATTTACACTCGAAAAGCTTGCAAGTAAATTGGCAACCAAAGGTAGGTTTATTCAAAGCGTTGTCGCACCAACGCTTAACTTTATGACATGTTCGTGATGTTCGGCGTCAGTTCATCAAAGATGACAAAAAAAAAATAACCTTAGCGAGATTGAAAAAGTTTGTACAATGTTTTGTACAAAAGAGAAAAGTGTCGCTCTTAAGATGGTCAACCTTGTCAAATTAAAACGTCTGGCATTCTAATTTGATACGTCAGCTAGACGCGAATGGAATGTGTTAAATTTTTATGTTTAAAGTAGTATATATACACTCAAGAGCAAAAGTTTCGGGTCGATGAAATACCGTCATATTTCTTAAAATAGTCCAAATGTTGTACAGTTTTTAAATCCTTTTGTTCAAGCAAATTGGACAGGTTCCGTTAAAAGTCTATAATTCAATATCAAGTAATCATAAAACGGAATGACACCGCATAGGAATCAATCCTAGTACTCATATTCAATACTAGTAAGACAGCCAGCGCCATTGCGACGGGAATCGACAACTGTATTTAAAAGATTCATGTCATGGTTCATTCGTTTTTACTCGTTCATTGCAAATCGGGACGGAGATGTGATCGCGTGCTTTGAGGTTAGAATATTCATTTTTCAGGGCGAAAGGCCCAGACTCGTGGGAGTCAGTGTTTTTTCATATAATACAACAGTGTAAATGGTCATCATCGTTTAATTTCAATAAACCTCAAAATCATTCGAGTGGTACGTGGCGGGACTGCGACGTGTCATTCGTGGTGGCCCAAATTTCATCATCCATCCACGGCGTGGTGGGTGACTGGCTGACGACGGGCGGTTCCAGGGCGGAGTTGCTGCGACGGCGGTCAGGAGGTGAGGTGTCCGGGACGGAGCCCCATGGTCAAGAGTATTTTGGTAACCCATGAGCGGGACCACACTATATATCAATCATTTTTGTTGGACCCATGACGGGATTCCTTTATTTATTCATCATTATTAGTTGGACCAAGAGGGGATCACTTCAGGCTAGGACAGCACCCCCTATTTATTCAACACCTTTCATGATCTTTATTAAATTTTACATCTAAACTGCCGAAACAACAGTAAAAAAGAAACACGTTACCAGGTTTAAATCTGACTCGTAAAAACCCATGAAAAAAACAACGTTAACGGAGCGAGATATCGCAAAAATCGTCATTTTGGATGTTGATATCTTTATGATAGGATCCCGGAAATTGCTAATACATTTGGGTATTACGAAGACTAGTATGTTATGTAAATAAGACTAGTGAAAAATATTAAAAAAAACCTATTGCGGTTATTTAATTTAAGGTGACCCGAAACTTTTGCTCTCGAGTGTAGTATTATCGATTCTGTACTTTAGGGAACCACTTGGGTTCATATAAACTTGCTTAAGTATTTCTTTTATTGTTTTATTATTTACACTGCTCACAAACTGTACATTTCAAATAAATAGTAACTTGAAAGAAGCTAGAATGTGGCATGTTAACAGCAGCCACAAGGCAACAATATAGTGAAACATGAAAATGTCTTTTCAAAGAACTAACAATACAAGTTGTGTATTCGGGACACAAACATGCACCCGCATTGTGCAAAGGTTGGCATTGCTGGCCTGGCAATTTATAAAGCTTACTATCAAGGTTGACAACAAACTTACTTCACCAATAAATGAAACCCAAGAAAATACTTGGAAAAAGGACGCTTCAATTTTTTTTTTAAATTTCAAATGATTTAATATATAAAGATAAACCATGAACGCTGTTTAACCATAGAAAATTGTGAAGCCATGTGTTCCTATTTCCCTACAATCTTCATAATTACTGAGCGTTTTTGACGTTTCATAAAAATCGCAGAACGGCGCGCGAGCTGTGTCGCGGCGACACAGACTATCCGTCTTTTTCTAAGCTTTCAAATTAAAAAGAGACAGATAGCAAAAAATAAAATATTGTTTTTCAAATATTTTTTTTGGCAACAATTTTACCTAAGACATTACTCGCTGGTCAGACTTTGGTAAAGGGATGAATGATATACATCCGACATAAATGCGATCATGTCAATATCTATGCGATTATGTCCATGCTATAAAAACTGACAGGGAAAAATCACTTCATCTAGTTGTTACTCTCAAGGTCAATTTATACAGGTCCCGAGCAGCGAGAGTCGACAGGTTATGAATCGCATTGCTGACTTCGGGCACAATGGCGAGCTGCATGCCGGCCGCATTGCAATCGGGTTTTAGCGTTCTTTACGCACGAGGTAAGGAAACCGAGTATTGTGCACCAAGTTTTGCTGACTGTAATAAAGTACAGCAAAACTTGGTAGTTACATTGGAGAATTGGAGATACATATCTCGGTAGTTTTAGGGAAATTATCAGCAAAGTTGCGCACACCTACGTACAAGTTTCTAAGCAGGTGTGCGTAGCGAATACTTTACTGATTTTACATACAGTCAACAGAAAAAGAAAAGTGACCGCCTCTGCTTAGAATTTTCTCCGCTGCTGGATGTACGTTAGTGGCTCTTTAGCTCTTGGGCTGCGATTCCAGTTGTCTCTAAATGATAGAACAGGGTATCCCTAAGATATCGCTTAACTTTCATGCCTCTCTCATTTGAAATACAGAATCTTAAAAAAGGGATAATCTCTAGTACATGCCGTTGGCAGCATATTTCGAATCGGGAACAAGCAACTTGATAGTTTCTGATTTTCTTTGAATATCATTAAGTAACTAAGGTACTTGTTTGTCATGTCGTCCTAGTATCTATCTATGCTATATCAGTGCCAGTCGAGTCTCAAGCGTCCATTGGTTACAATCAAACGGTCTGTACGTCTGTTTGCCACCAACGTAGTACAAAAAGATATTTCGGTGGTCGTTCCCATGTTGAACAGTGTCCAGTTTCCTATATATTCTACTTGGCTGTTTTTTTCAGGGCGTATTACATAACCAGTTTGTGGGTTACGGTAGGGAAGGCACTAGAACAAAACAATGGAGCACAATGGAACAATAAGTGGCGAGCGGAGGGGCTTTTAGCGAGGCGTTCGCTATATCGTGGTATGGGTAAGGCTGTGGCTTTAGTATTGTGCCCGCTTCCGCTTATGGCCTTGTTTATGTTCGACAAGTTCAATTCATGACACGGCCCAGACCTTTTTTCAGTCTTTTTTTGCAATTTTGTTTGTAATAATTGTTAAAACGAATTTGAATTTACGGACACGAGACGCGTCAGAAAAGTCCTAGTCGCCTGACGGCGTGTCGCCGAATGTGGTCTGTACATAAATTGTTGTGTCTGTGCATTGTGTTGTTTTATATAAGTATCTACATCAGTGTTCGATTTTGTGATTTTGTGTTTTTTTTTGTGTTTTTTTGCGACGATAAATCTTTTTTTATTTATTTATTTTATTTATAAACAAGTCCTATGGTAGATGGATGACGAGTGGATCAGATTTTAAAGCTATCGTGTGTGGTGTTACGCTTAAGGTTTCCTTGGTTACTTTTAAATATTGATGATTTTGCAGTTTATGTTGGCCTTTGCTAATACATATTGGTCAGTAATGCTACATTGGTTGGACCACACAACCAAAGTAAAGACCGATTACCATCACTATATTTAGCCTAACCCTGCCTACGGTGTACACCAATGTTTAAAATTGATCACTTTGTCTCTGCAGCGGGGCCAGCACATCTGTCGGCGTGGTGCGTCGCGAGACGAGAAATCTAGTTACAACCTAGTTACCCCCACATACAAATCTGCACAGGGCTGTTATTCGCTACGCGTTAATGCGACTCACCAGGAAACTAGACCTCTATACCTTCGCTTAATTACCTACGCATCGCGGTGTCAAGGTATGATTGTGGGTGAGCGTTGAGGTGAGCTTAAAACAAGTTACAGAATAGGGGGGCAGTACGAATGAGTGAGGAGTCAATGAGTGGCGCGCTACAGTACTTGGCAGTAAGTCCAACTATAGACACAGATATCCCAGATATAATGTACGCATTTGTGATGTATCTGGTGTTTAAGCTTTCAACTATCTTCAAACCTACAGCAACTAGATTTGGTAATACGCAAATCGCTCACGCTTCCGCGCACGGCCCCGCTAAAGCCTACACTGGTAACCAATCGGAAAGCGTCACTTCACACGGCTGACAAAGCGCGAAAACCTCTGAAAGGCGATATATTGCTGTATATTGATTTATATCGGTTTATATTCGCTGCTTGAACGGGCACGTTTGAGCTTTTAATGGTCTTGTCAAATATAAGGTGCCACGGACTACAATCCATTATTTTTTATTAATCGGTAATGGTTGATGTTTTAAAAATAATATACAATCTGTAGGATTAGCAAAGACATTTCCTCTCAGAGCATAGAAAACTAGAGAGAGGACAAGCCGCCGGCGGCCGTGTCGCAGCTGTATGCTCAATGGGCATACACTGCTGTGAACGATGCCCCGTCCGCCTTGCTGCGCTGAGACGGGCAAATCGCCAGCCACCTAACAATGGGCGTTTTTAAAAACGCGGCGTTCAAACCGCGCGGGTGAACCGCGGCGTTTGAACCGCTCGCCGAACGACCAACAACACTTTTGGGAGTGTCAATCCCCGTAGCTCTGCTGCGCTGATGGTGGGTGGGGTGATGATAAAAGGCAAAAGGATTTGATAATAAAGATATAATTTTCACTGATACACGAGTTTACAATTTACTAAATAGGAGCTCTACTTGTTGGAGCTAGCGGGACACAATTTGTACTGAGCCCTGGAGCCTCTTTTATACCCCTAACTCGATCCAAGTCGAGGGAGCTTAGGCACGCAATATTTTGTTGGTTTAGGCCAATTAAATAATTCCTAATTTATGGCATAAATTAAGGCCTCGCCTACTTTCATTATAAAAAAACCAATTAAACATTCTACATTCCAATAAGAAAGCCTTGTTGGGACAATTTTACTTTCAGGAGGGAGCTATGGCCGTAGCCTTATATAATGCTGCTGCTTTCAGCCTCCTGACGTGTTATTTCAATTTACAGGAATTATTTTTACATATATTTTAGGCAGACCTTTCTACGTATAATAGGCTCTCTTCGGCTCTAATTACTGAATTTACATATAAATTGTTATAGTACTTCTTTTAAAGTACGGCGCGTCACATGCGCTTTAATTTGACGTATCATTCACTATTCTAGCTTAAACGGTTATATAATTATGCCTGTTTAAGCCGAGCACAATAGGCGCATTTCACCATGACGACCTGTCACTTTGCAATTCTTCCATACAATAATATTAACCAATTAGGAAATCTGACTCGAACTTGACCAATACGTTAAAGGCTCACGCTATGGTAATGCCTTCCTGATATACTCGGGCTTATTAATTTACATTGCATTTTTCCTCCTAAAATGAGGTTTCCTATATGCCCAGGCATGTTCTGGGGTCCTATTTATTATTAATATTCACAAATAAGCTTACACAAGCAGCGCAATTCGCGTTACGCTACTTGTGTAATCATTGCTGCCTCTATTGGCTTGAGTGAATTTAGGTATGCTAGTCACAGATGTGACTTGTTCACGGACTCGCTATAGATATAGTCTCGAGTTGCCGGTTCCTAAGCTCATTTGCCCGCGTCTCTCCCTCGGAGACGGGCGGCTCTCCGCAGAGCGATATTTATTCAATTATTACAATGGGTACTTCGTACCTTTAGCCTCCCTATGGGCTATTCAATATAAATGTACTGTCGGTACATGGTTTTAAAACAAATTACTCGCTTTCCAAATTAGCGGTAAGCTTTATGAACTGAACTATTGCGTTATCGCATTCTAACTTTAAATAGGGTATTCAAAATACTATTAGGTATTACTTATTTATTATTACCATAATAAATTGGGATGCTCTGTCCCTCTTATTCTTAGGCATACATCTCCCTCTCACGTCGGCCACTCGCAGGTGGCATGGAAGGTGTGTTCTGTCGCGCACAACTGCCATACTGTGCACGCGTGCTGATCGCAGAGAATATTACGTTTTTTCCCAAAATGCCTGATATGATGCACGTTTATTGTCAAATAAGCGTGTAGGTATACAAGTGTGTGTGTTTTAGATGTGTGCGTGCTTTGTCTTGTCAATTACTTGGGCGTTGTGTGGGTTAATGTACTTGCGACAGGCTCACTCTATACAAATCGGCCGCCATGTCCGATCTCCTTATATTCATACATCTGTGCATTTCCCGATGCTCCCAAAGGAATTGTCACTTCTTAAACAATACGTTTTTCTATGTATGTGACGTTAGTGAGTATGTGAATCATTGTCATATGATCCACGTACTGACAGTCAAGCCCTATTAAGTACCTACTGTCCTTATTTTATAGTATTTACTAACTTTAGGCTAAGAAACTGTAGGTAACTAACTTTATCTATGATCCCAGTTGGTCGAAATAAATATGTTGAATTGAATTATCATTTATATCTATAGGTGGGTTGTTTTAAACCGCTGGTAGGTAATCGTAGGTAAGTTACGTTCGTTAACATTTGACTGCATGGAAAAATGTACAGTTCCCTATTTGATGACAGCTGCCGGTGCTATATTTTAGCGGTATATCGGTAGTCATCTTGTTTTAAAGATGAATGATAATGATAATGATAATAATGATTTATTGGTTCTTGAAAAACTTAAATTAATTACAAACTTCTGCCGAACCACAATGCGGTTTGTTGGCAGACGAAACCTTCCCGTCCGTCGAAGTACCGTCTTACAAATATCGAAGCCAAGCGTATCCGCTCTTAGTGCCCAGACACGCGTCTGAAACGCTGTAATCCAATTTTTCACATTTCCCTGCCAGCCTCGTCAGCTCGCGTAAAATAACTTAAGGCTTTATCTCTTCTAGCCAGAAATCCGATCAGGAAGACCGCCCACCTTAACCAGACCCGCGACAGTCTATACACATCCAATTTCCCTAAACATTCCTCTTTAAGCTTCACGATAAGACGGGTCTGCTTACCCTGGTCGTTTCTTCAAGGTTCAACTAAGATGTAACAATGAGTATGGATTTGTAGAAGGTATGAAAGGGCTTGAACTCTTTAAAGGCGATTGGAATATTAAGAGGAATCTATTGCCTTTGACGTTAAGCCGTGAATGAAGATTGGCTTCAATGTGGATTGATATTCTGGTGATTTAGTTCGGAATATGGCCGGGAAACTATTGAAGAGGTAAACCAAAATGAGCTAAAAGTGACGATATTTAGCATTACTGAATACCGTATTCAACACAGCTGACTGTCCAACTCTGTTGTTTAAGAATTTTTTGTTGATTGAAGTTTAAACTTTTTGAATGGAAATAATTAAATTAAAAACTACCCCCCTAATTAGGACTATATTTATAGCAAATATCAGCTTTCTATGTCAAACGGTTTTTGAAAAAACTGTCTATGACGTTGAGTAATTGGAAAAATGTGTTTTCATTACAGCTTACATGCTTATTTATGACGTACCTAGTAAGCTTTCTCCATCCTTCTTTGAATGCCTGTCTCTTGATTCAATTATCTAGATCAGACATCAGTCACTTGTCCTTGTTCTACAATATCTAGTTTTCCCTCTGGTTTGGAAGGTCAGATGGCAGTCGCTGTTGTAAAACAAGTGCCTACACCCAAAGCATGGGATTAGGTCCCAAAGCGGACTCCGGACTCCTAAGGGTACAACCGGGAAACGACAACGATGATGATGATTATCAAACAAATAGCAGCCATTTTCATTACACCAACGTAGTGGTCATTGGCGTGACCATTAAGGCGGTTATTACTGCTAATCGGCCGAACGTTTCTCATTATTGGGCACAGGTGGCGCTAATGTTGTGGCTACCGCCATCGATGGGATTTTGTGATTATTTTGTGTTAAGTTATTATCCACCGTAGTATTTCTCGCTGGTAGAAAATCATGTTTGCAAAAATATGTTGTCTATTAATTAACCTTGAAAAAAAAAACGATTACGACGGGTATACTAAGCGAAACTTTTCTTACCGATAGATTAAGGCTTTGTTCTTAACAGCTTCTGCTGTCTTCAGATGTAAGAACACAGTATCAGTGCCTGATAATGGGATATGTCAGTCACCGGTGACTGACATGGCAGTCCGCGAGGCAACGATAATCTAAAACACCTGCGAAGGTCCCTTTTCCGTAACGAGTATTTTTGTTTTGCTTGGTGGTAAGATTCACTTCATAAAATGACACAGCTGTCAAACATTTGTTGTGAAATTTATATAATTTGAGTTTTTGGATAATTTATGATAGTTTGAGGAGGAGTTACATAGCTATCCGAAAATGTCGGATAGCTCGAAACTAAAATTAATAATGACCCGATAATGATAATTAAAACGTTACACAAATCCAATCACAGTTCAACACGAATTTATCCGAAATCTGTTATGTAAAAGTATTTAAATCTACTTTTACACGCGCTTTGCTGTAGGCTGTTGCGTCCAATCAATGGCGATCCGTTTGACGCGCCGAACAATAACATGCTGCGGGCTAGCTGCCCTTTGTGCTGCGTGTCAAATTACATACGTCATGCTGTCTGCACGTGTACTCAAATGAGAACAGACAATTATTAGTCTTTATTAGTCAAACAAGCGCCGCAAATGAGCATTTCTTTAAAAAAATGCCACAATTTTTTCATGTTTGTTTTCTGAAACTTCTATTTATGTTAATACTGCTCACAATCACGAGCTCTTTTCATCACAATAAGAGAAAGAAGGCGCGGCGTGGGTAGGCCCCCACAAGGTCGACTGATGACGTGGTAAAGGTCGCGGGAGTCCGCTGGATGCGGGTGGCGCAGGACCGGCCATTATGGCACTCTTTGGGGGAGGCCTATGTCCAGCAGTGGACGTCTTTCGGCTGATATGATGAAGAGAAAGAAAGTGTCCCAAATCCCATAAAACATATATTTGCTCACCTAGTCACTTGACAACACCCAAACCCAATCAAGTATTTTTTCTCCTCTGTGTAGGAAGGTTAGATGGTAATAGCCCCGCATATAAAGTAGCAAACCTATAATATCTAGAATTATGTAAAGAAAATTCGAAAACTGGCTTAGGTAACTGAGGCTGTAACCGGTAAGTCACTATGATGAAGATTTCCATAGATATACATGCTAATAAAAAAAAATAGAAGCGCAGATCTGAAAATAATTTGTCAGGAAACTTGACCAATAAAACTGCAGCAGGCAGCATTGTTAGAGTTTGGCAAGTTTATACTAGTTGAACGCACTAGATTCAATTACGTCATAACACTTTTGGTCAGAATGTATGCGTACGACGTTTAGTGTTGCCGTGTAATTGAATCTAGTTGGTTCAGCTACTGGGGATGGCTAAAAAAAATATTTTTAAATAACTACGCAATCATTCAACAATTACACATTGTAATACGCTTTGAAACACGCACATACATAAGCGAAATGTGCCAAACTTCTCGTATTATTAAAATCAAGCGTACCTAAAAACAAGCGTTCGCAACGCTCTAGCCATTGACAACCTGTCTTGAGTCATCTCACCGCTCGTCTCCAGCGTAACCTGGTCTCTAGATTCATAACAAAACTGGTCTGATTTATTCTGGTTTATCTGAGACGTGTTGGTAAGAGTTGGGAATAGCCTCAGGTAACATTCGTCCTAATTGTTCAACTGAACTTTGATCGTTACGAGACTTCTCTTTTTGTCTCGTTGTAACAGGATTACGTTTCGTAGCGCGCTCGGCTCAGTTCCACTTATTAAATTTTGAAACGTTCCTTTTCACGAATAATATGTTTAATGTCGAGATTCTGGGACGCGGGAATTAAAATAAGACGCGTTTTCTTTATTGAGTGGAATGGATGTGTATTTTAGAGTAATGCAATGACCGTCTTTAGGGAAATTGTTTTTTGTATTACCTGGGAGGATGTTAAGGACTAGCAGTACTCGTACAGCTCGTACTTCACGAATTTTGGTGATGCAATTAAGATATATTTATCAAAAGTTTTAAGACATGATTAGGTATAATCCATCCTGAATACTAGTCAAAAGTATTTCACACTAATTAATGAGTGGCATGGCATACCTATGCTTTTACAAAAAAATATGTTACACAGAAAAATCGAAATTTGAATAATGTAATCTCACTTTTTTTTATACGTAAAAAAATTGTATGTATGACAACGCAATAAGATCCGGTTCGAAGGACCAAGAGTACCCCTACATGCTACGTGTCATCATATTATTTCTTACCCGTACTTTAATAGTACATTTCGATGCTAGTGCGGAAAGTATGTCATTACTTCACGAATGGCGAGATATCTTGCCACGAGCCGCAGGCGAGTGGTAAGACTCGGAACGAGTGAAGAATGATATTTCCGCACGTGTATCGAACGACGTTTTATAATACAGTTGCGAAAAAATAAGAAAAACAACAAGTAAGAAAAGTATTTAAAAAAAATATATTTGAACAACTTCATTATTTTTCAACTGTATTACAATGATGTTACAGAATTAATATAAAAGTTTTAAATTCCTTACTTGTTGTTTTTCTTATTTTTTCGCAACTGTATTAAAAAACGTCGTTCGATACACATGGAAAAGTAAAAAAACACTAGTGCGCAAAATGCAACTTTGCGCACGATTTGCAGCTACAAAAAGTACCACTTTTTGAGCAACTGTATTAAAAAATATTTTACGTCATACCTGGCCATAAAGTAGGAATTACCGCACGCTATGCGTGCGAAAAACCCCACTTCCTGGCCAGATAGAGACGTAAAATGTTGTACTCACCACGGGCGGTAATAAAGAAAGCCCCAGAGCGCATATTTATCGCCCTTGCCTTCGGCTCGGGCGTCAAATACCTGCGATCTGAGACATTCTTTGTTTAACCGCCCTAGGTAAGTAATGTACTATTCCATTACGTTAGATAATATCAAACGCATAGTTAGTACGTCATAAGGCGTGGCAATTTTATTACACGATTCAGGACGAAATTGGAGCTGTGAAAATAAAATTCTCATATATTCGCTTTATGACTCTCATACGGTGAGCTACCTGCGGATATTAATTTCTCTTTCATTTGTTTTTTTCGAGTATAAATCGCACTAACTGGCAATTGCTGAAAAAATCCATTTAAGCAAACAAATGCTGAAATTTAGCGTTGTAACACATGCGAGAAATTCTCACATCTATTTTGAACTTTACCTGTACTATTTTAGGGCTGAAATTTGATCGTGGGAATCATTGGTGCGTTCATTAAGCCGAAAGGTATGACGTTGAATTCTTCGCATTAGTCAAAGTTGCTTAAAGTGGCGCGAGTTAAGGTAATGGTGAAGGGACTTCGAAGTTAAAAGACGGTTAAAACAATGTTTTAAGTAGAGTTGAGGGAATGGAGGACGTGTTTCGAGTACAGTCGATGGCAGAATGTGTAAAATCATTAATTAAAAGAGATGAAGTTGAAATAAGAAGGAACTAGGTTTTGCCCGCGACTCCGTCCGCGTGGAAATCGTTTATATCGTAGCTCCATACAAATTTTCACCCCCCATTTCACATGATTTCCGGGATAAAATCTATCCTATATCCTTCCCCGGGACTCAAACTATCTCTATATCACATCTAAATTGTAACAGACAGACAGACAGATAGATTTATAATATTATGGATAAGAACGTCATTATTATCAGCCGATATAAGCCCCACTGGTAATCTATAGCTACAACTTAGAAGATTTGAAAAACCCCGTCATTTACATTTCAAAGTTCAATATCTCAAAAACAGCTGAACCGATTTTGTTGAAACATAGCTAAGAACCACCTCGATCACGTCAACTTTCGGATAAAAAACCGCATTCAAATCGGTCCATTCGTTTAGGAGCTACGATGCCACAGACAGACACACACATAGATACACAGACACACAGACACGTCAAACTTATAACACCCCTCTTTTTCCGTCGGGGGATAAAAATATACTGTATTAGTCCACAATCTTAACGGCTTCCGTAGCCCAGTGGGTAGTGACTCTGCCTACGAAGCTGGAGGTCCCGGGTTCGAATCCCGGTCAGGGCATTTATTTGTGTGTTTATCACGAATATTTGTTCCTGAGTTATGGATGTTATATATGTATATAAGTATCTATATGTATGTATCTATTACATATATCATCGCCTAGTACCCACAACACAAGCCTTACTGAGCTTACCGTGGGCCTAGGTTGATTTGTGTAAGATTGTCCCGTAATATTTATTTATTTATTTATTATTTATCTTAACACATTCACTGTCAACAATTTCGTAGCGCTAAGTAGAGGAAAGCGCCTACAATAGAGCGCCCTATAAGCGGGTTTCTAGCACTGAAAGTGTTAAAGGATGTATTGTAAAAACGGCATTTGTAAATATACCAGTATAAACCATGTACATTGTTAAAGTTAGGAACTAGTTTCGTTTGAGCATTAACACTTTCACTACCGGGAACCCTCTTACCGGGTGCCTACGCCATAGCTTCCTTCCGGTACTTAGCGCAGAGCGTAGCGATTCTTGAATGGACGTGTTAAAAAAATTCTTGCTTTTATAACCTCAAAAGCAGAGGCCTCTGTATGTGTGTTCTTGGTATTCGTTATACATTTGACGTCAGAGATATATCGGTATAATTTTTTCACTTAATAAGGTGCAAATGTCTGAGTACATCCTTGATCGTGTAATCAGTCATTTGAACGGTTTACGATGCGCTAGCCTTATAGGTATATAAAGAAAGAAGCTTTCTGAAACGAACGTTCATTTTAATACGAATAGAAACTTCCCGAACGAACTTCTGTAGTCAAGGCTGAGCCATCTCGCCAGCGCCATTGTGTCGCAGCCGACTTCCGGTGGTACTTCCGGTTTCATTCCTTATGAGGCTTGTTATTGATGATTCAGTTTAGCCTTTACCAAATCAATATTGTTTTTAGAGTTCCGTACTCAAAGAGTAAAACGGGACCCTATTACTAAGACTTCGCTGTCCGTCCGTCCGTCCTTCCGTCGGTCTGTCACCAGGCTGTATCTCAAGAACCGTGATAGCTAGAGAGTTTAAATTTTCACAGATTCTGTTGCCGCTATAAAAACAAATACTAAAACCAAAATAAAATAAATATGTTGTTTGCAAATAGTACGGAGCCCTTCGTCTTCGAGTCCGACTCGCACTTGGCCGGTTTTTATTTATATTTGTCGGTGGATTATCATATTTTTTAGTGCGGTTATACAAAAGAATGCAATTTTCTTATTCAAAATGCATCCCAGACCAATCGTTTATTTATTTATTTAGAACTAACGTTTATTTAAATGCCAATAGAAACTTCCCGAACGACCGTCTGTAGTCAAGGCTGAGCCATCTCGCCAGCGCCATTGTGTCGCAGCCGACTTCCGGTGGCACTTCCGGTTTTATTCCTTATGAGGCTTGTTATTGATGATTCAGTATTGCTTTTACAAAATCAATATTGTTTACTATACCAATCGGTGGATTATCATGTTTTAGTGCGGTTATACAAATGAATGCAATTTTCCTTTTCAAAATGCATCCCAAACCAAACATGTTTAGTTCTTAGTATATCAAAAATCAAAATCAATTATTTAGTCTGCAAACAGGCCACTGTTATTTACATGTCATATCATCTTAGAAACCGCCTAGTGGGCACTGCGTTAGTAGGCGCTTTCCTCTACTTAGCGGGAAAATCACGCGTAGCTTAAAGAATATGTTTATGTAAATATAGTTTTAATATCAAAATTATAAACTACGCATCGCGGCATCGGCTATACGCGTAGCTCTACTCAATTATTCTGTAGAGCTAGCTACGAACTGACCTCTACGGCGTATTCGTAGCGGTCTACCGCGCGGCGTAGCAATGCTTGTCAATCGGCGCGCGCGCCGAACAATACTCTACGTGCCGTAGCGCTACGAATCCAAGGGCCCAATGTCTGATAGCGATTTTGATGTATTTAACACATGCATTGCCAAGAATCGCTACGCTCGTAGCCGATCCCGTGGTTTTCCCGGTATGTAGCGAAAAGCGACTACAGCATAGGCGCCCGCTAGCCGGGTTTCTGGCATTGATAGTGTTAACACTCCCAAAGCCCGGAACCCGTCTTGCGAGCGCTCTGTTCATAGACGCTTCCTTCTACTGAAAGGGAAAACCAAGGCATCTGCTACGAGCAGTGAATGTGTTAACACATTCACGGCCACGCTAACCTTGTAGCGCTACGCCGTAGTCCGTAGTAGGTTAAACCTCGTATGTAGCGAAAAGCGGTCGTAGCGCTCTGACGCATATGTGTCGTCATGGACACTGAATGGGTTAAATCATATGCTCTCTTTTTCGTTAGTGCATAGCCAACTGTAAGTGCGACGTTTTAAACTTTAATTATATTTAATTGTTTGTGTCTATTTAAATATAATATAACGCGACCGAGAAGTTATTTCTTTACCTCACAGTACAATTAATAAATATGCATAGGTAATTATTGTTTAAGTGTATGACGCGAATATTAGTATTTTATGCAACTGTTGTATAAGAAGGGTCTTAAAAGGCGAGCGGCGTTGGTTGCGATGCGAGCCTTGGCGAGCATCGCAATTAAAAACGCCACGAGCGTTTTTAGACCAGTTATACACCGTTGCATACAATACTTTTTCTACGACAATTTTTAGATAAATAGCAGACTACAGAATAATTATTTTTTTCAGGCAGCATGTTTTCTATTCGTACATTTGCTACTCACGCAATTTCTTCAGGAGTGGAGTTATTAATTTATTCGACCATTTTATAAGGAACGTACACTTTTGTCTTCACAAACATGAATAAAATCTTAATAGTGTAGGACTAATAGTTTATCATCTTTCGTCTTTTCATTTTGAACTATATTTTGGTGGGAAATCGGAAATGTGACAGCTCTTGCTTATGGTTTGTTTTGTTTTTAATTTGTTTGCACTTGCCATCCGAACCAAACCGAATCCGGACCCGGACAGAATTCGAACTGTTTATTTTTATAAATAATACCAAGTATTTATAAAACATGCAATTTAACACACAATAGATGATGATTTATTATTATTGTAGTAAATAATTTATAATAGGTATACAAATGTTAAATCGTAAATAAATACTTTTATTTCGAAATATTTGTTTATGAAGTTGGCACCACTGCAATATAGCGGCCGATTTAAAAAAAGTTAAACAGTGCTTTTATGAAAAATGTATGAACCAAAAAAGTACGCTAAACAGTGCGTTTTTGGGCCATAGAGCATAGAGTTTTTCGACGACTTATTAGTGGTGTCATTGTATTTGAGCTACAGCCTATATAAATGACAGATAACGGTACAGGAGTAGAAAATAGTACATTACTTACCTAGGGCGGTTAAACAAAGAATGTCTCAGATCGCAGGTATTTGACGCCCGAGCCGAAGGCAAGGGCGATAAATATGCGCTCTGAGGCTTTCTTTATTACCGCCCGTGGTGAGTACAAAATTTTACGTCTCTATCTGGCCAGGAAGTGGGGTTTTACGCACGCGTAGCGTGCGGTAATTCCTACTTTATGGCCAGGTATGACGTAAATGTATTTATGTAATCATACACATATTCACGTCCCTATGATGATCTATCACGTGACATATTTCCGTGTTATTGGCGGCCATTTGTCGGCCTGTGACGTCACAGGTGTCATCACCTGTCATCGCTCAGACTCCCCTCGGGACCGTGTGTCATTTGTTTCCAATAACGCGAAATTTACGCGTTTTGTACGCATTTCTGATAATAACTGCTAGGTAAAATGTGTGTTTTATAAGTGTTTTTTTTACGTTTAAATGATTTCAATTGAATTCTTATAACTATACTCAAACAATACCTATTTAAAATCATTAATGTAACGTACTTATCTCTAACACATTTTTTATTGCATCCAATAGCTTACTACCAAGCGTTCAAATTTACTAAACTATGAAATGCATCAAAACTGAACTAATTTATTATATATGAATATATATAATATAGATATTTATTTTCTAAGGTATGTAAAAGTTGGGAATTTACATTAACAAAATTAAATTAAATCTTAAAACCATTGTCATGCCTTCGAGGCATTGTACCGAGGATGCTGGCGGCATTTCCTCGCTGAATTGCTATGCTGATGCATTGGGTCATCAACCAGACAGACGTGTCACGATTTCCGCAAATATTATTATTTTTTTACATAAATAAAAAAAACCATTACGTTGTACAGAAAAGTGTTTTCTTTTGTGGTAAGTATTGACACATTCATAGCAATTTTTAAAGACAAAATGAACTATGTCTGTTGACACAGTTTGTAACCGTCAATAATTGTTAAAAATACCATAAAAATGTTTCAGTACAATATCGCAAATTTAATTTAATAATTGCTATGAAATAAGTAACTCTGTACTTCTGTAGAACCATCTTATTCTACACAAACAATCACTTCGCCTTAAGTCGGTAACTTGTAAAGATAAAACATCGCACGAAATGTGTCAAAAACAAAACTCACATAATAATATTTACTTTTGTCACTACGAGGCATATTTGAAGACTCATCCAAACCAACTTATGTCTCTTTTAACTCTCCTTCTAAAACCAACCTTAATAGTTCAATCATAAGGTTCACTTTGGGAAATGCAAGTTTTTCCAAAACTCTACTTACAATTTAGAACTTAAAACATCCTTAATAAGGTTCATTTTGGGAATTTGGTTTGTACTAGGGGAACTTTTGACAGGTTACATGTTACGCTTGCTGTAATAATGCATTAAGCTGGTAAACTTTTAAGAAAAGTCAGTCATTGAGGTGTGGGTACGAAAAGTATTCGTGTTTAAACAAATAGATACTGTCTTTTATAAAAGGAGAAATGTTTTAACCACCGACGCAAAGGTCGTATAAGTTTTAAATGTGTATCTGTGTGTATTCTGTGTGCAGACTGCGGCATCGTAGCTCCTATGATGAACCAATTTGAGTTTGAGAGCGGTTTTTTTGAATTGTTGAGATAAATATAATATTTTGATTTTTTTATAAAAAATAAATATCATTCGTACCTACTCAGACAGAATACAATATACTAGGTTTAAAATATTGCTTCTCAAAAGAGAAACACATGTGAACCAACGGTTTATAATTGGATAACACCCTCTCCAGAACCTCAATTTAAAAATAGCAACTGTCACAAAAACTTAAGAAAATAATAAAAAAGGAAAACCCATGCGTGTGGCCGTCACTCGCAGTCAATAAATCCTTACCTCAAAGGACTTTCCAAAATGTTTGAATAACGAACTAAAAAAATAGTTTATTCAGGCAATTCAAATAACACTTAATGGTGTCGCGGGAAATGCCTATAAAACCGCCATTATGAAGCGATAACTCGAAAACCATACTGACTCGCTGAAATACCGTAAAAACCAACGAAACCTTCCCATAAAACATACCACTGGAACACATACATAATTCGCACACACAATATATATTCACCGCCCAATATAGCTTTACAACTTCTTAAATATTAGCCGAGTCTTAAAAGAAAGGAAGAAGGTCGAAATTTAAGTGAGTTTCCGTTACGAGAAGGCAAATTAGACGCGGTATTTCACTTTCGTGAGCGAAATACGAGAAACCCGGCGTCACAGGTTTAAACGCTTTGATGACGTCATAAAAACGGAGCCGTTATCAACCTGCCCTATATAAATCAGTATAACACGGCTGCATTCGAATTTGGACTTTAAACTTAAGCAATTTAAATGGAGTTCAGATTGGAGGGTGTATTTTAAAAATAAGCTCATTGAAATGCCAGAGAAAATTACGTTTTACGCTCGAGCCACACCTTATGCGGAGTATTAAGCAACACATGCAAATTTATAACACTTTGACGATCTTAAAACTCGTAAATGTAACGCCATCTTAATAAAAACAGTTGTAATAATACTAAAATTGTACTTTAAGGCCGTAAGGGTGGATTGGAAGAGGTTAACTTGTGGTTAAAAGTCCGTGTTTATAGTATGTAATTTTCTTGCATTTGTTTATCGTTTTAATGATGTTCGATGGTTGTGATGTACTGTAAGCCGCAGAAAAACATGAATACAAACATCTATGCAGGGTCTTCTATTCACGTTTCTAAGCAGCTGACTGTACCAAAATCATGTTAAAAGAAAATTTGTCTCAATAATGTGACGACCGGTTAGCGTAGTGGGTAGTGACGCTGCATACGAAGCTGAAGGTCCTGGGTTTGAATCCCGGCAAGGGCAAATGTTTGTGTGGTGAGCATGAATATTTGTTTCTGAGTCTTGGATGTTTTCTACGTAATTAAGAAGGTATTAATATCTATTAAATATATCGTCAGCTAGTACCCATAACACAAGCCTTACCATGGGGGCTAGTTCGATTCGTGTAAGAACAATCTTGCACGTCTTTAAAAGGTACTATCAAAAACGAGTCCTTTAGGGATAACGCGGTGTTTTTGATTTTTGATAAAGTTGCGTTCGGCGCTCGAGGTCACCAAAACTACCGGATTTGACACAAGCTCTGAATGTAACTATAAAGTTACTGGACTATAAATATTGGAAGTTGCTTTGGTAATAACAGCGTTTTGTAATGTAAAGAAGTCTTAACTTTCCTATAATCTGTCAACACAGACGTCTAGACAGCGCAATCATGTGGCCATGTTTCTATTAACGGTTTATTTTTAATATCCCTGTATACTTAAAGGAATACTTGTTTACGAAAATTAAAGTTGGGGTTAGTTTGTATTCTAAAAAAAAATGATGCGGCCTTCGAGGCTGAGGCAGCAAAGCGCCGCAAATATCCAAGTCTTGGCGAGAATTCCGTATTTGCAGCGTTTTCCGGGGATACCCTGGGTTCTTGGGAACCGGGTGCAATTAAGCTTTTCAAAAAGCTAAGCTCATCCGGTCCTCTGTTGACCGTAGGGCTGGCTCGTTCCTCGCACAGCGAAATTCAGCGAGGCAACGATACCAGCCTAATGGGTACTCTGCCTATTTAGTGGCAGCGATTTGGGGGAAATATGTATATACTTAAGTTTAGGTTCACATACTTAGATTAAGTTAGTTTGTAAGTTTTCTTTCCATTTCTTGATGTTTAGTTGTTATACTAAAATTAATACTATAAGTGGACAACAAAGTTAAATGTTAAAATGAACCATTAGAAGCCGCTTTTCTTGGGTTTATTACGTCTGCTGTTTATTTACTTGAATCCAACTCTTTGCTATTTATCATATCATTGATGTCCAACGTGGGACTTGATACAAGTGGCCCAAGTGCACTCATGGCGCTGATTTTTTAAATCACGTTACTCCTATGTAGTTACGTTTTAAGGAGAATCGTAGCGACATCTAAACATGGGGACTTTAAAAACTTCGTAAGCGGCACTAACGTTTCAAATGACATAGAGAATCGTTAGTAACAATGTACTACCCATATTGACTGTAAGTGTAATTTTATGACCGTTAACCCTTTACAAATGTAAGTTCAAGACTCGTTTGCGACTTGAAGAAAAAAAATATTGTCTACAAAAAAGAGCGTAATTTTTTTTTCTTTACACACTTACATTGGTTAAGGATTTAAACACATATGCGTTTCATCTTTTAAATCAATGTTATTACTCATTGCCCATGATACCGTGATTTTCTTAAACTATAGTCCGACAAGCGATGTCATAAGTCACGACGGCTATTTACGTCACGGGCGATTGCGGTGCCTTTTATGCTTTATACGGATATAAATCCGCATCGTTCTCGTGCCGCCGATGTTGGTTGTGGAGCTAGTTACAGCGGAAATTTCGCCACATGGGAAGGTAAATTTGTACCAACTGGCGAGGATCTAAAAGATAAGCGGGTTGGCCTTTTCATAGAAAATGATAATATGAAAGACCTGCGTTCGACTGTTTCCTGCTTAATAATTCAACCTATGTGAACGTGTGTGTATTAGTTTTTTTTTGTATGGAATGGGCGACCCATTTCCTTTCCTATTAATAAATGCAACGAACAAAATCTAACATTGTCTTGCTGTCTCAACCTGTTCATAAGGCCGTTTTGACACAATTTTGACAACCAATTTCATTTAACATTTATTGCGCCAGCTTCCATGAATTTACTTATACTTTGATTTACATGTAGCGAGTGGCGACATTTTTCAGGAATCATACACAATATAGTATAGTTCAAATAATGGCATTTATTTTTGTCGTATCAGGAATAAACCTAACCTTGTCGCCCATTACATAAGTCATGTGTAGTGACTGTTAACGTACTCAACTCATTCAGCTCATTGTTTTGCTAAGCTATTGAGTAGCGCGTAAGCGAGTCATGTTACCCGCTCCGCTTATGAACTCGCTTCCACTCGCATCCCCAAAGGCATTATACTGAACACTTTACGAGTCAATCCGTGCGTTCCTTTTGATGTTATTATGCGTTTCATTTTATGTCGCCTTCATACCGACCGGCACGGAATCGACGTGGCATTGAATTTTACGATAAATAACTTATTACATACGCTTTTATAACCCTCCAAAAGACGTAAGAGACATTACTTTTGTATTAGGATACGACCTATTGTAACGATTCAGTAAGGGATGCCTGGCGTTATATCGTCGAGTCGTTATGTTTTAAGGTACGTAAGTCAGTGTTCAATATGTTTTGTGTCAGGCTTGCGTGGTAAGGTATAATGCAATAAGACATGTTTTATCTTTTTGAATTAAGCGCTGAGGTGGGGGATAAATTTGGAACATTAGATTGTAATATTGTTAATTTATCTATTGTTGACAGGCATGTATTGAATATGTTTAAAGAGGGTGTTTGAAGGAAAAATATACTTCATTTGTATCATGTAGGTATTTAATATTACATGTAGGTATGTAACTTATAGTTAATTAGTTATTTATTACTAATATTAAACTATACATTATTAATGACAAATGTATCTTAAGTACTGAGTGAAAAATAGCTAGGTACTTTTTCAAGGATTTTAAGTAAGGCGCTACCTACTTCACTTCCACTGCACACTATCAGGCATATCACTTTGTTTCACCGACATGAGATTCCTTAACCTAGCATGCATAAGATAGTAAGTCTTACACAATTTACTCTACATTCGTCGTATACGTCAAAGGAATATGCTGGACATCCGACCTTCTGACGTTCAACTGTTAAAACTCCTTAAACGCAGACAAGTCTTAGACCACAACCGCATTTCACTAGACAACCGACTTGCCAGACAAGTGGCAAGTCAGCAACTTGAGCTAGCACTTGCACTCGCTTGATGTTCGGTCATAAACGGTCTTCGCGCTCAGCGCTTAGAAATCTGTATTCAATTGTTTTATGTTTGGTTGCAACTTGTTTAATATGCTTAAAAAGAATAATACTTTGATCATTCATTGTTGCGGCTTTCGCGTTTACTTAAGTAGATTTTTGTATGTGAACGCGTAGTTAATTATACATTTACAACATTTTTGTAATTGTACCGTGCTAGGTACAAACCAGCATTGTTGAATTTTTTACATTTTCCGTATGGTCGGTTTGTGAAAAGTGTCCCTGATATTTATTTATTATTATTTACGTGTACCATCTATAGGATTTTCATACTGAAATTTTAATGTCAATATTGTGTGTTGAGTAAAGGCAGCAAGCAACCCTCATCAAAAAAAATCACACGTAATAACATAATGTCTATGATAATCGTGTTACAGTAGACGGCAAACTTCGTGCGCAAATGACCTTGCCTGCGCAAAGGCGAATTGTACGTGCAAGCTGCCCCCCCCCACTTCCCCTCATTTGCGCACGAAGTTTGCCGTCTACTGTACTTCTTTCACAACTTTTTTTAATTTATCATATTTTCACGAACGAAACGTTTTTCGCAAAGTAATTTTCAAACGAAATAAGGATAATCACAGAAAACAAAACAATGCCGCCCGTAATCACGTAGCCAACCCTAGCATGCCGTGATCGAAGCAATAAATATTCCCCATTCGTCAAACTTCAAAGCTAGTGATTAACTCATAAAACCTCCTTGCGATACCGCCTCTACCGCGGATGGGTTGTTTTCAAAAAAAGTGTACCCTAGTTAAGGTAAAATTAAGAAACATTAACTTTGTCAGGTGAGTCACGAAAATTAGCTGTATAAATGTATGGCAAATTTTCGTGACTCACCTGTAAAAGTTAACGTTTTTTAATTTTACCTTAACTAGGGTACACTTTTTTTGAAAACAACCCGGATTCCATTTAGCTTAGGGCTGGCGGTCACGACATCCCGTGCCTATGGAGATACGTAGGGATTCATTGATTGATGCGATCGCTTTGATGTAAGAATTTGGAAGTATGGCTACTTTTGAGAATTACGTTGGTCATAATTATCTAATTTGGTTGGCTTTGATTAATAGATTAGGTATACGGCGTTATTAATATAATTATGCGATATTATTGTTCTTCTGAAATATTTCAGTGGTTGCACAATTTGCTGGCTAGCTCGCTACAGTGTTTTTCTAGGTGATAAGTGTGTGTGCGACACGTTTCAGACTATTGGTAATACAGAATATTGTGTATATTTGTAACGGAAAATAGATTTTTGCAAATCTTTTTGGTAAGTACAATTCTTTTATAATGGTCCTTGATTGTGGCATTGTCAATCAACGTCCAACGTTCGTTTACGGGCATTTTCAATAATTCGTGCACCCAATTAGCATAATTTGTTAAACAAAAATTAACTCAGTGTCAGTTTTGTAACGACAATTAAGTATTTAGTTTGTATAAAAATTTACTTTTTCTTTACAATATATAAATCATATGCATTTAAACCTTATTTAAATGCGAAAAAAGTTCAGTTTGACATCATTTGTATGCTTAACTTTCGTTACAAAACTGACACTGAGTTAATTTTTGTTTAACAAATTATGTTAATTGGGTGCACGAATTATTGAAAATGCCCTTACAAACTTAAATAAGGTTTGTAGAATCACAATCTCAAATATCAAATTACTCTACAGGTCTAATTTTATCATTTGATTAGAACAACTTACTCAACATTGCATAATTTCCAGCTCAAACTGGCTAAGTTCATTTCGCTAAGCAGATAAGCTGCGAAAAATGTCCTCGTGGATTAATTAATGTAATAAGTCACGTTAGGAACTCCGGCTGTCTAAGTTAGCAAGATTAGTCTGAGGGCGTTTACTTTGTCTAGGTTGCGAATAGCCTAATCTGTTTAAGGCTTTGTTAGGCTTATGTCGAAGTGCTTTGGAAAATCTTGTACTAGCCCAACTATAGTTTCGTGGGTGATAGGGTAAAAAAAACACGGTAAGAAAATGTTAGATTACGCACGCATTGCTATTCGGCGAGAAAATGCTGGCAGCTTTCTAGATACTCGTACCTTGCCATAGAGGCCCATTGCGGAATTAAATGTAGCTATGGAATTATATTTAATATTTTCCTTTTAAAATTGCTATTGAGTTTAAAACATAATGTGTATGTGACAGTTTTGTTACATTTAGCTTACATTATTCATATTTCACGTGTTTTACTCATAATTCAATTCCCTGCCAAAGGGAAAAAATACTAAACAATAAGGAAATAAAGTAAGTATTACTAATTACGCAAAAAAATAATTAAATATTAAAAAGTAGGCATTCTTTAAGCAAAAGAAAAAAAAGGCCGCCAAAAATATTCATATTTCATGTATCTAATGGATTTTAATCATCTTGCTCAGTAAAATAATATCTACTTAATAAATATACGTATTACAATACTCCTAACATAACACAATAATTTCAATTACGGACCCTCCGCAAAAATCCAAATGGAATTAAAAAATTGGGATTAATTTAATATCTTCGCCTACATAGTCACCGAGGGGGCATAAAAAGGGGTAAAAAGGCAGATTGGTGGGCTTAATAAACAAGGAGTTCGCCTTGGGTGAAATATTGAGCTTCCTATGAATTATTATTGAGAGACCACGGCAAGAGAGGCAGCGGGATGAAAAGTAAACTAACTCCCTTATTGACAAACCTCTGTTACCTAAAATATGTTTAGTCCCTTTCTCAACACTCCAAATGCCAAAGTGACAGAGTAAGACAAAACGAATTTGAACAGCAATTTAGCTAAAATAATAATTGATGAATGTTTTTAGGTCATGTGAATTTAAACGTGTTAAACCAGTATTCAACACTTAAATAGCAACTTTTATCTTTGAGTCATAAAAAGTCAAAGTGAACATACAGTCATGTATTGTGTACTAAGTATATCTATCTAATGGGCTTGTGACCTTAAATTTGTTAACGATGCCATTCGAACCAGTTTTTGTAGATGAACAAATGTTTGTATGGAAGCAACTACGGACACAAAAGGACATTAATACCCAAAAAATCGAGTTAAAGATGGACCTCGCTGACAGCAGCCGAAACGCTTCATACTGATTGGCTTTAAAGTATGACGTCACACCGTGCAATTGGTACTAACCGTTGCATGGAAAATGAAGTAAATTGCTGTTTCGGTCGCGAAATACTGCGTTTAGGTCCATAGTTGTCATACAAATTTGTTTCTATAAAAGCGTAAGGATTCTATTGGTACCTTTAAATTTACTCTTAAACAATAAATAAAAAAACTTTTTTTTCTAAACTTTCAAGGTTCATATCTTTTTATGATTTGAATTATATTTTGTAATTTATACTTTATTACAATCATTTGATGGTTTACTATCCATTTAGCTACACGACGTTATCAATTTTAACACCACGCAACAAGACTATTGTCAACTGAGTGCTATTTTGATGTTGTTACGGTGATGGTACACCTATAAAACTTCAACTAACCTTTTCAACATAAATTCCTCCAATCTTTTCTCTCGTCACATGTGCAAACTTACACCTCTTCCTCAAATCTTACCTACAACCCTTTTACTTGTGCCGGTAGGGTTCGCCGAGTGGCCGCAACGCTAGTCCCGGTAATGAAATATCTCAACTGATTAACTACGCAAGGACAGAACATCGTGAGGGTTGCTTTTAATTCCCACCCGAGGCTGGTAGTGACGTTTCGTATTAGTACCTTCTGCGTTTTATTGAGGTTTTTTTTCTGATTTTAAACGCTTTGATTGTTCTGGGTTAACGGGGAAGGGTAATTACTGGCTTTTATTGCCAAATTTTTGGAAAATATCGTTCAAATTTTAAAACATGGAGTGACCCACGACAGAAATTTATATTTACAAATTCGTCAATCGATATAAAATTATGTATGTGAGTATAAATAGTAGGTACTCATGACTCACAATTATAATAAAAACACGATGTGCTGAAAAAAACTTAAAAGTATGTACCACCTACAGTGGCCCGTTTCACAAAATTACAAGTTACAAATTTACATGTCTAATCTGGCAACACAGAGGCGCTTGACCAATAACGACTGGCCATTTGACCAGTGTTTCCTGTTTAGATTTGTAAAATTGTAACATGTAGCTTTGTGAGACAGGCAGTGAAAAATCTTTTCTTCGTTTAAGTATTCACTACAAAATGTTGCATAACAGGTATTTGCTTTATTTTTCAAATACAAACTATGCAGATGCTATGAAGCTTGAAAATAAAGCCTTTCTCTTCCCGTTCATTCCATGAAATAGAAACTCTAACAAAAAACCCAGTACAAAACAACTTCCACGTTCTAACTACAAGTCCCATGAAGACTAAACCTCTTAATCCTTTACAATGCTAAAAGAAAACTCGTTTACAACTTCAGAAAACTTCCATTGCACTTCAATGCCCATCACTGTAAACAAATTGTTCCAAAAAAAAACCAAGCGCTTTGAATTAAATCCTCAATTCGTCAAGGGTTTTAGCGAAAATAAAAGTGAACTTTCGCAGCAATGTGATTCAATTCTACTTTGGACCCAAGAGTTCTAAGATAGCTATACAACCTTTGTGCAAAACATCCAGAATTCTTGAAAACGCCTCTTCAAGTTTAATTGCATGACTTCTAGGATAAATGTAGAGGAAGGGTAGATAATTTTCTTACAGCCTTGGCTTTTAGGGGAAAAGGACCCTTTGTTTTGATGGAAGTATTCACTTGTTGATAAGATTTAATTCACAGCATGATGAAGAATATTAAGCATTAGTAGAACAATGTTTTGGATTAAATTATGGGCAGGTCACTGGTTTCTCTGTAACATTAAACTTTTTGGAAAAACGTTTATTGTCCTCACAGAATAAATAGTTTTTTTCTCTTATCTAAATAGTCCTTGTAAAATATATTAAGGCTGGATTTTACCACCCTGGAATCAGAAGTTAGGAGATAATCAAATTGACGCTCAAAGTTCAGAAATAAGTTGAGTGAGAATATTTCTTAGCCATTATCGTTGGATCAATACCTCCTTGATTGTTCAACCGATGTTATTAAAGATTTTCATTTTTTCCGATTTCACTCACCAAAAGCAATCAAAGCCTTACTTTTCATTTCGAATTTTCAATTACCGGGCACATACCTGAAACAAGAAATTGCCAAATGATTATTCTGTTACAGAAGCTTCACAAAGAACTTTCGAAAGCTTTCATTTGATTTTTCGACGTTAGCTTTCGAATGAGCTTATGGAGAATTTAATTTCCTGTCCGCTTTGTTGAAGTTATGGAGAGTCCAGGAAATTATGGAGAACGCTGATGAAATAAGGTAAGGCAATCAATGGGTGCGAATTATTCTCAGAACTCTAATGTTGTTGTAATATGTGCTGCTTATGAAGAAGACGTATTTATAATTATAAATTAGTGAATGGATTTTACCCTTTCCACACGGGTATACAGCTAGACATGGAAATACATACTTATTAAAATGTCTGTATAAACATATTTCACATTATTTTATATACAGTCACGGGATGTAAAGGTTGATCACCTTAAGATCTGTTTTTGCTTGCTCAGTATAAGTTATCAGTATCTGCTTTATCGACCGAGTGTCAGACACATTACGTCATAATGAATGTCATTTCACTACACCTCTTTGAATTTTGGAAAACGAGTTAAAAAAAGAAACTTGAGAGAAGAGTTAAAAAAACGTATACAAGAAAGAGCAATGATGACATTGACAGGACCTGTTACTCACATTTATAGTTTTAACAATTTTAAGCGAAGAGGATTTAATCATTAGATTTATCAAACTTGACACAACGTAATGGCAAGATCAAACTAATAATAGTATTTTTCACAATCGTGTTATAATAGAGAGCTTTTTAGTCGAGTACCGTGTTTAGGCCACGAAGCTTGCTGAGTGGCCTAAGTAAGGTACGAGATTAAAAAGCTTGATTATAACACTATTGTGAACAATACTTTTTGTACGAGTTCATTAAAATTAATTTTCTACGAGTCAACTGAACTAATTAAACAAACTCGATACTGTTGAAACGAAGTGCAGCTCATCGCTCGTACGCTTGTTGATATCTTAATAGACATCAACGAGCGTACGACATCAAAGCGATTCTATTGGTCCAATTCATTACAGTTCAGTAAAGCAGCCACGTGATTGGTCGAATTTATTTTAGTTGTCTGGAGCGTATCGAAAAGTAGTTATTTCGATTGTTTCGACAGTAACATGGACTACAACTATGAAAAGAGTGACGTTGCAGTATTCTCTATGAAATCTTAATACACATATTTTAATCGTCGAGTACAAAAAAAGGTTTTAGTTCAACTATTAATAGTCAATAAAAATTCGTCTAAGTAAACTTGAACTTTGCTGTCAAACAGTTGAACATAATTTTCAATACATCGCTCTCGTCTGATACACAGTTTAAAAAGGTAACAAGTGCTTGCAACGCGTAAATGATTTGATTTGAAAACTGATCAACCTTTTCATTCCGTCACTGTACATGTATCTACACTGATTAAGGTGGTAATCCATATAATCCATATTAATCCATATTTCCATATTAAATATTATAAATGCGAAAGTGTGTCTGTCTGTCTGTTACTTCTTCACGCTTAAACCGCTGAACTGATTGAGATAAAATTGGTATGGAGATAGTATGAGTCCCGGGGAAGGACGTAGGATAGTTTTCATCACGGAAATCACTCCCTAAGGGTGGTATTCCACTCGTGCAAGATCTTTGTCCAATGTGCATTGCGTCTCACTCACTTTTCTAGCAAAATGTGAGACGCAAATACATTTGATCAAATATCTTGAACAGGAATTTGACGAGTGGAATACCACCCTAAGGAGGAGAAAGTTCCACGCGAGTTCCACGCGGACAGAGTCGCGGGCAGAAGCTAGTACAATATAATTCCCAGAGATCACTATACAATCAAACTGCTAATTCTCAATTAACTACATCTATGCAGGTACTTTATTAGTGTAAATTTTATATATAAAAAGTATGAATGTGAAATATTTCCATATTTTTCCAAATCAAATAGCATTGCTAACCTACGCCCCACATTCTTCCCCTAAAAAGCAACAGCAAACGTATTTATAATCCAAAAGCTTTTCCCTAAAGTATGTTTTAACGAACCATTTCATCCATTTATCCAAAGTATCGGAAAGCAACTTGATTAAATTATAAAAATGCACAAGAGCAGATACGAGGGCTTACGCCCAAATTGCTGGCTTTTACTTAAGGATGTCTCATGGGCCCAAGCCAAGTTTGAACGTCTTAAAATTCAGTTTATTCTCCCATTAAGGGGGTTCGATTGCCATACAAAACGTTATTTGACATTCGTAGGCTAACGGCGTGATATTTTAAGAAACTTATGTAACAAACTTTCATAAATTAGCTTCCAATTTGCGCCAAATTCCCCCTTTCCTAGAATAAACTTACATAAACTAGATTAATTTGAGAAATTGGTTTGTCACGTGATATTTTGAGAAAACTATTTTTCTCAAATTAATCTAGTTTATACAAGTTTATTCTAGGAAAGGGGGAATTTGGCGCAAATGGGAAGCCAATTGATGAAAGTTTGTTACATAAGTTTCTTAAAATATCACGCCGTTAGCCTGCGAATGTCAAATAACGCTTTGTATGGCAATCGAACCACCTTAAGGCGTTTGACGAGGTATACATTTTAAATTTTGCCTAAATATTTACTCTGTCGGCTTGTTTAAGGCTTGATTTATGTAGTCTCGTGGTATGAGCGAGTAGCGTATCGTTTTGTTTTTATGATTCATGACAGCTTTGCAATTTTTTTATGACTATATTTTGTGTCATTAGAATAGCTTTCAATTAGTATGACAATTACTTACAATAGTTACAGATACTGTTAATACCAACAATGTGTATTAATTAAAATAAAATGTATTTATTATAAACTTCGACTAACATAATACCAGCTGTTTATTCATGTTCAATGATTGATATGTAAATGTAGTACCATGTAGAATGATATATGTATATATGTAAATATGGAAGAAAATTAATAATTTAATTTCGTTATTACTTGTAGAAACCGCGCTCTAAAATGAAACACGACAACAGCGTAATACAAGAAAAAACACATAATATACTATTTATGTGAAGATATAAAAACAAGATATAGGATAAAAGCAATGTATTGGTGCAATTTGTGTAAATATAAAAAATGTACGTACACATTTGCACCGCAGACTAATTTCCCCGAGAGATTAGCAGATATTCCTTCAATATTCATACTTCTGCAAGAGGGGGAGAGTGAAGCGGGGGGTTGAAGGAAACTTCCCACCCAAGATGGATTTATTTAGATTGTTTCAAAGTATGCGAATGGATTATAAAGTATAAAAAGTTCGTATAAATTGAAGTCTTTCAATGATATGTCTAGGTCGTCATTAGATGGATTTATTTAGATTGTTTCAAAGTATACGAATGGATTATAAAGTATAAAAAGTTCGTATAAATGGAAGTCTTTCAATGATATGTCTAGGTCGTCATTAGTAGGGGTTTATTTTTAATAATAAAAATACCAGTTTTAGAAATTTATAAGATCTAATAAGTTGGTTGAATTCGCCGCCAGGTTGCGCTGTATCATTTGTGTCTATTCCTGAATCGCGCTGTTAAGATTTTTTCTAGGATAATGTCTTCTGGTAGGTAGTTTTTGATTTTCGTTTAAGTTTTATACTAGACAAAAAATTATCAAGTAATAAAGGTTAAAATTATACCTTTATTACTTGATAACACTTTGTCTAGTATAGTATAGACTACTTACTACTAGTTATAGACCCCTTTGGATACAGTATAGGGTGTAATCATCTCTTAAAAACCCCTGCTCTTACCAGCAAATATCTAAACAACAAATGAAAAAGGAAGACAGTTTTTTACCACAGTAAAAATAATAAAATAAATGATTAGACACATTCATTACGCGAGTAAAAGGAAAACCCACGAGCGTTAATATAATTACAATGAATGACGTTTAGAACACGATTACCGCAACCCTTTCCGTCTGTCTGTCTGTCACAATTACAGCCCTACGTATGACGTCGCTAATTCATTACGGACGTGATTTATTTTGTAAAAGAAAGTGTTTGGTAAAATTTAAAGGGCTGTTATTGTCATATACTTGGGTATTTGAATACCAGGGATATATGTTGCTAGAGTCTGGCTAACCAAATTTTACTTAAAGTTTTGGCAGGAAATTCAAAAATTCTTGGGCTGGTCACACTTTGTGTAGTAGGAATTATACTGTTGATACTAGAAAATATTTTTTGATTTTCTGTGCACACGTAGTACATAAAAAAGTTAAATATAGGTAGAGAGGTAGAGTAATGCTGCACCGGCACGATGGGCCAAGTGCAGGTTTCCATCAACACGCTCGTCGCTCATGCCTACCTAGACATTTTCGGCCAAGATACTTTTATACGTTTTATATTTTTATATCAAGCTACTAGTACCAGTCACTATCACTACACAGATGTCTTCTAAATATTGGTTTTCTGTAAATAACTCCTTAGGTACAAATGTTTTGATTTTATTTATATTTTCCAGAACTTCTAGTTTATCCGTTTCTTTACACATACCTTTTTATGAGATTCAGGTATTAATATATTCACGTACATTATCAAAGTTGCAAATGTTAGAACTAGTAGGTACAGCATAAAGTATCAAAATATTTATGTAGCACCACCTAATAAGTTGTTTACGACTTGTAAACATTGCAGTTTTTCGTTATAAAACGCTTCACGTCGTATCCTCACATTGTCGTAATTATTTACGAGCTTAAACAATAGTTTACGGACCTCACTCGGTAGTCACATACTCGGTACTCATTGTTAATATTATTTAAATTAAAACATAAACCGCAAACCATTTGAATGAATGACATAAATCGATAACTGACTTTTAGCCTTTTTTTTAAATCATAGACAATTAATTGGTGATACCACAAGGAAATATCTGTCAACAAAATTTGATTAGCCAGACTCTAGCATCGAAAATCAGGCATTAGGCCATATTCCGGAACTTGTAAGAAAAGTAAGGGTAAGTAAGCAAAACTTACTCGGAATCATAAGCACTCTTGCTCGAGTCAAGAAATAAAAAAAGTTTCCGCTTTTTGTTCTTCCACTTTGGGATTTTTTTCATACCTTGGTCTATCACATACTGTGTTTTATTCATATATGTAGATTGAATACACGAAACGGCAACTCGTGGACAGTAATAAAATGAATCCTACTTATTTCTATCTCTCTTTGCATCCAAATATCAAGCTGAAAACTGCAGTGACGACATATATATATAGATAACACATTGCATCTTTTCATTCAGTGCCTAGATAAAAATCAATTTAACGTCGAATCGCATTGATTGCATCGATTCAACGTTGCATCTGTACCCCGTAACCAGTTTTTCATCACACTTGCTCATAAATGGTGTTATTCCATGCCTGTATACAGAAGGACAATGTCAAATTGAAAATGGACAGATTGTTCCCAACGGGAGTAATCTAGATGGCCTTGCGCTACAAGAATTCTGCTCTGTGATTGGTTGAAAAAAAATCTAGTAGGCCACGCGCTGCAAGAATACTGCTCTAGGATTGGTTGAAATATTGAAGCTGCGCGCTCCACTCGCACTGATCTGGAAGTGAAGTTGTCAATTTCGTAAATTTTTGATTGAAACATAGATTTTTCTGTTTTGTAGTTATTTATTTCCTCGCAAATATGATGAAAAACATTTTGTATAACACGGCCGTAAGAATATTGCAAACTCGAGTCATCAAACGGCGTCGGGCTTCTGATAGCTTGTTTGCAATTTTCCACTTACGCCTCGCGTTAAACAATGTAGGCACTATTTATTACTCGCATCGTTGTTGAAGAGCAATAGTAATCATTGGGTAACATTTATCCTACTTATTTTTTGCTTTTTTTCCCTTTTTGCATACAAAAAACGACATATACATAACAGAATGCATCTTTTCCATTCAGTGCCTCGATAAAAATGCATTTATCGTCGAATCACATTGATTGCGTCGGTTCATCGTTGCATCTGCGCCCCGTAACCAGTTTAACTC
Organism: Epinotia brunnichana; assembly: GCA_963854355.1. NCBI lineage: Eukaryota > Metazoa > Arthropoda > Insecta > Lepidoptera > Tortricidae > Epinotia > Epinotia brunnichana. The sequence goes on from OY977943.1 coordinate 29,188,487, forward strand.
GCATCGTTGTTGAAGAACATTGTAACCCTTGGGCATTTAAAGTTACGAGCATAATTAGAAATGAGGGAATGAGATAATTTTCATTTGTTGTTAGCATCTGAGTTCGTAATCGACGTTTTAAACTAGTGCTGAAGTGGAGTATCCTATTAATATTATAAATGCGAAAGTTTGGATATTTGGATGTTTGTTACTCAATCACGCTTAAACGGGTCAACCGATTAGGATGACATTTTGCACGAAGATAGTTTACAGCGTGGATTAAAATAAGTATAGGATAGTTTGTATCCCGGGTACACGCAGACGAAGCTAGTTTAATATAAACTTTAAACTGACCAAAATGGAAATTATGCCATGTGTAACAAGAATACAAAATACGGAATTTGATAACAGTAAGAATAAACTACTTATACCTCTAACTTATAAAAATACTTACTCGGAAAATATACAGCTTTATACGTTATTTATGCCATCTTTAAGATTTTACATACCTACATAAAACTACAAAGGACGCTGATTGACCACAAACCGGTGACGTCACTTGTCTGTATTTCCCTACAAACTTCATAATGAGAGAGAGCTGTCAGTCAAATACCGTATCTGATGTTACAACAAACAAACTAAGTTAAACAAAGTATACTTATATGAAATAAATCCATCAGTTCTGGCTTACTTCCCATATGAGGCTAATACCAGACACAATATTGATTTTAATTAATTAAAAACGCTCTTCAACGGATAAACACCAAATATTTATTCGCAAATACGTGTAACGAGTGCAACCGACTCCAGCGCGTGTTTGCTTTGAGAGCCGATCGCTTCTCGACCGATGGGCACGGCAAACAACCGCTTTGGCCTTTTTACATTGTACCTTTATTAAAAAGCAAGCTTAATTTGTCTGCTCCGCAAACATTTGCATTAATTAAAAATATGAAATCAATCTGTAATCAAAATTGTGAATAAAGTTGGACATAAAAAAAGATTCTTTGCAACCATTGATTATAATGAATAAGGCTTCGTCTAATAAACCTATTGAATGCATGCATTTAGGAATCTAATTAGTCGTAGGGACTCTCAAAAGAAGAATATCTGAACGCACAAATATGAAGTAAATTAGGGTCCAGCACACTCCCTTGGGGGAGACACTTTGCAGATTAGTGTATGGCATTCGCAATTTTAACTTCAGCATTTTCTGTTTAAATTTAATATTCGTACCGGCGGTTGGCTGGATAGGGGAACTCCAGGTTTTTTGTGAGGCAATATGCCGTTTTTTATGAATTGAGATATGACGAGAATATAGTCACAGGATATACTTGATAGTGAGGTAAATGGTATTTAGGCAATTATTTAATTTACATGCTAAATGTCACATTATTTATTATTTTTAAGAGCCTGTTGTGTCCCACTGCTGGGCAAAGGCCTCCCCCCTCCGTTTCCAGACTTCGCGTTCCTGAGCAGTCTCTGGCCAATCCTTTAAAAAGGAGTCTAGCTCGTCTCGCCATCGCCGACGAGGTCTGCCGCGTTTCCGTTTTGAGCTGTCGGGCTGCCAGTCAGTGGCAATCTTAGCCCAAAGCTCGCTCGGCATGCGGGTGACATGACCAGCCCAGTCCCACTTCAACTTAGCCACTTTCCGAGATGCGTCTACTATTTGGGTCTTGGAGCGCAGCGTGGTGTTCCGGATACGATCCATTAATTTTACACCTAATATGCTGCGCTCCATGGCTCGCTGGCAAACCCCGAGTTTGGACTTCTGAGATAGTGTCAAAGACCAAGTCTGTGCACCGTAGGTGAGGATCGGTAGTATGCACATGTCCATCAGTCTCCGCTTGAGTGATAGTGGAAGATCACCCTTCATCAGGTGTTTCATGGACCAATAGCTCCTCCAGGCGTTTTCAGTCCGTCTTTCGACTTCCTTCTCTTGTCGCGCCTGGAAGGAAACTAGTTGGCCCAAATAAAGGTACTCATGGACATATGCTATAGATTCTCCGTTAATCTCAACCCTACGTGCAGTGCTATTCGTCATGAGCTTGGTCTTTGACATATTCATGTCACATGTTTAGGTTAAATTTAGCTTGCTATTTATGGGCATTTCTCAGTCATGCACCATTGTTAGCTGTTTAGATACGACAGTCTTCGATTTAGGAGTTTTTGTTGACTCTACGTAATCCAATGAAATAAGTATTTATTTATCTATATTAGTATGTTTATCGTCGTCTAGTACCCATAGTATACAAGCATTGCTTAGTTTGGGACCAGGACGATTTGTGTCAAATATTTGTCCACAAATATTTATTTACTTAAATATATTTTTGAAATCATAGAAGAAAGGTCGTCTGTGTTGGAGTTAGTACAGTTGCCGGCATCCATATCTGCGACAACATAACGCACGACTCTGTTTTCAAGACCGCTAGGACAAGTCAGATATTTTTGCCCGTTTTATCATGGCAGGATTTATGCTGGTAACTATCTGTGTATAAATTGATTAATCAACGAGAAGCGTACCGCACCTACCTACTCTATAAACAATACCAACTATGTAGTACGCAATGAAAAGGCACGTGGCTTCAACGCAGATTCCCCGTTATATACTGACTAAAGTTATTCAGTACTATTTCATTCCTTCAGATTTAATACCAATACTAGCCAATATATATACCGCAACTGATAAATGTCCAATAAAAGTCCCTCCCGTGATTGATCACTCACTCGCAACAACATTAAACTTAAACTCGACCGAATCCAAAGCATTAATGTGTCTTCAATCCTCTATAGGCGTAACCAAATTTACATACCCTACATAAAATACATCCAATAAAATGACATCTTAGCAAATAAAACGTCGTATCCCTTTGGATGGTCCTAAGCACACACCGGCCATTTAATTGGGTTCGTATGTTTGTTTGTCTACTCCTGGGTTATTATCCTCCGGGATATTTGCAAGACCCTTGTATCCACCGGGTTCTTGGTCTATAAATTCAATTTGTATGAAGATCGGATTATTACAATACGGGTTGGTCTTTGTAAAGATTTTGACCATTGAAATTGATGCTTTGTTAAAATGATAACAAAAGACGGTCAAGACTTCAATTTTAGAATTTACAATATTGGTTCTGTTATATTTATGGTTAATTCCCAAATGATTTCACCAAGTAATATAATATATTCATAAAATATAAAATGTAAGTTATTTTTAGCTCATCCATGAGAACAGTATTTACCTAAGATAAATTTTACTATTCACATCACCTGAAAGTCTAAATCCAAAATGTCTTCATTAATCTCATATACCTACTTTAACTTGTGCATGCATACTGCATCGACGACCGGTATTGTATTATATTAAAGAATTTGTTAAGTTTAACATTTATAAATCTTTTCAGCTTTGTTTCTTAATGATTATTTTGGTATGTTAACATAGTTTTTATGTATTAATGAACCTCCAGGTCTTTAGATTTATATCTATTGGTACTCTTTGTGTACCCTTTATATTTTTGTTTATGCGACTGTTTGTGTTCTAAATAAATTAAAAAAAAAAAATCGATTCGGTTTCTTTTATTGCATATGTATCTACAAAACGATAGCCCAGTTCAATTCAGTCAGCAAAATCTTCTAAGTTAGTCATGTTAGTCTATCTCAGATTTAATAATGCTTCTTCGTTCAATTACCTTCCGACAATCTAATCGTATTTAGCCAAGTTTAAACTCCAAAGAAAATGTTCAATAACGAGAGTCTAAGTCTTATTCAACAGCAGTATATCTTATGCCTATAGACATTAAAACAAATAAATTTCACGGTTAATTACGTATCGGCTGGTCGCTCGAGGGCGGCAATATCCTGGCCTGAGCAAACAGCCGCGTTCGCACGAAAACAGAGGACGGGAGAGGATTAGAACCACGGACTAAAGCAACTGCAATTTCTATTAAATTAATGTATTTATACTGGATACTTTTTTTAAAGTTAAATGCAACCAAACATATTATTATTGGTTGATACATTAGCAGCTATATAACTGCCCAAAAAAGGAGTGTTATATTTTCAGGGTTCAAGTGTCTTCTAGTGTATGTAGGTGTGTCTTAACAAGAAATATTCACATTTTGTTCGTCTTTCTTCAGCAGTTTCTATTTAAAATGCAATATATATATTTTAGCCATGAAAAGGTGCTACATGCAAGAGTTGTACTCCCAAAATTTCTACCCGTGAATGCTAAATGTAGATGCAGCTATTTTGTTTTCTATCATGAGACGAAAAAGTATCATAAAGGCACGATGAATTTTGCCAAACTTGCGATAGGCGATGACCTATCACCATACTAAACGCATCACTGCAGATTTCTCGGAACCAATCAAAACCTGTGCCTCCCTCAGTGGCCAAGCAATCTGGCAATCAAACGTACGTATTGGGTCACACCGGACTTGACTCTTTGAGATAATTCCTTTGATCTGTAGGGCGAAAACGCATGGACTGCGCTTATGAGTTTGTTTTGATTGCAATGGTGGTCTTAAAGATACATTTATGTAAATGTGATTAGTCAGGGCGTTCAATGAAGATTAAAGTAGGTACTTCGCAAGATAATTCCTACGCATATTCTTGATTATGTAATTTGAAAAAGTTTGAAAAATATGTTCGGTATCTAGTTGGGAAGATTATTTTAGGTGTCCTTAAGTTGGAATTATTACAGGTTTACTAAATACAGAGCAACATCTAAAATGAAAAGCTTAAATGTAAAAAGATGTCACAAAGCTAGCAGTTTTCACAGTTAAAAGTAAAAGCAAATTTTGAACACCGCGCAAATAGAGATCTCTGCTCGTAAATTGAGTTTTTAAGTAATAAAAAAAACCTTTAGCAACTTGATTCGTTCGAAACAAATTATGGCGGGAATTGCGTTGACGGCAGACGAACGCCATATTTTTTTTAATTTTCCTAAACAACTTCACGAGGCATGCTATTAGATTATACTGCCGTCTTCAAATAATTTAATTTGTAGGCTGGGGTCCCAAATTTTTTCGTGGAAATGGATAACGACTTTTTAATACGATATGGTTTAGTGTGCATAAATAGGAATATCTTGTATAAAATTGTTGTTTTCGTTGTTTTATATTATTTAATCCTATGGCATACATTATTTGGCCGTTATAGGAATTGTTTTATTCTCTAACATAGGCTGCATGTTTCTTTGCATTTTCATGTAATTTTTCTTGCAAACATAATAAACGAGAATGTTACGTAAAGACGAATTTATATACAACTATGACGTTAATAAACGCTAAAGACCGAGGTCTATTGATCGCCTGTCTAAAACCCAGTACTTCAAAAATTACATACGCGAAAACACGTTCAAACAACTGTAGAGTACAAAGAACATAGCAAATCGTTACCGTAGGTAGATTCGATCCTAACAAGATTAACTTTGTCCGTCCGTCGAAAAAACTTTTTAATGACGCGAAAGTCCACAGACAAAAGTAATGGTTAAACCTACATAACAGTTACAATGGGCCTCCTACAACGGACATTAATAGGAATTTCTTTCCCCCGAAATTCTTTTAATTTTTACCCCAGTTTCCCTCGACTTTATGAAATAAGTTTCTCTAACAAGATTACGTTTTATGACGAAGAAATTGGTGGATAACGAATTTAGAAGTGTATGGTGTCGTCGCTTTGATGAAATTCACTTTTCTTTGGAGGGAATTGTTTCGGTTGCTCAGGGTAAGCTACTTAGCCCCATATTTGTTTCGAGGAAGATGAAGATGTTTGGTGTGTCTTGAGGAAGATATTAAAATTAGGATTTTTGACGAGGGGCTGCGTTATCCGTCGTAGCATATTTGACGTATTACGTTGTGTGTTTTATGAACGCTTGGAGCAATATCTTGTTTTTTTGTAGCTTTATAAGTTACTTCATAAAAATATAGGGCGATATTAAATTTATTTGGTGGCCAGTACCAAAATTTGCTGAAGAAAGCAGATATTGCATTTAAAGCGGCATCATCGGCGAACAGCAAATTATCAACGTCCAAAACATTACAATAATTTTAAGAGCGTAATGTTGAAAAGTTTACCGTCAGCTCTAATAACTTGTCACGAATACATTTTCTTTCTTTCTTTCTTTTTCTTTCTTAATATGGAGGTGTATGCCTTGAGTGGTATCGCCGAAAGCAACTTTTTGGAGTAAGTATGGAGAAGAATGATACAATGCGATATAAATGAACTCAATAAAAAAAAATCTAATAGATGGCGCTATTAGGTCCAGCTGTCCTACGCTGTAGAAAGTACAGTCAACCAATTTGATTCCTAGGCCACCGTAGAACCCTGTCATTTTAACTGCTACAAAGCGACGCAATAATCCTAGTACATTGACATAGCATTTACAACGGCAAGGTTCTATGATGGCCTAGGAATCAAATTGGTTGACCGAACTTGGTTTGTTATTCGAATTTGAAGACATAAAAAACAGCTCGTGAGCTCTTAGTATTTGGGTTCGAGTGAAATAGTTTATTGGCATAAGAACATTTAAGAGCAAGCGAAAGAATGATCATATATATATAAGAATGATCCTATTATAAATAATTGCTCACAAACTATTAGCAATCGTGACAGTTTTCTACTGCAATCTAATAATAGTAATAATTTTCAACTCAACTATGAATCCTTCACCGGCTCCAGCCATAGGATTATCATATACATAAATATTTGATAGGCGCTGATTCAATTAGAGATGTGGCCCGTTGGGAGTTAACGCGGTAATGCAAATCAAGGGTGAAGTAGAGGTTACTCCGTTTATGGCGGCGACTGTTTTGGCTTCCATATGATCCAGGAGTTAAGATGTTGGCCTTGTTGCGAATTCATTCTTCCTTTTTACCATCCTTGGCTCTCCGGTGTCTCGGGCTGGAAGCTATTGCCTGCGGCCGGGCGGCGGGAGTTGGTTCAAAATGGTACGAAAATGAAAGACCGCTTTGTGAAAAATCGCTACGTGAAGAAATAAGAACAGTCTAATTTGCGATCGTGAAAAAAAGCGATGTGAAAATTCACTACTATGAAAAAATGCTTTTGTGAAAATAATCTAACAAATCGGCCTATGTTGATTTGTGTAAGATTGTCCCGTAATATTTATTTATTTATTTTTATTGTCTATACTAATATTATAAAGAGGAAAATTCTGTGAGATTAGAACTTAGTAAAATTTAATTTTGTATGTTTTGGGTAATCTCCAGAACCTCTTTTATCTGATTTCAAAAATTCTTTAATCTGCGCAAATAATGGACTTTGGCGAATAAATAAAGCTAAATGTTACATAATGTGTTATAGGGTATAGTTTCATTCTGCACAAAAACAATCGGTGTACTAAAATAAGCTATTTTTTGAATAATGATGAATTTGCAGTAAACTATTTAATGCAGTTTCAAAAACAATCATTATCTCGTCTTTCTTACTCTCCTCGTTAATCTTGATTCCACGTTCATTACACATCTTACAATAGGGGTGTAGACACCAAATAAAATAACCAATAATGATGAATTTTCTCGAAAAAGGATTAAAAATATTGTCAAATGGAGAAAAAACTAAAGCGGTAATTAAATAAACACAAAGTTTTCAGTGTCCAAAGTTTTAAGAGGGTATGTTCTGTCCCTTTTCCGCAAAACGCAGCTTCATATGAAACGATTGTCATTTACTATGACGCTCGGGGACCGTGAGGTCACGATCCCCGAGCATTGTCTCTCTCTAACAAGCAATATTAAAACGGTTGTAGCTAAGGATTTTTTTGAGATATCTGAATGGGATTTTCGTCACTAGGCATATTTTTTTGCCTTCGTTCTTTTGGAATAATAATAATTTTGAGTCTACACCCCTAATCTCTTTTTATGTACAGTCCGAACAGTAAACAAAATTATAACAAAGGAATACACGAGGAACTTATATTTACAGAGATAATGCTTGCGGTACCGGCCGTAAATCAGCTGTTTCCGTCTTATTATGTTTATTCATGAAATAGCTCATCTTAACGAAGGGTCTGTGGCCGGGCCCGGTTTGTCTTAGCCAGCGAATGGAATTATTGTGGTTAGATGTATTAGAGGCAGCAGCTGAAAATCTCCGTTATTCCGTTTGCTATTATCATGAGAGGTATTTACGTAAATGAAAAACTAAACATGATTTTTTTGTGTGTCTTTAGACTCTTTAGTTCTAATGAGAACAATAACATGAAAATTAATACAATATAAGTAATTCTTAAAGCACTTAAAAGAAAAAAAAACACCTGAAACAAAAGGTTTCATCGTAACCTAAGGCAAAGTACTAACCTGAACCTGAAACTGAACTCTATACTGACAACCTTACAAAAATATATATACACAAGTCTTTATTATTACTGAGATAAGACGCATGTGTAGATATTTTTGAAAGGTTCTCTGTATCGATATTGGAGACCGACTATATATATTGTAGCTGACAACACTACCTATCCCGAGGGGTAGTTCGGTAACTTTTCAAACGGGCGTTAGGGAAACTGTCAGTTAGACACAAAAAAATACATTTAGAATTTAGATCTACTAATCCTGGCCACGGCACCAAATATGAATTTAATTAGTTTCATATATTGTCTATTCTCATCAACATCATTAATAATGATAATAGGTCACCAGAGCTCCCTAGGGTGCGCTGTGTTGGGAGTGAGGGACCTTCATGTCTCTATCTGCCAACACAGCGAATCCTCAAGGACCTCAAGTGAATAAAGGGTCGGCAACGCGCTTGTGATTCTTCTGGAGTCACAAGTGTCCACAGGCGACGGTACCAGCTTAACATCAGGCAGACCGTAAGCTTGTCTGCCACCGTCGTTGTATAAAAAAAAAACATTTAAGTTAGCTTAGTGTATGTGACAATATCTTAGATCAATTACTGAAGGACATCGACTGAGATAAAAATAAATAAATAAACTAAATTCATCCTGTTGTTTAAAAAATCATTTGTCTGTGTTAGTTATAAATACACCCACCTACACGTAACTACTATCTCGTTTAAATACCAGTAGGCATTTCAGTTACAGAAGATGCACTGACTGCTGACAAACGTCGGAAAACTCTTTCAACATCAAAGAAAGCATCGGATTCACCGCTCGATTTAGACATATCTAGGTCAGTATCTCGTCGCTTAAAGCAAAGAAAATGGAGGCTTAGATTCGAAGTAGGTAGCACTCAAAAGACTTTGCGGCTACCAGATTTCACTTAACCTACTTACAGAGCGAGTCGCTCGTTTTAGTGAAAAATGCGCGTTTTGGATCCGGTGAAGAACGGTTATGCAAAGTGTTATTATTATTTTTTTGAGTGTCGTAGGCGCAGCGGATGCGAGTGGGAGGAATTGTTGTGTGCGTTGGGTTTGAGTTTGAGCGATAAGAATAAGAGTTCAATGAATTGGATAGCCTAGTAGTAATTACTTATACTACAAACTTTGCTTCATTATAAAAAATATAATATTGAAACGTACGAATTTCAAACGTGCTCTTTATTTGTAGTTGACGACTTCTGTAGCCTAGTTGGTTTGGTAGTGACCCTGCCTATGAAGCTGGAGGTCCCGGGTTCAAATCCCAGGAAGGGCATTTATTTGTGTGATGATGAGCACAAATATTTGTTCCTAAGTCATGGATGTTTTCTATGTATTTAGGTATTTATTTATCTATATAAGTATGTTTATCTTCGTCTAGTACCCATAGTACAAGTTTTGCTTAGTTTGGGACTAGGTCGATTTGTGTAAGATTGTCTCCAAATATTTATAAATATATATATATATATATATATATTAATATAGTTTTTGGAATAAAGGCTTTTCACTGCCCTTGTGTTGAACCTATGATATTTAGATAAAATTATTAATTTCCTTATACCAGTTGACAGTAGACAATTTAATTCCTACAAAAAGTATACAGCGCGAAGAGTCTGCAATGAAAAAGCGACACCTATCGAGAATTATAAAATAACATACCTAAACGTTTACCGCATAAACTATTATCGTTGTAAAAACATGGCAAAATTTATCAATTTGTGTATTGAAAGGAACATTGAAAAATTGTGTATATGTGACATGTGTATGAGACTTCATTGCAAATAAGACAAAAGGTTAACAGAAGAATCGCAAAAAAACTATATTTTTTATACAGTGACCTATAAACTTTTCAGGATCAGATAAACTTTTCACAAAATTTACTCAGAGCGCAAAAACCCGCTAGTAATCGGCTGAACCTCACCCGGAAGTGCGTCGGCATTACGGGCCCCAGCGGAAATGGGTCAGGCTAGGATTTGGCGGAACAGCCTGATTTAAATATAAGAGATGAAAGGATGCCGAGTGATTCGCTGCGAGTTCAACGGCCTATTCAGATCATTCTGAATATATGTTTTTTCCTGAGCAGTGTCATTTAAGTTACCTTCAAGCTCTATTATACTCTTACGTTGAGTTCGCTTCTACCGCAGAGGTCTCTCGTTGAACTGCAAGTGCAATGTAAATTCCGAATTCGTTTTCGTTAGAGGCATAATTATGAAACCTTTAAATGTTGTGGCCTTACTTACACCGTAGCATATGGACGATTGCAACTCCTGCAACTAAGTAAATATCAAGAAGAAATCTATCGCACAACCGTTTTTCCACATCTCTTTTATACCAAAAGCATTTACGTATTACAGATATTTCTCCATAATGTATTTCTCCGTATGCTACATTTTAATCATAATCAAAATACCGTAGCGAAATCCTATTTAAATATCACAATATGGGCGCCGAAATTAATAATTAATGAAACAATCATGAAATATAATTAATAACGTCCTCATTGTATCATTTACCCTTTCAACGAATGAATATTCAAATATTCGTCGGATTGTTTTGAATATTGTTTTTGGTAAGCGAAAATAGGCGAAATCTTAATGTTTCCGAGTATTGTTTACAAGCGTATTGTTTTGGAATAATAACGAGAGGAAAATTGTGATTTAATTTGAAGCCGAAAAGAAAATCCAATAGGTAATTACAGAATGATAAGGAGTTTATTTACTCACTTTTCGTAATTGTATGTATGAGAATTTTACCAGGGGGGCGAATTGTTTAAATTTTCTATCGCTATTTCAAAATAGCATTTTTCAACACACCTGCTCGTAAAGTAGGTCTTATTACAGCGTATTTACACTGATAATGCAGAATATTACCCATGCCGTGCCTTTTACATTACATTATCGCACTAGTGCCTTTTCATTACATATCTTTTTAAATATTAGCAAAATAATGCAGAATATTACCCATGCCGTGACTTTTACATTACATTATCGCACTAGTGCCTTTTCATTACATATCTTTTAACATTTTCATTTTTTATTTTTATTTTTTTTCCTCGCAAATGTGTTGAAAAACGTCGTATGAAACACGTGAGCATTGGTCATTACACTTCTCGTCTCCATTAAGCCTTCGCCTTCGGCTCAGGCTTAAAAACCGACTCGGGTGTAATGACCAACTTAGCACACTTGTATCATAATGTACTATTATCATTTTTGATAGTTTTCTAGTGAATGAAGTCGAGCGCTCGAAAGTCAAAAATCGGTCTCCACTTCCCCAGTGTGGCGTCGCGCCCATGTGAGTGACGCGGGGCAAGTTGACGATTTAAAATTGTGAATGTGTTTGCAATTTAAAAAACGAACCGCTGCCATCATTTACATCTTAGCAAAATATTTTTTTTCACAAAAAACAGGGCATTAACTTATCATCAAGGCTGGCAAGTGTAGCCTTGTAAGTTTATAAGTTTGTATGTTTTAGGTAATCTCTAGAACCACTTATCCTATTTAAAAAAATATTTCACCTGCGTGTGTGTTTCTGGATATGGTTTGTTTGCGTGTTTTGCAATACGCGAGCGGAGCCACGCTGGCAGCTAGTGTAATGTGCATCATGAATTTAACGACAACACACAAATAAAAATAGACGAACTTTTTTTACGTTCAAGTCCTCGACTTCTCAGCCACGGCCGTATCATTAAACCGCCATTCAGTGCACAAATCAATCGCGATCAAATCCTCGAGGCAATCAAAGGAATGGGCTGAGACGATAGCCCTCTTGGTCCTTTTTGTCTCTACTCTTCCCTTCGGTACTAGGGTTCCGCCGAAAAAGAAGATTTATTTTTTATTATTTATGGGATATTTATAAATTTCTTCCACTACTTTTTACAACGTATCACCATCAACGTACCAATGAATCATTATATACTACGGTTGAGCGCAGTATGAAATTTTAATTCTAGTGTCAAACTAGCATCTATCATTAAAGCCTAACTTTAGGTACGTACATGGTTGTATTGTATGACCCCTCCGTGCTACGCATGCCACTCAAGAATTGCCTTTAAAAATATATACCACATTGCTGGTCTCCGCACTGTATAGCAAAAGCTATTCCCATCACAAACATACACACACACACACACACACAAACACCACACTACTATACTCACTCTTTAATACAGTTTCCCTCTAGATACTTATGCAATAGGCTGTTGTTAATGATGTTACCAATTACATTGAACCCTAAATGCCTTAAAATAAATACTACTGCAAACAATTCTAACTGTGTGAGCGACATACCTCGTAAGGCCGTAGCCTAAGGGGAAAATGTAAGGCCAGGTGCCTCAGGGTCATTCTGACCACATGATTACAACTATAAGGGTCGAACATTGTACGAAATAACGCCATAGTACCTAGACTAATTAAACTATGCGACCCAGATTGAGCGGTACGCTATTTTATACTACGAGCGACACGACAGACCTCGTAAGGTTGCCTTAGGTAAGAATGTAAGGCCAGGTGCCTCAAGGTCAATCTGACCACATGACTATGAACCATAAACGGTGAATATTGTATGGCAATAACGCTATGATAAGAAGCGCTGTCGGCTATCCAGGGGTCACGCTCGAGTGGTTCATCCGCTGCCGTGCATCTCCTGGGTACCCATTGTCAGGTGGCTGTAGGGTCGCGAAGGTCGAGCTCTGGACCTGTCGCACATCGACCCCGTCGACGCCACGCGTCGTGCACACTGCTATTATGTTCTACCACCTATAGCTACGTGGTTGATCATGGGGAGAAGGAGGGTAATACTTAATAATACTTGCCGTAATACCTGCAGTATAAACTAGTACGGAAGGTGGCTTACTTTTACATAATGTAATACCTATACTTATATTATAAAGCAACATATGGTTAGTTACCTAATTTGTTTACCCTTATAGTCTACCTATATTATGTAATGTGTAGTTTAAGTAAGCTGAATAAATAAAAGAAATGAAATGAAATGAAATATACCCTATTCTATAAAACATTTCAAAAATTGTGCGTTAATCGTCATGCAATTTCAAGGAAACCCATTTTGAAACGCAAAAACTTTGAATGATTGGAATAAGTAAAACTAGTGAAATGTTTCCCTTTGATATCCTAGATAAACGAAGAAGAGAATTTGCTTTATGGAATGAGGTATATAAGTATATGTATGCTACTTTAATCTCTATGTCGAAATACTCTTCTTCCATATTTTTTGATTTTACTCTCAGTTTACTCCCAGGCGAGTGTAGGCCATAAGGTGAAAAATTTATGAATATTTCTGGAGGCGACTGTACGAGTATAAGCAACTTGATATTCGTCAAAGCTAAAAGACTAGAATACGAGTGAAACAATAATTACATAAGAGTTTGTATCCGATGTAAGAGTTCTAAACTCTCAAAACTCATAAATAAAAAACGATTGACTATGAGGTTTTCTAAAAGCATGACACTCGGGTGTGTAGTGGAAAAACTTATTCACACTGCTCGTTTCAGCTACCTCACACGTTTTCTCATTTAATTATATCGCTGTAAAAGTTCGTACGGAACCTCCAAACTCGCCGTCAACTCTCCACAGTTCCATTCGAAACTGCGGCGACAATTTACGACGCGACCCGAACGCGCCCGAACTCATCCGAGTCCTAATTCTGCCTCTCATTACTGGATGCATTCAGTTAGTCGTTTTGCCCCAATTCACTCTTATTTACGATTCTTTTGTACCTAGTTACGACAGTTTTGGCGATGAGTTTGTTTTGAAAGTATTTATTGGGATATCGGATGAGAATACATTGTAGTTGAATGAATGTTTGTTACGTGTTTTATTACGCAGTGGCAGTTGAATTAATTCTGTTTTGTTTATCGTAGTTCGTAATTTTGTATGGGAATGCTGTATTATTGCAAATTCTGGACAGAGTGAGACAGAGAGACCTACCTAGCGATAGCAAACAGAAGATTCAGCGGATTTTGCGTGTTTTTTAAATGGCTTTGGTATATAATCTTTCAAAATTAATACTAAGCACATGTCAATATGCGTGTCTCCATCACATATGTTGACAAGATTTAACACTTTTCAATTACCCAATAAACTGAGATTCAAACATGACGTAAACGAAAAGCTAGTCATAACATGTCTAAATTTATTCGCTCCTTAATTTATATCCCTTCGCCCAACCATAAATCATAAGCAAGATTAAAATATGTGCGTTTTATTGACATAACAGCTGTATCCTTTAATACTCTGCTTTACGCACGCGGTGCAATAAAGCGGCGCACGATTCCATAAACTTTACACTCATGATCATCCAGCAGATAAATTCCTAAATTAAATTAACATCCCTTCAAATCAAACTAAACCTTAACCCGATACAAATACGGTTTGAAATCCTTTGAGAGCCCGAGTGTGAATTTCGGGCGCGCCTTAAAATAATGTCGGGTATACACTGAGGTCGTTGAGCTAGGAAGTAGGTCAGATAGTGGCGACATTTACTGGGCCGAGGATTTTTTCCTTACAAATGAGTAATGCCTTCCTTGCCTTGGCTCTGGTTGGCCTAATTGGCAGTTTGGATAATTGGTGCAGGAAATGGGAGCGAATGTAACATTTGTTGGTATGGGGTTGGAGTGGGCTTTGCTGTTTGGCTGCTATGGCCAGTTTTATTAATTTGTATTAGATACATACATTTACCTTCCTATCAAACCTCTGTTAACTAAAATGTGTTTTGTCCCTTTTTCGCAAGCAAAAATATAGATACAGACAAAAAAATCTCAATGAAAAATTTGCTAATATACTTTTGATTAACGTTTATGAATAAGGGATTTAAGTTATAGCATTGAATTTAAGTTATAGCTCTTGTAACTGTTTCTTTTTCTATTGAAAAGCTAATTAATATCTTTGTATAGTAACTCATTAAGTCATTAATATTGCAATTTGTTACGAAGGTAAGTACTGATTTATATTCACAGATTTTCGAATTATAAAAATTTCAAAATGTTACTCTAGTACCGTAATTGCTTAGGGTAGTAAAGTGCGTCTTCGCTAGGAGATGTCAGTTGAAGAAGAGACGAAATAGAAGCTTTGTTTTTCGGTCGATAAAAATATACAAAACTATTATCTCAACATAGTTTCTTTATCTGGAACAAACAGCGAACGGCGGACCTCGCAGCCAAAGTTCAGCGAGACGAACTTTGAGGAGATTAAATGAATGCCTGGGAGAAGCAAATTGGAAGGAAAATAAAATTAAACTGAAGGATATTTTAGTTTATTTCGTACTGTTTTAAATGCCAAGGCCTTGATGAATTTGTTTGGATTTGTGGTACTTTTCAAGATTAATCAATGATATTACTTCATTATGGCATGGCTGCCACGTCGATTAGTTAATGAAACAGTTAATGCGACCATTTGCTATAACAGGCACGTAATGACAAGGTTATAATTTTACTGTTGAATCTTGCGAAGTTTCCTAAACCCACGACCTAACCAACGTATAGGTTAGGATTGACTAACATAATTAGATAAGTGTACTACGATTTCAAATTTAAGGCGCTCTTATTAGACGATATTTAGGTATTTGCGGAGGTGAGGCAGACGGAGCGGGAGACGCGCGTCCCGCGCACCCCGCTAACGGCCTTATTCTGTTGGCATCCGTATTCGGCTCGTTTTTGCGGATCATACGATCAAATGTTTGTCTTCTTGAATAATTGTTTTATTTTTCAAATCTTGGTTGATTTGTGTAAGATTGTCCCCAAATATTTATTGTTTATTTATTTATTTAAATCTATTTTTTTTTAAATAAGGAATAATAGGTAGTTACAGTTCTTAAGTTCATCGTAGTATGATGACATCAATTATGGACACTTACTTTCCAAAGATATGTTAGTACAGATTTCTTCATCATCAATCCACCACCTATCGTTTTCCCAGTTCCTATGTGGGTGCTTCCGTTTTCCAAATACGTAGAACTGATAAAATAATAGTACATCTTCACTTCCTAAGGGTGAACGTCACCAATTATGGATTGTACTAATATATTACAGGTTTTTTAAACCGAAATAAAATCGATTACTTCTAGGTAAAGTTATAGCGCCGGTTAACACCCGCTTAAGAAACCATCAAAAATAATAAACAAATAGCTATGTTCATCTATTTATCTCCTGGCAAATTATATTATTACCATGTATGTCTTTCCCGCTCACGGGACAATGATGTCCCGGACCTTTGGGAGGCATGCGTGGGGCTAGGTACCCACAAAGTACCAACGGAGCCAACACGTAGAGGCCCTTTTGACAATTTAATGAAATGCAAGGAGTATTATTACCATAATTATTACCTTTGTTACATAAGTATGACTGACTCATCAAAAACTGGATAATTAGACCACTGTTAGTCAGAAGAGCATTTTATTATACAGGGTGGTTATTTTAAGACCAGCAAGTTCTTCAGTACATGACTATGTCTATTAAAAAATGTAATTTGACCAAACATCATATAAAAATAACAAATTCAATTTGTCTCTTAAATACCTAAAAGTGTTATGTCACTGCGCTCGCACGGCGCGTGCTGCCTACAATGCTACCTCGACCAGCGGCCACACCGCGATGGACCTTGATACTCTCAACAAGCCAACAAGATTGGACTTATACTTGGCTCTATACTCCAGGCAAAATACGGTTTCGAAAATCATTAATTTATAATATCGTTTTTTTGTATATTTCATTTTTAATCGTTATTCTAAGATGCTTTACACAAGAATCCAACAAATTTTCCAACCGGAAGTAATTATATAAATATAAATTAAGCTTTAATTGTCTTTTTTTGTTTGATTTATATTGAATTTTTTAAAGCAAATGTAAATTTAGGTAAAAGCCTCCTCGATCTCATGCCATTTTTTTCGGTCTTTAGCCAACTGCATCCAGCTAGGTCCGGCGACCTTAGTTATGTCATTGGTCCAACGTCTTCGTCGTCTACCTTTCCTTCTTTTGCCTTTCGGCCCTGACCAGTTTGTTGCTTCCAGTGCCCTTCTTTTCTCCTAATATCTGGCGATATATGGCTTTTACCCGAATGGGTACCATATAAGAAAGAAAAATTTGCATGAATCTTTTAGAAAAGTAAATATGTACTAACACAAACAATATGGAATAAATAAAGCTTAAATAAATATATATATATATATAAACTAGCTGTTGCCCGCGACTTCGTCCACGTATAACATGTTATCGTCTAAATGTTTGTTTAAGAAATTTAAATGTTTGTTTAATAAAAAAAAACATTGAAATTAGTTTTGTACAGTCAGCATCAGATAGTTAGTAGCAGCCTAGGTAACCAAATATATCGCAACACGTCTTTGTTACTCTATAGTATCAAAGACGTGTTGCGATACATGTGTAAGGATGTGTTACGATATATTTGGCTACTTTGGCTGCTACTAACTATATGACGCTGACTGTACCTAGTCTTTAAGTAAACAGTCTAAAACCGAAGAAACAAATCTCTCTTTATTTCAAAATGTCTTGCTCTCTATACAAACTTAGAACCCTCTTTGAACTCTCATAGTAAATAGTCTGAAACCGAAGTTACAAATTTCTAACTTTAAAAATGTCTTGCTCTCTATATATAATTCGAACCCCCTTTTAACCTTCTTAAGTGATTAATAATTAAAAAACCGAAGTTACAAATCCCTTACTTTAAAAATGTCTTGCTCTCCATACAAACTAGAAGAACTGTATATCCTAGAAGTAGGTATTTTTGTCAAGACCAATCCAAGTATGTTCAGTAACGTTTCAGAAGGCCGCAGATTTCCGACACGTAAACAATTCAAACAAAAATTGAAAACTTTGCAGGGTAGCAACAACACAGCGCTAATCAGAGGCGGAATCTTGGGAATGGCACCAAACATTTTCAATAAAATTCCAGACCGAATTAAACACTGGATATTAATAAATTTAAAAGACAATTGACTTCAGATTCACATTCAGATTTGTTTATTATCATAATTTTACAATTGAAATCATAGTACAATGAATATACAGATAAAAATGTGTTAAAATTATAACTTGTCAGTTACAATAAAATACAATAGATGTGTACAGTTGTGTACAGAATTGTTATTATTTGTAAATAGTTTAATAATACTCATACTCATAGCATAATGCTATTACATAAAATAGAGAAAGAAAACATAATACAAATATTAACGTCAAGCTTTTAAGATCTTGTTATTTAGTCATTTGAAAGAAATTCTTGTAAACTATACAGTGTTTTTTCAAGCAATAGTGGTTTTACATGGAAGCGAAAAGAGTTGTCGTTCGTTATGGTTTTAAGGTTTGAAGGTAGCCGGTTAAAAAGTATTTGTCCTATTAACTTCGGAAGTTTTGTGCCTATTCTAAGTCTGGGCGAGGTTGTTTTGAAGTGGATACTTCTTTGCTCGCGTTCTTGTATAGGGGTACAGTTCAAAATGTATCACGTAACTTCCGGATTCACTTTTTGTAGAGAAGCCTAATCTGATTTCAAATAATTGTTTGTTACATGTTTTAATCCTTCTTTATTTGCTATTAGTTGTTAATCACAAAATGTTATTTAGTTTATGTGACGGGCATGAAAACTATGCTGAAATGACCGCCATTTTCAATGCCTCGCGAGTCAAACGAGCTACGTCAGTCAATGTTGCTATATATACCGATTTATCTGTGCTTATAAAGATTTTAGTGAATTAATGCAGATATATATTTTACGGGGACAACCAACAAAAAAGTATCCACTTAAACTTAATTAACGGTTGTATCTCGGACACAACCCGCTTCTTTTTAAGTTATTCGCATTTCTCATTGATCTCGAACTATTTTCACCTCTCCTTTGAAATTAATTTGGATAACGTTTAACATACATCAAAACTTCCAATATATAAGTTGAAACTGATGTTAAGATACTAAGTTTTCTTAAATGTTCGCGACACGTGTATCTGTCCTTTGCATAGGGAAGAACTCTAATTGCACGTTTCTAGGATGCGCTCATAATCCGTACTGTTGCCCCAAAGCATTATCCCGTATGAAAGTTGAGAGTATATGTACGCATAATACAGCTCTTTTAAGCAACTTTCTGACACAAGTGGTCTTAACTGTCTTAGAGCATAGATCCCTCTTGCTAACTTACTGTATAATGTATCTATGTGATCTTTACATGACATTATTGGATCAATCATTTCAATCAATAGATCAATATTTGATTGAACAGTGTTATTATACCATTAAAGATTACTTAAACGACCCTACGACATAACATGATTCCATTCCAGACATTCCTTAGTTATAATATTCTTTAGTTATAGTATTTTTTGAGAGTTTTTGACATGTGTTTGAAGTATTTAACACCAATCACTGTATTGACATTTTTTTTTAATTTTTATAAATATATTAGCTGGCTGAAATATTTTGTAAACCTACATTGTGGGTAATGCACAGAAGTCTTATATTTTGTATACCAACAATACTTGTAAAAGTTGTAACCTATGTTTAACAAAATAAATTTAATTGAATTGAAAGTACTTAATTTGTATTCTAATAAGTAATCTTTATGCAAAAATTTAAGTCTCTAGCTCTAAAAATAAAGTTTCCCCCATACAAACTTTGCACCCCTATTTACCCCCTTTAGGGGGGGAATTTCCAAAAATCCTTCTTAGCGTTGCCTACGTTGTTTAAGGTAGTTCTGGTGAAAATTTCAACTCTCTAGTCTTAGTAGTTTCGGCTGTGCGTTGATGAGTACCGACAAAAGGTATGTTCACTTAGATAACGTCACATTTATTTGCTTTAGTGGGCTTATTTTTAAAGGGGCGTGGCGGGGGAGGCTTTCTTGGTAGTTATTTGGAGAAACAGCGGTGGCAGAGTGAGTGCGAGATGTGAAACGGCATACTTTAGTGTTTTGTGATGGGTATCATGTGCACAAACAGCTGGCAAAGTTTTGCAGCTGTATAGGGGAACACCCTGTAGTACTTTGTACCCGACTGCCTCAGAAGGAAGTTTATGTTTTTCGAGCGTATGTATCATCATATCAGCCGATAGACGTCCACTGCTGGACATAGACCTCCCCCAAAGAGTGCCACAATAGCCGGTCCTGCGCCACCCGCATCCATCGGACTCCCGCGACCTTTACCAGGTCATTAGTCCACCTTGTGGGGGGCCTAACCACGCCGCGCCTTCCGGTACGTGGTTGCCACTCGAGAACCTTTCCGCCCCAACGGCCATCGGTTTTACGTGCAATGTACCCCGCCCACTGATACTTTAGTTTAGCGATTCGGAGGGCTATATCGGTTACCGTGGTTCTGCTGCGGATAGCCTCATTTCTGATGCGATCGCGCAGAGACACTCCCAGCATAGCCCTCTCCATCGCCCTTTGAGTGACTTTGAGCCTTCTTATTAGGCCTATAGTAAGCGACCACGTTTCCGTTCCATATGTCATCACTGGCAACACACACTGGTCAAAGACTCTCGTCTTGAGACACTGCGGAATATTGGACGAAAAGATGTGCCGTAGCGTATGTATGCATGTATGTCTATGACGAAGATGAGGAAGGGCCGTGGCCTGCTGCTGGTGGAGTGGCAGGGTCTTTTTCCGCACTCGTTTTTAATACAATCTACTAAACAGCAAGTAAATATACTTCAGTTCACCAACTCGTTTAGGACTTTAGTCTAGGTAGTCGCTATCCGGCGCAATAGCCCTAAATGCTTTTGATATATTTCTGTATGAATAAATAAATCTATTATTCGTACAGTCCATAATTGGTACCATTGCCCCCCCCAACCATGCTCGTGTCCGAATCCGATTTACACCCGACTACTTACTACCTAACAGTTCTAAATACGTATTCAGGATAACTGAAGATTTTTATTGACATCTTGTCAATATGCTCCAGCTACCTATTAATACGTTTTAGGTGCGGATGTAGAAACGCTTTAATGTAGTAAATATCGCATACCTTATATTTGTTATTCTATCATTTCGAATGTGTTCTCCAGCATGTATTAGCGTTTCCTATTCCTTTATATATTTTTATTTACCTTGATAACTCGAAATAATTGCTGCAAAAAGGCGTATTTGCGTGCCAGGTAAACATTCACAGGTCCGTCGTCGGCAGTGGCCACGGGCGTACTAAATTGTACTCGCCACCGCGCATGCATGACGCGGACACCCGGTTTTTGAGACAAATGACCAAATGTATTGAATTATCAAACATATTGAAATTCTAAGAAGCTGGTAGATAGATCTACCAAAAAGCTACCTATCACAATAAATTTCATTGTTATATTCCAAATAACTTTTGAGATATTTCGAGTTTGGTGGTAAAAAAGCACTGTTTTGAAAGGCAAAATCTATCGAGGTTTTTGTAAGCAATCGTGATTTTACGAAGTACGAACATAGCCAATGAACTGAAGATATACATATCAAAAATTTGGATCTCTAGCAATAGTACAAGTATACTAATAATCGGTTTGGAAAAGGCACTTTTTCGATGCGCAGCTGCATACAGCGCCTTAACCATTTAAAAATAAGTGATCCACTGTACCCCACTCTCCTCTAAGTCATAATTTGTCTGTGGTAGGATACCAATCTTCATCATCATCAAACCTAACCTAGCTTAGCTACGTCCCAACTGAGTATACCATTGATAAATCTAATAAGAATGAACATGTATTTAACTTAACCTATCATTTTGAAAACCACCTTTAAGTTCTCAAATCACAAGGAAGTTTTAACACCATATCTTTCACAAACTGAAACGAAATCACACAATCCGAGCCACAAAACATCGTCTAACTGACCACATACCGAGTAGAGTATTAAATCTTTTGTATCACAACAGCACTTGAGACCTACTTTTAAAACCAGAACTCAAAAGGCAGTGAAGTTGAAATGACGATTCGCAGATAAAGTTCGAACACTGAAAGGCTATTTCCGCAAAGGAAGACTGGACCGCTTTTCATAAAACGCCAGCCCTGTACCTACTGTAAACATTCCAGCATAACTCTGATCCTCAAGTACTCATAGTTTCAACCAATCTACAGGTCATATTATACTGTTCGCAATGGGTGTATCGGTTAGTGAATTGAATGGAAAGGCGAGGGAAAATATCACCGGCGTTATTTGAGCCCGTTTGAAACGTTGAAATGCGCTCTGAAGCGATTCTAGTGATTTTAAGCTTTAAAGATTTAATATTCGATTGGGTAGGTGTCTGCTGTTTTTGCTGTCTGCGGCTGTGTATATTTATGATCTTTTAACAAACTTTGACAAGCGGGAGAGGTTTGTTTCTCAATATTTTTTTTGGATCGCATTTAATTCAAACATTTATTGATGGTGCTCCGACACCAAATCTATTAAGGTGCTAACAAATTAAGTACCAATATTTTAAGAGGTGTTACATTACATCAAAACATTTAACTTTAAATAGAAATTAAGAAAACTTTTATATGATATTTGATGCATATATTTGATGAAATTGCGCCCAAACATAATCACCATGTGCTTAGCTGACAAGATGTTTAACGCTTTCTGTCAAGTGAACATCGTCGTTTGTGACAATTATTTGTCTAAGTGAAGTTGCCATTGACTCATGACAGTCAAGAGGATTCATAAGATAATCAAAGAGGACTTCATTTTTATGCAGTAACGTTGTTTCCCTTATTATCTCCAAAAAGTAACATAAACTTTTAAATGTTTCATACGTAAGTCTACTCCTAGAGACGAGTACTATCAGCTCTAAAAGTATTGGTCCCTAATTTGTTAGCACCTTATATAACATTTATACCTCTGTGTGAGTCAGATAAGTCAGAATATCTTTACACATGCTATGTAAAAATCAATAAAAAAATGGATTCAGTTTAAGGATATTTATTGTTTAGATTGGTGAAGATAACTTTCCATACATTTACAAGTTATACAACGTTAATAAAATGTTAAGTATAGATATAATATAACTTGTTATTTTGAAATGAAAGGAAAGACCAGGAAAGTTACAACAACTATTTGCTTATCATTGTCACCAGCAATGTAAAAAGATTGATAGGTACCTTAGTCTTCAATTCACGAAAAGCGCTACTACTATTTTACCTACGATATAGATAAAATACAAGTTGGACCCTCAGCAATGAGGAGTGGACGTTTATGCCAATATTTTGATCCGGATGGAAGCGAAACTTATAAATGACTCATCATCATCATCCTAGCGTTATTCCCGGTTGTGCCCTAAAGGAGTTCGGGGTCCGCTTTGACACCTAATCCCAAGATTTGGCATAGGCACTAGTTTTACGAAAGCGACTGCCATCTGACCTTCCAACCCAGAGGGAAAACTAGACCTTATTGGGATTAGACCGGTTTCCTCACGATGTTTTCCTTCACCGAAAAGCTAACGGTAAATATTCCATACATAAGTTGCGAAAAACTCATTGGTACGAGCCGGGATTCGAACCCACGACCGCCGCTTGACAGCCGCATGCCTGAACCACTAGGCTACCGTAACTTCTAAACTTATAAATGACTAATTTCGGGAAAAGTAGACCATCTTCGAAGTGCCATCGCTTGATCCCTACAGGGTTTACAGACTAGGTTCTTTGCAGACCAGGTGCGTTGCTTTTAAATTGACAACATTTTTCAAAGGGGCGATTTTATGATTTAGTTCGCTAGAAAATGTTTTTTTAAGCGGCTCGTATTTTTTTATTTCTCCCTTAATTGTACTAACCTCCAAAAAAAAAGGCTTTTTATTTTTTATTTTATAAATTAATTGTATGATCATATTTATACTTAATAGTTATTTTCATTATTTTTATTTAGTTTTAAGTTTTTATTATCTGTTATTGTGATATTATTCTTTAATAAAATTATTATTTGTATAAATAATAATTGTATGTATGTATGTAAATAACTTTATTGTACACAAGGCACAGGTAAAATACAGACAAAAATAGCTTAAATCGGTACAAAGGCGAACTTATCCCTGTAAGGGATTGTAATTTTTCGTCGTAAGTAAATTATGACGTCAATGTTGCGGCTCTGTATGGCAGCTTGCACTGCACACCTTTCATATCACAGACGTAGTATTGACGTCACACACGGCTTAAACCACTGTTATACAAATTTGCGATTTTCTTAAAAACGGTTGAGAAAAGAAATCTGAAAACGACTTCATTACGTTCAGGTAACTTAATTACCGGAATGGTTTACGATTTAGGCATCATTACAAAGTTTGAAATGTTATCAATTGTTACAAATTTAATTAACTTTTAAAATGTGATACATGTTTGCCTTTCAGACCAAAAAAAAAAAAACACGAAACTTTGCGTGTTGCGCATAGTACAAGTTTTTCGACGTTGCAAGGCGGCAAACTACCCAAACTGGTACACAAAAGACACCTAAAAACCAGAACTACATCCAGCTTTGCGATTTTGCTACTGGCCTTCTTGGTCGTCCACATTTCTACAAACGGGCTATATCTAAATACATATTCCTCCTACTTAGCTATATTATTCAGCAATACGATTCAAAAGAAAAATCCAAATCCCTATCAGTCACAAATACTAAGCGGCCTAAAGATTACCGGAGAACCAAAACGCAGACTCCATTGCAGAAGTTGAGACAAATTTATGTGCATATTGAACCGCTATTTAGGAACTTGGCAGCGATCCGATTGAATTTTATCCTTCGGTTCTGTTCTCGGCCTTTTTCAGAGTCGCTAACTCGATAATAGACGATTTTTGCTGTCGATTTTGTGTATTTATTGACTTTGGGTGTGAAACCGTGAATGTATCCCGGTAACTTATGCATAACATAACGGGTATATTGTGTTTGAAAGAATACAAAGGGTGCCGTTTTTTGTGGCTCTTTAGTGTACTTGACTTGTGGCATGCGTAAGTAAGGTATTAATTGAGTATTCAATTAAAAGAACATCATCCGCTTATTGCAGTTGCAGCTAACCGCGATATATTACATTGAGGGTGAGTGCCCTTTTTTCTGCACTCTCTAGCGCTGTCAAAGACTTTTGGTTATTGGACAAAATTTTCACAAATTGTCGAACTAAAGTTACCTATGAAAATAAACGCGTTATGTTTATCACAACAACACGTTTCTGTAGCTCTAGTATACGTTTCATGGATACATATACGTTTTCAAACGCATTGGTATGGCAACGTGAACAGTGCCTTTGGTGGTAAATATAAGAAACTACGCGTTGCCATACAAATTGAAACTAAACGCAAACGCGTTCGAAAACGTATATGTATCGACAAAACTTATACTAGAGCTACTGATATTCGAAACGTAATCAACTCATATGCGAATTGGCAAAGCACACACTTAGGTACTCACTGTAATATTGTCATCAAACCCTTTCACTGCTAATTTTTAATCCGGGCCATTCAGACTCGAATCCTCTTATTGGTAACACACGCTATTTCCGGTCCGGTCCGTCCCTCACGCGCGTCCGCTTCCGGAAGACAATGTCCGGCCTGCCTACGTCCGATCACCGATTTCCGGTCTATTTCAAACCGTCGCGCCAACCGACCGTCTCCAATTCCAAGTTTGAATTTTGAATTTCGAATCGAAGCGAATTATGATTTCGTTATCATATTTCCCGGAATTATTAATTTTTGAACCGTTGGAGCGTTCATTTGTTTGATTACGTTTTACTTATTTTGGTAATTGTCTGTTAAAAGATGATGTCGACTTTAGGGCGAAGTATCAAGAGTGGGTTTTGAATAACTCGAATTAATTAAATAGTTACTGCTTTGGAATTGCGTTGGTAACAATTTGTTTGCTGTTATTTTTCCAGGAACAATCATTAATTTGCTATAATCCAGTAAAATTATAATGGCTATTTTTCCCCTGTCGCGTCAATTAGAGTTCAAAATAAAAGTTTTGAGTAAAAATATAGCCTTTGTGTTTTTTTATATCAGAAAGGCATGTAGTGGTGTGTTTTTATTTTAGTCGTGCTGCAGTCATACAAACACAATATTTAAGAACTTGAGGTAGTAGGAAGAAGTTGTAGTAGGTACTTTGTATTGTAACAAAGCAGATCACCTCGTACTTTACCGTTAAAACTTCTAAGCATTGGAGCTGCCTAACGCCATTGTCTAGATCTAGAATACTCTAAACTCAACCAAAGACATTCCGTTACACAATACTATAACACAAAAGGTACTGAGCGCCAAGTATTTCGTGTACAAGATACTCCTTTCTTTAAGAGGGCGCTCGTTTTTTGGTCAGGAATAAGCGAGAATGACGGATTTTTGACGTTGTAATTCTAAGAAACGGAGAGCTTTTTCTAGATCCTGATTACTTATTTGCATAGGTATACTCCTCATATTGGTCCTAGCCGCCTCCAATTTACGAAGAACTGAATACTTTAACCGAAAATACTCGATTACCGACAGTAGTTTTCTGAAGAGAGCGCAGAGTCATAAGTTTGAGCCCCTAATACTCCATGATGTTATATGAGAACCTACTTGTTTTTTTCTATTTTCACTAGCGTAATATGTTGTCATTGCGCCTAGCCGCCTCGAATTTTCCTTATTCTGCACGTATATATATGTAAACTGTTCTCAATTACACCATATTTGTCAACAAAATCGTACTGAAAACTCAAGGATTTTCTCATTATTGTTGAATAATTTTTGTATTGAATCTTACACAACATTAAAGTTCATGCTTGTACCAACAAGATGCAGTCCAAAAAATATAACTTTTGTTAAAATTTATATTTATAAATAATTATTCAAAACTAGTATAAATTTACCGTCGCGCGGGAATATATCTCAGTACCGGCTGAATAGCCCTCCGAGACAGACGTGTAGTGTGTTTATTTGTGGCTATTCACGAAGCTAACCGGCCACTCTTCAGATAAAATAATATTATTTTGATCTCCGACTAGGCATAGTTGTTACCAACCTCGGGGTCAAACTATACTGGGGATACATTCGTGAGGCTAATCGAGACAAGTTATGAATTGCATAGCTGCCATATATGACGTAGTGTAGCGAAAAGGCTCAAACCCACCGGATACGTAATATTTAAAATTGAACCTTCTACCTAAAACAAAAGTCATACATTTCAATGGTGATGTCTTGTGGGTTGGATCCTTTTGTCTAAACTACGCGTTCTATAGTCAATTATTATTGTACGAGTGATCGTGATACTTGATAGATTTAATTTATTTACTTGTTACTATCAGTCCACCTTGTTAGTATGTATGTATGTATGGGAGTTAGGGTGAAATCTTCAAATTAGGTACAATTGCGTATCTTCGGTGACATAATATCATAGAGCTGGTCTGATGATGAAGTCGGAAGGTGGCCATAGCAACTCCTAAACTCAACAAGATAAAGCCATCGAATTTGGGCTCATTTATTTGGTCATGGCACGGCAAGACTTTGGTGCTGGATGATTTCCAGAGTCTGATGATGGAGCTATAATGTGGTCATGGAACTCCTAAACTAAACTAGATAAACCCATCTAGTTTGGGCTCATCTGTTTTGTCTTGGTAAACACTTTGGTGATGGATGATTTCCAGGATCTGATGATGGAAGGTGGTCATGGGAACTCCTTAACTAAAATAGATAGACCTATCTTGTTTGGGTTTGTGTGATTTGTCTGTACAAGTACCCACGAACCAGCGACATAATATGCAGGGTTATTGAAAATAACAAGATGAATAAAAAACTTTTTAAAAAACAAGCTTATGTGGCGTTTGTTAAGTACAGCACGATCCTACCTTGCATTTAGTAATTATTTTCGTTTATATATAATAATAACACACACCGGGGGTTTACACTGGAAAGGAAGATTTTTACGTGGTTTTATTACATTTCCGAGTCATCATCATCATCATCATCATATCAGCCGAAAGACGTTCACTGCTGGACATACGCCTCCCCCAAAGAGTGCCACAATGGCCGGTCCTGCGCCACCCTCATCCAGCGGACTCCCGCGACCTTTACCATGTCATCAGTCCACCTTGCGGGGGGCCTACCCACGCTGTGCCTTCCGGTACGTGGTTGCCACTCGAGAATCTTTCCGCCCCAACGGCCATCGGTTCTACGTGCAATGTGCCCCGCCCACTGCCACTTAAGTTAAGCAATTCGGAGGGCTTTATCAGTTACCTTGGTTCTGCTGCAGATAGCCTCATTTCTGATGCGATCGCGCAGAGAAACTCCCAGCATAGCATAGCATAGGCTCAAAGTCACTCAAAGGGCAATGGAGAGCCATTGCCCTTTGAGTGACTTTGAGCCTTCTTATGAGGCCTTTAGTAAGCGACCACGTTTCCGTGCCATATGTCATCACTGGCAACACACACTGGTCAAAGACTCTCGTCTTGAGACACTGCGGAATATTGGACGAAAAGATGTGCCGTAGCTTCCCGAATGCTGCCCAGCCGAGTCGGATTCGACGATTGACCTTCCCTTCGACATTTCCGAGTATCACTCTTTATTTCGATATAAATGTTTATAAAACCGGCCAAGTGCGAGTCGGACTCGCGCACGAAGGGTACCGTACCATTATCTATATCTTTAAACGGCAAAAAATTTGTTGTATAGGAACCCCCTGTAGCCTAGTTAGTAACTTGGTAGTGACTCTGCCTACGAAGCTGGAGGTCCCGGGTTTGAATCCCGGTAAGGGCATTTATTTGTGTGATGAGCACAAATATTTGTTCCTGAGTCATGGATGTTTTCTATGTATTTAAGTATTTATTTATCTATGTAAGTATGTTTATCGTTGTCTAGTACCCATAGTACAAGCTTTGCTTAGTTTGGGGCAAGGTCGATTTGTGTAAGATTGTAAAAGAAAAAGAAACAGATAAAAACTAAAATAAAAATAAAATTATGTATTCTGTTTTTTAGTATTTTTTGTTATAAATAGCGACAACAGAAATACATCACATTTCAAATCTCTATCTATCACGGTTCATGAGCTACAGCCTGGTGACAGACGGACAGATAGACGGACAGCGGAGTCTTAGTAATAGGGTCCCGTTTTACTCTTTGAGTACGGAATCCTAAAAAGTGACATAGGTTTTAGGCTCAGAACATAAAAAAAGGGAGAAGTGCCGTACTGCTTAATTTCAACCAAAACCGATGTCCCCAGTTTTCTACCACCGCAGCGCCCACAGGCACACACATTGAACCGTGTAAAAACAAAGACTCGGGCGTTGCCAGTGAGTCTACGGCAACATGCAAACAAGGGCTGTGATTGGCTTAAACTACTATACACTAGGGGGACGACAAACGTTAAAATTATGTTTTATCGACATTGATATTAAAATTAATATTATGTTAATATATTGATGGGTAACAACTTCAACGACATGGTAAGTTTATGTGGTGGTATTTAAACTTCTAGCTACAAGTTTAAATAACACGGGTTGTTAACTTACCATAAATCGCAAAAGTAAAAAATATTGACCAACACCTACAGAGTAACATAAACGGCTTTTTATAAGTTCGTGTTCACATACATTTAAAACTCTGGTCACATCGATATTTTTGACCTGTAGGTACCAGGCCGATCCGACTCGCATTTTGGCGCGAAATAATATGTCCATTACTCATATTACGAGATTTAAGGCTAAGGGCGAGTATCCACCAAAGATGTGCGAAGATGTGTTACCATACATTTTACACCTAGGTTTCAAGCAAGCGAGGTGTCAAATATTTGAAAAGTGTATGGCTCTTATTAAGTGGTTGGAAACATTTTTCTTGAAAATGTTACGAACACATTAACTCTTCTCTGTACAGGAAACCAGTTAGGACCTCTGCCAGTAGCATCTATACATTTTGTTAGTACCTACTCGGATTCTTTGGAAAACTGTAATAAGAAACCGAGATTTCTTCTTCAATTATCACATTTCAAATGAAAGTAAAAAGTACTCATTTAAAATAAATTATTGGTAATAATATCACATTTTAAGTTGTTCTGAAGCCATTTGCAACTAAATTATATACTTGTATATACAATTTTAATATGTCTATTTACCGTTCATACTGCAACTTAGTGAAAATCTTATTAGTAGGTACCGTAAACATTTTGTGCCTTTTAATCTTATTAGTATGTTATTAGTTACGTTTAAGATAGGCACCCAACCAAAAGGAGTAATTAAATAAAATAAAACAGCGAAAGTAGTCGAAATAAAATAACTAGTATGATATCGTACTTCTATTTTATCGATTACGCGTAAATTGTAACTCCACTTTGGCACCGCTCTAGTTTGCGACGCCAAGCAGCGGCTGTACCACTAAAAAATTCAAGCATCGTCCATATCCATAGTGGTTTAATACATTGCGCCGTGGTTTACTGTATTGAACGTTCAATGTACAACGCATAGAACAAAAATACGCTTTTTCGTTCGATATGTTAGTTCGATCCCGAGAAATGATGCGGCGTTGCGTTTATTTATTAAAATATTAGTTTTTACTGACTTAAGTGAAAATACTAATACTCACATGTGGTGCGTGACTCCACCATTCATGTAGGTTTTAGTTTCATTCCTATTTTTGCATGTAACCACGCTACAATTCGGCATTTTGAGTAAACGTGGAAAAACATTTCAGATTCACGGCAAATTGCGACTAACATGCGGTGGGCAGTGACATGCCCATTTGGCCATGTCGCACCGACACGCGCCAAGCCCCCGTTTCATATCTATTCCTTTTTATCATCTGAGGTTTTAGGTTTTTGAATAAAATCACGCATTAATTAATTGTATTCTAGATAAAAAGCTGTGTTTGTATAATTTATAATTTTCAGTTCCTTTGGTAAGAAACGGACATAGCAATTTCTATGAAGGG
This sequence comes from Epinotia brunnichana, assembly GCA_963854355.1. NCBI lineage: Eukaryota > Metazoa > Arthropoda > Insecta > Lepidoptera > Tortricidae > Epinotia > Epinotia brunnichana. The sequence goes on from OY977943.1 coordinate 29,219,613, forward strand.
CAGTTTTTTTTTACTGTCCATAACAAAAAAAATTTTCTTCAAGAAATGAATACGTAAGTACCCAGTCATTTCCTAGTAGTGGGTCTACTGGTATAATTTCATTACATTACTATGTATAAATAAGACTCAGATAACATGCAAACTATTAATATCCGTAAAACAAATTATTATTCTTATTACTGACAACTTTAAAACTCGTTAGTTTATTTTATACTAAAAAAACGAAACTAAATATACTTTGTCATATCATAGTATTTTAATACAAATAGAAAACTTGTGCTCAAAAATCAAATACTTACTTTATTCAAGTTATCTAACTTCGCTAACATGATGTTCTAGAACATCATGTTAGCGAAGTAATACTTACCACTTTTTAGTGCAAGTATCAATATCGGTCACGGAGTGAATTCCAACGGTGCGCTATACAGCTATTTGCATCGGCAAGCTCCGCGGTTAGTTCTATCCCGATCGCACTTACATATAGCTAGAAAGGGACGGCACCCGCGGCTGGTGCGATCTCGCTGTGCATGTGGGGGTTAGGTACGTTTGTGTGGGTGGTAGTAGTATTTACACACACAAACGCACTACGCGTGTCAAAATACCGAATTCTGAGCGAGCGCTTTTTTGAAGAGCACTCTTAAGCATGGAACAATGAGATTTGGGATTCAACTTCGAGGAGATTTGGACTTCGGTTTGGAATTGGAGATTGCAGTAACCAAGTGGTATTTAATGAAATGTAATAATAGTTGTGGCTACTGTTTTCACCTTAATTTAATTTAATTTTAGTTATAGAAAACATAACAAGCAACATTTTTAAACAAGCGTATAACATTGAGATTGTATGATAGGTATATCTATGTACAACTTTACTTTTTGACCTAAATTGATAGTGGCCCAGCCTATAAACGAATATGTTCCTCGGTTAGGTACCTATATGAGCAGGAACGAAAATCCTTACTTTTTATAAATGTAGGTATCTATAGTCGGTAAGCCTTGCATCACATTGTAAAAATAACAAATTTATGTAGGTACTTTAATTTATATTAAAACATTTAATTGTATCAATAAAATTAGTTACGTCGCAAAAGAAATAAAAAAGCAAAAGTCCAGTGATTAAACGCATTATTTAAATTCAGAATGCAAATCGCGTTAAGCATTTAACAGCTGTTTTACAGCCCTAGCTGATTGCGTCTCCCTGTCATTGTTCAAATGAGTGAGCGAGAGGGACAATTGTCTTACTAGCGCATCAAACTCAGAATAATTACCTACAGAATAGATAGATACAGAGGGTCTGCTCTTAAACAAACTAAATTGTCTGGTGAATAGTTAATCCATTTAACTCATATAGGCACATAATACTAATATGTAGCTAGCCCTATAGGTCATGTCTCTATAAGCGCCGCTACATACGGGCTACGGCGTAGCATACGTAGCATCACGTCGTGACCGCATCTTAAAGTATAAAATATTCAGTTACATGGCACCGGAACGCCAGTAGTTTATTAAGTTAGTCGCATATTAGATATTGATTATAAACTTCATCCATGTTGAGTCCGTTAATCACACTCTAAATATACCTACCCGAGTACTCATAAATCATTCTACCACATACCTACTCGTTTAATCACCCATGATGAGTAGACCGAAAATCTCCGCAATAAGAATGGGCCTTCTGCAGGTAACTATGTTGTGTAATTAGGGCTGCAACTTGCGCTATAAAATACTTTCTTCATCAAGTTAATGGGCCGTCTTGATGCGAGCGCTACTGGCTGTTTTTGCGCACAGTCATCCGGGGTGGTGTTCACAACTCGCCTCAGGAAAACCAGTATAACACTGGGTGGTTACGCGTAGTTGTTACGGATCTCGGGATCTAGATATAATTTATGTAGTGGTGAAGTTGAGAGAAATTCGTTATGATTCGCACCGCCGGCTTTTGTTTTTGGGTGTTGGTTCTCGAACGATGAACGATGAGTTTGAATTTAGAATGTTTTGAGGTCGTTAAATAATGTTTTTGTACTCGACGATTAAAATATGTGTATTAAGATTTCTTTTTCTCTTTTCATCGTTGAATAGTCTGTTACTTCCAAAACAACCGAAATAACTGTTTCGATACGCTCTAGACAACCGAAAAAAAATTGAAAATAGAACAAAAATAAATTCGACCAATCACGTGGCTGCTTTACCGAACTGTAATGAATTGGACCAATAGAATCGCTTTGATTATTGAGTTTACTCGTTGATGTCGTACGCTCGTTGATGTCTTTTAAGATATCAACGAGCGTACGAGCGATAGGCTGCACTTCGTTTCAACAGTATCGAGTTTGTTTAATTAGTTCAGTTGACTCGTAGAAAATTAATTTTAATGAACTCGTACAAAAAGTATTGTTCACAATAGTGTTATAATTAAGTTTTTTAATCTCGTACCTTACTTAGGCCACTCAGCAAGCTTCGTGGCCTAAACACGGTACTCGACTAAAAAGCTCTCTATTATAACACGATTGTGAAAAATACTATTATGGGGATAAAGACACTAGGTTTTAACGTAACGAATTATAAAGAGGGTTACAATGGTTTTAGGAGATTAGTACACGTTAGATCGTGCCTTATACAGATCGCCGTAAAGTGTAGATAACCTGTCCTATACTTAGATTTTTTTAGCATTAGAAAGACCTTTACAGAAGTAAGTGTAAGGTTTTTTATAAAACACGTTTTACGATACCTGCCGTAAATGCGGCGGAATAAATGGAAAACTATGAAAACATTTTTTAAAGCATATTAGACGATAGCAAAATGTGTAATTTGCATTTACTTAAAAGGATTATTTAATAATGCAGCATTAATATTTTATTTGTGTTATTTTTAATGAATCGCAAAAAAATTGCATGATAAAAAACCCAGAGAAGCAGAGGTTTCAAACAAACGGAACGTTTTAAACGCATAAATTGCGACTAAATTGAAGAGATCGTGTCCCACATCAATAAGAGTTTAGCGTTTTGACATTTGCAATCGGTCGGATAAAATGTCCGCCATTACATTGTTCATGTTTGTCTTTAAACGTCACTCTCATCTCGTATGTCATGCGAATGCAATTGCGATACTTTGTCATTATCCCAGAATCTTGTTGTTTTGAGTTTTTAAGTTTCATTGTTTTCCGTTAAAGTTTTTTGTTATTGTTGTTGTTATTGTTATTATCTTTCGTTGATAGTGCGGTTCAGTTCAGGTGCCTGAGTGCGGCCCTTACTCTGATACTACTAAATAATAACTCCTAATAACTACAAGGTTACATCGCACTAGTGTGTGGTGGACAAGGTCGGCAAAGCTTCAAATTAAGCTAAAATAGGTTCTACTTACTTATTTCAGAGAGACCACTTGATATGCATGCATTTTAAGGTTAAAACCACCCAATTCAGTGTAGTGAAAGATTAGGTTAGGTTAGGAATAGTTAATAATAATATATATATAATATTTACAAACCTAAGTGATAGGAAATGTGAAATCATTGATAAGTACCTATGTTGTAATAAAGAAAAATACACAATAATTTAATATTTTATTATTAACTTCTGAAGAAACAGGTTTACGACACCTGCTTCTTTGTTTATCGAATTTCTAATGCTAAAAAAATCGAAGTATAGTGTTAGTCATAGTCACATATAGCTTTGACCCCCCACAAGGTGGACTGATGACCTGGTAAAGGTCGCGGGAGTCCGCTGGATGCGGGTGGCGCAGAACCGGTCATTGTGGCACTCTTTGGGGGAGGCCTATGTCCAGCAGTGGACGTTTTTCGGCTGATATGATGACAATGACATATATATAGACGACCACTTTAGCCTAGTTGGTAGTGACCCTGCCTACGAAGCAAGAGGTCCTGGGTTCGAATCCCGGTAAGGGCATTTATTTGTGTGATGAGCACGAATATTTGTTCCTGAGTCATGGATGTTTTCTATGTATTTAAGTATTTATTTCTCTATATAAGTATCTATATCGTCGTCTAGTACCCATAGTACAAGCTTTGCTTAGTTTGGGACTAGGTTGATTTGTGTAAGATTGTCCGCAAATATTTATTTATTATTTATTTATTTATATATATACCTTTAATTTTTGACATTGTTTCTAGGAGATGGCAAATGGCATCGTTTTTCAACCAAAGATCTATTTAACGTACTTAACGTTACGCAATGGACTAGCAGGCAGACCACGAGGCAGACACTCGCGTCAGGTGCGACGTAACTCGAGAACCCTGAGGGCATCTAGCCAGCGAGGCATGGAACAAATAGCCTCTCGAGCCGCTATTATTTGCAGAGCCAACAGCTACAATCTTTCTCGCTGGTAAGTACCACCAACTTTTCTGTAGCATTAGACATCTAGGTTACACGCTACGTTAAATAGGCTAAAGCAAGTAAAAATTTAGGAAGTAAGTAAAGTGGTTTTTAGAAGTTACAACAAGACCACTTTCGCATTCGTCGGGGCGGGCTCGGTGCTGTATCAGTACCTAAATTGTTAGCTGTCAATGTCAAATGTCAGTCAAATCAGTAAAAGCTGCCCGACACCGTACGACATGAGTACTTTCTGATATGGTTACTTACCTACCTATATAAACTCTTACTATTGCAACATATATGTTTATGCATATTTTGATGTGTCATAAATAGTTTTAGTATCAACATTTCAAAGGTGTTTAAGTTACATTGTTATGTGGTGGCTCTGTGTACCTTCTAAGCTAATAATATTACTTTAATATCTTTCCAACATATCTCAAAACAACAAACATGATGGACACGACAAAAACACGCGTTCTACGGGCGGAAACTGAATTAATTTGTAATTGTGGCCGAACTCAAATGTCACTCGCGGGACGACTAATGTTGCCATAATTGTTGCCTACAAATATGGCTTTTGCGGGTAATGAAGAGTTTAGGTCGAAATGTTTTGGTTGCCAGAACATGGCGTCAAGAGACTTAGGTTTCACATTTTAATTTAATATTGATGTTCGCGTAACCAACAAGCAGAATGAGAAACAAAGGATCGGATGGATACAAAATTATGAGAATTTTCAAAGGAAATACTAGGAAACAAAATGTATTAATTTTCGGATGCTTGCATCCTACTTGATTATTATTTGGTATTTATTTGGTAACCTATAATGAAACACGTTGTAACAGGAGCTAGTAAGACAAAAGCGTGTCTCTTACCCGGGTCATGGCTTCAGAGAGTCAGGAAGTCGGCTTATTCCGCAATTTGCAATATTTTTAGTGTGCACTCTCTCGCCCCTCTTTATGGAATTCTTTTTAACCCTGCAACTCCTCGCTATCTCAAAGAACGTTTCAAATTTCTTTCTTCCACAAGGTCTGCTCAGAAGTTGCTTCCTAGTTATTCCTCATCTAGCTCTAAATTTTACAACAATTCATTTACTTTCCGAACTGTTCGATTGTGGAGTTCTTTGCCTATTAAAATTAAATTAAAAGTCTCTTCCCATTTCTAAAACTAGGCTATCTCTTCCGTAGCTGTTAGTTTCTACTTTGTGTGTGCTGTTTGTTTTTGACTGTAACTGCTACTGTTACTTTGTTATCTTCGTTATGTAGGTTTATATATGTATTTATGTAAGTGTATATGTAGTGTGCAGTGTGTATGTGTGTGTCTTTCTTATAGTTAGGTTGTTTATATTCTGTTTTCTGTTTCACCTACTCAAATGACATGATTATTTTGCATAGTCTCCACTACCCTTACGTTGTCTGGAAGAGAGCGCTCTTTAGCGATAAGACCGCCTGTTGTCTACCATTGTTTATGTTTAATTTACCTCTGTTTTTTTCTTATGTACTATTTCTGGTGAGCAATAAAGAATATTTGTATTGTATTATATTATATTGTGCAATAAAGTATAATTAAACAAAAGAATCCGCGAAAATTGATATGAAATTTGAATGCTAAACGTGAGTCTGTGATTGACCCCCATGTTTAGCTTATCTACGTGTGTGGTGTTTTGTGTAATTAGTAGTGTTCGTTTTGGAATGAAGGCGCGGCTGCACTGAATTCAGGAATTAAATGAATTTTAACGAATAGTAAAATTAGGTTCCAAATCATTTTAAGAGCGTGTTCTTGAGGTCCTAAGGATTAAAAAAAATTACAAATAAAGTAAGCTGGGGTCGTCTCTTTTTTTCATAAATTAAAATTTTTTGCACCTCAATTATTGTTTTTTTCTAAAATAGCTGGTTATATCGTGGTTGTTTTATTTATTATTCGGCAATTGTCAGAATTTCCTAAGTTGGTTGCCAAGATCAACAAAGATAATTTTCCGCCTAGAGTCGAAGTTTTTTTCCTAAATCGATGTGAGATGTTTCTTACCAACATATAAGTCTTTTCCTGGCTATTATTATTATTAAGTACCTGAAACAAAATGAATGTGAATATTAGTACAAGTTTTACAGTCTACGCAAAACACTTATTTCAAGCACAGATTCGATCAAAACTCGAATTTTATTATAACAAAACTCAAATAATTATTCATGGGATGTAGACTGTTAGTCAATTCAGCAACTTTTAATGAATCGTTAAATTCTCTCTATTAGTATGTGAAGGGAAGTAGGAAAAGCGAAGCGTGATATTTTACCTACCCTATTTTCGTGGGTATGTTTATACTGCTAGGTACCGTAGTGCATTTGCTGGAAACGTTTGAACGTGGAAGACCATTTTATAAAAAAACGCTTTCATCACAGGTAGACTTCAATACCCCATGTATTCACATATTGTAACGGTAAATATCGCAACAACATTTCCCTCAATCTACCGTTTTTATTACATTTCCACTGTAAATAAAAAGATAACAAGCAAACACCGCCGGCAACTCCGAAAACAAGTATATAAGCCAAAAGAAAATCGGGGGCCCGAATGCCTCCAAGCAAAAATGTTACAATATTACAGTTATCTAATTCCCATAATATGCGTTACATGTCAAACTTCTCAGATAGGACGTTTATGGCTGTGTTGCCAGCGTTTTTTGGATGTTTGGCTTAAAAGAATGTGCCTCGGGCCGCGCGGTGGGAGTTGTGATAAAAAAAAGTCGCTGCTTATGTCCTGCGGTGTTATTTGTTCGGTATTTATGTATTTTAATGAGATTAGATGCCTTAAAGTTGTGAACTGGGTTATTTTTATTATATAATACAGTTACAGGGTCATTGCACCGGTTAGCGACCACCTAACTTACTAAATATCACTCACAGTTGGTGAACTGAAAGCATATTTTCCCGGTTTTTAGTAGATTCCTATTACAAAATAACTTAAAACAATGCATGCGGCTCATAGTTTTAATGGTCTGTAGAGATTTAATTTATCTTAAATTGATGAATCTTTTTAAATAGTTAAGGCAGGTCCGTCTCATGCACAAATCGAAAAATGCGAAAACAAATAAGTAAGAACGATAGGTATTCATGTCGCTGCATCTGCCAAGATTCAGACATGGAAAAACTCCCTCATATTCTACAGATCAAATTGAACATGTATTGAAAAATACACTTTATGAAATGAACAGTTAAGTTGGAAGCTGTGGCGAAGAATTTTGAATTTCGAATGTATTTTTTGCGAAGCAAGTAAATATAGGCTTTAAAGCGCTTAGATAGACTCTTCTTCAAACGCACAATTATGTTGAATGTCTACAGCCGTCCCAGAGCATATTCACCTAATTTAATATAAAATAGACTTTATACCTTTGAAATACGTGCTTTCTCTAAAGCACTGCTAAAGTGGGGGTGCAAGATCTTGAAGCATGCTGAATAAATTTTAAAAGTAAATTCTTTGAGAACTCGCGAGACAATGTCTTATAAAATAACTCCGAAAACAATTTTTGATATCTGCTTGACGGAAGGGGCGTTTTATTATTAAAATTGGAGAACTTCTGGGCTTTTCTATCGTATTTTTACCGAGTGCTGAATGCCTTTCGTATAAGGGCGTCCATTTTTGATTGGTAGCCGTTTTCTTTTGTTTCGAATGTTTCTTGAGTTCCTTTGTGAACGCGTAGTAAATCGAAGCATCGACTACAAATTATTGCGACGGTATTATCGCGATCACTTAGATGAATTGGTAAAATAAAACGATATTTTCTCGTTTAAAAAATTGCACTGTTCTTTTAAGGACTGCAGAAATTACCTGCCTTTACTGATCTAGAACGTGTTCAAGTGTGCATTTTTTGTGGTTATATAATAGGAACCATCAACTCATCTAAGGTGTTGCGTACGAGCACTATAAATTAGGTGGTCGCTAACCGGCGCTATGACCTTACTTGGCGCACAAAAAAGCGCAAAAGAGTAAGTACGCTTGACAGACACGCCTCGTAGAAAAGAACCTAAAATGTCCCAGAACTCGGTTGCCTCCGAAATGCCCCGGGCATTAACTGTACCGCCTTCTCATTTGTCTCCTGGGTTTCGAGTTCCGGTACTATAATAAAATACTTGCCTATTTCGGTACCAAATTAGGCGAATCCTTGTTGCTCGTAGTTCAGCTAATGTATAATGTATGTGGAAAATAAGTTAACTATGTAAGAGGACTGAGCGTAATTAGGCAAGTGTTACAATTTAATGCAATTTAAAAAGGTAAATATAACATCGCCAGTTTTCACAAAGATATAGTCGCTATGTGACGAGCTGTCACTAACACATTCTGAATACAACCCAAGGAAGAAAATGGCCGCAAACCATGGATCTCCATGTCGTAAGCAAAAATTTAATTTCAATTTGATGCTTGTTACGTTTCATTATCTTATCAGTGTGTCACGCTCGCACACACATAGTTACAAAGACGAATCACATATGATTTCTTTCAAGAATCTCTTATTTATAAGACCCCGATCTCTTTATAATTATATATTCATTTCAGGTAGCTTTTAATCCCAAATTGTATTACCGATCTCCGCTTTTGAGTGCCCGACTCCGTACCCATATTAAGAGAAAATTGGAGATCCCTCAATCTTCTGCCCATTGAGTATCGGAAGATACGAGTTTGATTAGGGTACGGCCACATGTATAAATATACATTTGAGAACTTGTGTCTCGGGAATAAGAGTCAGAATGGCTTACACATTTTTACAGTTGACGGTACAAGTAAGGTTCGAGTAAGGCCTTGGTTTTAACTAAGGGCTTCTCAGTTACGCACTTATATGATGTAGTCCCGGCCGAAGGTCCTCGCACATTGCGGGCATGTGAGCACACCGTTTAAATAATTATAATTGATCCGCAAATGGTCTGGCTTTTAATGCATCGCGCTTCGAGTCTAGCTCAAAGCGCCGCTCGGATTCCAAATCAGATACTTTTGATTTAACAAGCCGTCGCCACTCCGGTCTTTAGGCAGCCTCCTTCTCCCAAAACGAGGGCTCAACTATGTGCTAAAACAAGAAGGAACGCAATTGAGGCGGACAATTAATCTATGATAAGTATGTATGTATGGATCGTATCCGGAACACCACGCTGCGCTCCAAGACCCAAATAGTAGACGTAGCTTGGAAAGTGGCTAAGTTGAAGTGCGACTGGGCTGGTCATGTCAGCCGCATGCCGAGCGAGCTTTGGGCTAAGATTGCAACTTGACTGGCAGCCCGACAGCTCAAAACGGAGACGCGGCAGACCTCGTCGGCGATGGCGAGACGAGCTGGACTCCTTTTTAAAGAAATTGGCCAGAGACTGCTCAGGAACGCGAAGTCTGGAATCGGAGGGGGGAGGACTTTGCCCAGCAGTGGGTCACAACAGGCTCTTATTAATAATAATAAGTATGTAATAGTCACTGTAGCTGAGCCTTAAGGCACGCGACTTTCAATCTGGAGGTCGTGAGTTCGAACCCCGCCTCGTACCACTGGGTTTTTTCACAAAACTTATGTACGAAATATCATCTGATATTTAAAAGAGCCTTTTCTGTGAGGGAAAACTTCTTGAGGAAACCGATCTAATCCCAATAAGGTCTAGTTTTCCCTCTGGGTTGGAAGGTCAGATGGCAGTCGCTTTCGTAAAACTAGTGCCTATTTATGCCAAATCTTGATATTAGGTGACAAAGCGGACCCCGCGGGCTGGTTTGAGCACTACCGGGGAAAACGCTAAATAGGAGGATGATGAAGTATTATTATATGTATGAGACCTAGATCAAGAGCCGGCAGAAACAAAAACGAATGTGCCCTGGAGCTTATATTACCTTTGCAGCGCACCATACAAAGTCACAAATTATTTCTAATTAAATTCTGTCAAAAATCCCAGTTTCCGCATATTCATAAGACCATGTCAAACTGGAGACTTTTTTTAAAACATCCTTTACCTTTGAAAATTCCCCGTTGACTTTTTATCCCCAAGCTAGCAGACAACTAAATCACATCAGCTCGCTCGCAAGATTTAATTTGCAAGCATTGTTACACGACACATCCTCCAAATTAATTTCAAAAACTCGTATCTTACTGCCAGTAAGATTGCAAAATCATCGTTAACCAAAGAATGTAAGGTTCGTTTTGAAATGAACACTCACTAAGGTAAGATTTTGTAAAACGAACCATGCTTCGTTCGAAACAAGTGAGAGTCCAAAGTATATATGATTATTCAATTCAATTTAGCGTCTTAATGAGTGTAGTTAGAGTTGAAATTGGAATGCAGTTGTGAATGGGCTTAGTATGTTTCTGCTGCATATGTGTGATATGTTCGCAAAAAGGTTAATCCAGCGGAGTTTTATTTCGCGATGAATAGGGTTAATTTATTCGTGTTGGTTTGTTGTCGTTTTAATAAATTGGACTGTGGGATTTTTATTTCATAGTTTCTTCAATAGGGATAATAAGTTTATAGCAGTACCTACTTTTGTTTTAACGTCAGAGGTGTTTGGTCTACGTCCGTTTATATTTGTTTGTACACATTAGATTCTTATTTTAAAGGCGAGTTGTAGCTACCGAACCACCATTTACAGTCCGGTAAACGTCAAACAAGGCGCCTCCAGCTGTCATCGCATAGAGAAGTGTCAAACATCCTATAAATGCAGATTTTAACTTACTTACATATAATCATAATCGTTTATATATATCGATACCCTAGTTCACAATCGTACCAATTACGGGAAAAAAGTGGTGTAATTAGGATGGTAGTGCACCAATCATAAAGTTATTATTTCAGTGACAAAAAAAATTGTAAGGGATCGATATTGTAACTTACAATTACCGACATTTTGACCGACAATATGTCTATGTAAAGACTGACAGGGAAAAATCTTTGTTAGAATAGATTATTAAATTTAAAAAGAAATGCCATTTCTAGATATCATCAATTTGAAGAAACACAAACATGTGCACGATGACAAGAAGTGGGGGTTTGTTGTTGGTTTGGATACAGTTGAAATTTTTATACATTAGATCACAGTTATTCAGCAGCTTTAAATAAAAAAAAACACTTACCTAGTTTTCAATCTGATGTAATAAGTAAACACTAGATGTGTGACGGATATTTTAAATGTTTTGTTTTCGAATAATCTCTTTCACAATTTTTGGCCTCAAACGACCCCAACCCTGCTTGGCCCGGCATCACTTAAGAACATGCATCTGACAAAACAAACAATTTCCTACAACCATCGGACATTTGGCAACGTAATGGCCCCTGACTTAAGCCGTAAGTGCGTCTTAAGATCCGTCCAGATCATCCGACTCGCATCCCGACATCCCAACTCAAAAAAGACTCAAGTCCATATTAAGTCAATGACGATAAGTTGTTTACAACCGAGGCTCTTAAGGGGAGTCATTCACGGCTTTTGGACAGGGAAGAGGCGGGGCTGAGGGGGAAAAATGCTTTTTATTTGGTACATAATGCATTCTGGTTGGTAATTTATATGTGCCTACATTTTATGACTGTTGAGGGAAGTGTTTGGTGTTTGATGACAATAAAACGGACACAAATAGGCCGTAAAGTAGGTACCTACATATTTTTAGTTATAAGTGGTTTTGTGACTTCTTAGAAATCGTGCTAAAATAAAGAATGTCTGTGGCAAAGTGGACAGAGAGACACTGAATTCCGCTATGCCAATTTTAATAAGAATCCCAAATCTGTGAACTTATGAGCTATATACAGAAAAGAAACATGGCGTAAATAATCTAATGTAATACGTTTTGTATTTGCATTATAAAATATTTAGTTTACATAGGAACGGCATTAACGGGTAATAATGAATTCTGCAGGATTATAACCCCAAAAGGTCCATGTAAACTAATTACTTTTATACGAGCCACCCTGTATACTTCACCGGAACATAAGTGAAGTGAACACTCTTAAGACGCCGAGAGGCAGCGGTTGAGACGCATCCTTTCTTGAAAGCCCTCTTCACCGACCAGCCAAGACAGACCCCACTTAACACGACCACACTCCCTGGACGCTATCTAAATTAACTAATCAGGGGAGGCGGGGGAGCTCAATGTATACTGGTCGGTGCGGAAGACATGACCACTTCAGCAGGCCTTATTTGAAGCTCAAGTGGGACCATTTGTGAAAGACACCCGCTCTTCTTATCTTTCTAACGCTCGGAGATTCCTAGACATAATGGGCGGTGGAGCTGTAACATCCAATCACTTTAGAGCTCTGTTTTTGTTCTGTTTGCTTGGGAGCGGAGGTCTAATTATTTGGTTGTGTGTAATGGATTACCGTCAATAAATAAACAGCATTAGCATTACGTCTGAATGATGGCGGGGCTCATTTGAGCCGATTTTGGCCGGATTGCGGTTTTGCGAAATGCGTTTCGGGTAAAGGGTTATTAAATAATCATTATATTGCCGGTGTATGCTGTTAATTAATATAATGAAATGTATTTGCCTATATTAACAATATTGAAGAATGGACGTGTCTACTACCTAAGAAGATGAATAAATACATAAATACACTACTAATTTGTTGGAATAAATCAGCAAGTGAATAGTGTAGATAAGATAAAAAAAAAGATAAAAATAATTTATTCAAGTAGGATTTTACAATCACTTTTGCATCGTCAAGGTTTAATATTGAACAATATCATATCTATTCGGTTACACAAACACACATATACATTTGATTAATTAATATGTCACCTAATTCTAAATAATTCTATGTGGTTAGAAAAGTAGTGTTCCATTTTATGCCTTGCGTAGGGTGTGGATCATACAACCCACTTAACATCGGAAGGCCTGTTATTTTGTCCGTTTGCCTTAACCAAGAGTAAACGTATATAGTCTCATAAAGGACACATATATATATAGGTACATATTTTGATGATAATGATGTGTATGGCAGACTTACTCCGTTGTAAGTCTTAGTGATGACAACAAAGAATCATAACCCATGGTCGATTTAAGGAAACACCATTACATTACTCGCGGCATAGCGTGAACGCAAAATATTCCCTAGACTCAAAAACTCCTAACTTTTACCGCCCAACTCTGTAATATTGCACTACAAAACGTCGTAACAGACACAAATTTCCAACAGTGATACTGTTTTTTGCGTCAACAAAGCAATAGTCAGTCGCGACCCAGTTACAATCGCAATAATATCCAGCAACAACTTCCAAAAACTCCCATCACCCATTTGGATTTGCTTAAAATTAAACTATAAGCAGAAAGAGTAGAGTCCATTTTCCTGTCAGCAATACGCTGTGATAGAGTGATGGGAAAGTTATTTGTCGATATGAATATCGGTGAGCCAATAAAAAGTTGTGCAGTAAACGGTCCGCACTTTTTATAGGCATTTCAGCTTATAAGTTGGTTGAACTCGTAAAATTGCTTTGCTTACGGGTGTAAAGTTTGTTGGTGTCTTTGTAGAGTTATGGGACTATGGTAATCGAACCGAGTGAATAATAGTGGCGAAAATGTTAAACAATAGATTTTATATCGATTAGTTAGATTCGCGTTACATGGTCGAGTAAGTAATTGACTAACGTCTCTATAACATCATTAACATCACAAAATATACAAATTATTTCCACTCTCATCTATTCTAATCTTATATAATATACACACTGATTTTTAATCCGTGATCAGGAGTCGAAACCGATTGATAAACAGCCAAAACGGATTTCAATGGATGAGGTCTCATGCAATTAAATCACTGTTTAGTTAATTAAATTGAATGACAATGTTAATACTAATGTCCACTGAATGTTTGGTCATCCTACATTTCTTGAAGTTAAGTAGATACGTCAAACACACATTTATGTAAAATTTTCGTAAACTACCGTTAAAGAAAGAAAGAAAGAAGACATTTATTTACTACACAAAAGACACACAGAGACAAAGGGAGTAGGCATACATTACAATTTAACACATATTGTGTGTGTCTTCGCGGCAGTGAATAGGTCGCTGTCTCAGCATTATGCCGAGGTGTCAGATTTTCAGAGACAGCGCTGATTTTCAGACAGCTTAAGGTGACAATGATTTTGAATTATAAAGTAATTCCTTATTTAGTTTTATTCAGAAAAAAAATAACGTTTGTTCTATTAGGTAAGTTCGTGTTAATCGTGTTTGGTATCAATTACAAAAGTAGAAAAATTTATGCCTGATCAAGAATTAAAAATCACCGTGTACCTATGTATATAGTATATTTTTATTCTTATTTTATTTTTTTATTAAGTATACAAACTTATAGTAGAAAGGTAATGTTTGTAGCTTTGTAAGTTTGACTCTGAGACTCCGGGTCTCCTCATCCGATTTCAAACATTCTTTCACCAATATATAAGATTTTAACCACGCATTCCGGAGGTCATTAGGAGTAAAAAATGTTATATGAATCCAATCCAAATTCAGCAAAAAAAAAAAAATTTTTTTCTGTATTTTTTTCGGTTTTTGTAAATAGAATTTGGATAAGTATCGCTTCCTGGATGGAAATCATCCCTTTAATAAAATGGTAATAATTATTTCTCCAAAAAATAATGAATTTAGTGAGTGGTAGCTGTCACTTTGATGTATGTCAATAACGACTCGAAACTTGGCAACATCGGTAGCAACGTCTCCATCAAAAGAGCTTAATGCACTTTACTAATCACAATGAATAGTTTACATGAAAATGATAATATCTTCAAAACTAAGCAGGATTTGACTGGGGTTCAAATAACATTTTTTGCGCCTAATGACCTAAGGAATGCGTGGTTAAAATATTTCGGGTTATTAACGCCCACGGTGTAGCGCGTGAGATTTTTCACAAGAGCACATAATAGAGCTGTTTTTTGATGATTTAAGAGTTTGGTTATATATAGCAAGAAATTTTAGGCAAGCCGGTGGGAATCGGCTTGTATGGGCGCTCCGCCACTGATTTATATACTTACTATATAGTTCGCCCTTTGTATTTTTTTTATTTGTGCAATAAAGTTTAAATAAATATATAGAATGGATATAGGATGCCATATTTCACGTTTACCGGTCAGTAAAGTGTGATCGATGCAATCTGCCTGTCATTTTGAGCCCTTGAGCTATTCAAAACAAATGAATAAGTATTAAATAATAGGTTTCAGTAGTATCCAAGATTATACCTCTATATTGAGATAAAACGATGTCGTCAAAAATATTACTTAGATAAATAATACTGAGATTACGAAGCACTGCTATTATGACATCAAAACCCAACATTTTTTCATTGCTTTAAATACAGCAGTAACACTTATTCAAATTAAAATCGCCAAACTACAAATGAAACACCTCACACAAGAACTAATAAAGCCCCCACACACGTAAGTCGCATCACACCCGCGTGATAAATCTCGGCGGGCGAATTAATTCATTTCCTTGTACGTGACGCCGGACAGCGAACAGCCGGCTTTAGGGGCACGTTTCATTGTCGACGTAGGAAAGAGGATGGAAATTGATAATAATTTTAGGATACCGCTTTTTGTCGCTTTCCTCTGTTTGGTTAATATGATTGGATGAGAATACTGTTTGGGGCATATTGCACGTAGAACCGGTGGCCGTTGGGGCGGAAAGGTTCTTGAGTGGCGACCATGTACCGGAAGGCGTGGCGTGGGTAGCCCCCCCCCACAAGGTCTGATGACCTGGTAAAGGTCGCGGGAGTCCACTGGGTGCGGGTGGCGCAGGACCGGTCTTACTGTTTTACGGTTTAATGTTTTACTCAGTTGTCTTAGCTATATACAACACCTATATCAATACTAATATTATAAAGAGGAAAAGTATGTGAGCTTTGTAAGTTGGTATGTTTTGGGTAATCTCCGGAACCTATATCGTATTTCAAAAAATATTTTATCTACGCATATATATGGATGGTTATAGGCTCTATTTTATCCCGCGGATCTGCCTACGTTCTTTGCCATACGCGGTCGAAGCCGCGCGGAAAGCTAGTCGTTGTATAAAATAGGCATGCAGGAAACTTAAAGTTGATTAATAAACATAGGCATTCTATGAAACATTCATAAATCTTGGATAAAAGCCCAAGCCCAAGTTGAATAAATAGCTAAAAGTGGCCAAAAAGATAAAACCCCATAGCACTTTTCTTTATCAGTGAAAAGCTTGTATAGTTATGTGTACTAGCATATTTTATCAAGTAACTGCATACGTATTTACCTTGATATAATATAAGTAAGTAAAAGCTAAAGTAGCGGGCAAACTTGTGTCGCCCATTTACCCCACATCAGCAAGCCATAAGCGTACACATCATGCGCGTATACATAATACGCGTCCCTAGCGTGCAAACAGCTTAACACTAAATACACTAATTAGTGGAGTTCGCTAATTGCGGAAGAAATAGTTATGCGCATGACAGCGTAAACGAATATGATGCAGTTTGTTTGATCTAGCGGTTATGTAGGTAGCTTCAAGAGTTGCCACTTTATTTGTTGAATACTCAAATATAAGTTAATTATAACTCCACGTTTACTTGCAGGATGTCAGGTACCTAAATGCCAGGATAAAGCGTGCTTTTATAGTAGGTATAATTTTCACAGTTTATAATAATTAGGTAAATTTCTGAATCTCTATAAAGCACGGTTACGGCTGTAAGTAATTACCTACATGAAATTTAATTTTCAGTGCAACTTCTAGCAATAGATTAGATTAGATTAGATTCATTTATTGCTGATTGAAAATTGACATAATATTTTACAAATTTTCTTTGTACATAAATAAAATGAATTCACAGAAAGCTCGTCAGGTAAATACAACAAATTTGTTACAATCATTTCAAACAATAATAATCAATTAATTTATAAATAGTTCCAAATTTAAAACAATATTGATCATATGTAATAATGTCAAAAATATAATATATGTCTGAACTAGAAAAACAAAAATAAAATATACGTACTTATGTCAAAACATATCAATTAATTAATTAATAGTAGAATTGCAGTGACAAGTTGCTAGTCCATGGCCGACAACTCACTTCCACCCCGTCTCGTAGTCTCTTACGACAACCACAAGAAGAAACACACCTACATGCAGTTTGAATACGCATGAACTATTAAAGGTTTAATTAAGATATTTGTACCTAACCGTGTTCGAGCACATACACAAAACTAATTTTTGAATTTGAATTTTGAATTTGAAAGGAAGTGGTACTATTCTAACCCGTCACCACACGGCATAAATAAATTATCCGTGATATTTCGTATCAAAAAATCAGACGTTTTTAATTTTCTTACCGCAGCAAACATCAGTTAATCGAAATGTTAGTAGGTAAATAGACACAGTAATTTTTTTAATGAAACATAGTTTGTAAATTCAATTACTAGTTGCATGTACAAGTAAAATAGCTCGGCTCCGTGCATTTACAAGTTAGTTGGGAACTGCGCGATTGCAATTACAAACTTGTGCTGTATTTATTCCGTTATCCTATTATTAATGTGGTTGGAGAATTAAGATTACATTTGATAAATTTTAAACGTTTAACTACCTATCTAAAATAAAATGTAAATTTGAATCTTTTCACACAACACTTGTTTGTATGACAACTTCCTATATTGTAAATGGAATATTCCAAAGTATGTGGTAGTAAGTGATAGTAAACCATTATACCTCGTATGCGGATGTCAAAATTAGCAAATCCCAATATGACCTACAGATTTAAATTTACAGACTCTAATGGTTTGCGCAGATCTGTGCCTAAGCATACGTGGGTTACGTAAGCAGTACGTTCATCCTGCAAACAAAGTTTAAAAAAAAAAAACTAAAAATATGATGTAGCCGACACGTTGTTGCATAGAAAGAAAGAAAGATACATTTAATTACTTACACACAGGACACACATATATATATATATATATATATATACTAAAAATAGACACGTTGTTGCATAGAAAGAAAGAAAGATACATTTAATTACTTACACACAGGACACACATATATATATATATATATATATATATATATATATATATATATATATGTGTGTCCTGTGTGTAAGTAATTAAATGTATCTTTCTTTCTTTCTATGCAACAACGTGTCGGCTACATCATAGTTTGTTTTTTTTTTTAAACTTTGTTTGCAGGATGAACGTACTGCTTACGTAACCCACGTATGCTTAGGCACAGATCTGCGCAAACCATTAGAGTCTGTAAATTTAAATCTGTAGGTCATATTGGGATTTGCTAATTTTGACATCCGCATATGAGGGGTTAAGTAGTGGTAAGTAATACAGTTTCACTCATATAAAACAGTTTATATTTAAACAAAAAGTATCACACCAAACTACCGTCCTAGCAACTCCAACCACATACAACTCCAATAATAACATGATTTAAATCCAAAAATAAATCCACTTTTCTCGAAAACTCAACTCCGCGCTCCTTCCAGCTTAGCGCACAGAATTCTATATATTCAAGTTAAATAATACGTCAATTTTAGATAAACGCAGCTGGATAACTGGATGCAGACGTAGGAAATTGCGATGTCTGAGACGAGACGGTACGAGTACAGTCGGCATGAGATTGTGGAGTATAAAAACTGGAAGATGGATTTTAATGGAAGAGCGTGATATTTCTGCCGGCAGTTAGTATTTTTTTGAAGTGTCGGGGTAGGAGTTACAATGAGTTCATTATCATTATATGGTTGTGAAAGAAAGTTACATAATTTTGTTATTATGATGAAAATACCAGATATATAAAAATTCTGTAGGTATCTTAAAATTTACACATATTTACAATAAGCCAATAAATTTACATGATTTTTTGAACTTTTAGTTTAGATTTTGAAAATTTACAATGATAAATATAAATACAAAGTTTATTAAACTGAATTAAAGCTCACATAGAATGGCAACGGACATATTGAAAAAAGTGGTAATCATGAGGAAGTAAAATACAATTCCTTTTTACCTATGCACTTTTTAATGATTTAAAGAGTCACTCCACGCTCAAGGCGAAGAATTTTTTAAATTTTCACTTTCATTGAAATCTCTATTTTTAGGGCCAAATGGCAAAAAACGGAACCCTTATAGATTCGTCATGTCTGTCTGTCTGTCTGTCTGTCCGTCCGTCCGTATGTCACAGCCACTTTTTTCCGAAACTATAAGAGCTATACTGTTGAAACTTGGTAAGTAGATGTATTCTGTGAACCGCATCAAGATTTTCACACAAAAATCGAAAAAAAACATTAAATTTTAGGGGTTCCCCATACTCAGAACTGAAACCCAAAAAAAATTTTTTCATCAATCCTATACGTGTGGTGTGGTATCTATGGATAGGTCTTCAAAAATGATATTGAGGTTTCTAATATCAAATTTTTCGAAACTGAATAGTTTGCGCGAGAGACACTTCCAAAGTGGTAAAATGTGTCTCCGGGGGGATGTAACTTCTAAAATAAGAGAATGATAAAACTAAAAAAAATATATGATGTACAATTACCATGCAAACTTCCACCGAAAATTGGTTTGAAAGAGATCTAGTACGTAGTTTTTTTTTATACGTCATAAATCGTAAACCGCAATTTATTTTACGGAACCCTTTATGTGCGAGTCCGACTCGCACTTGGCCGCTTTTATTGACCTGGTTTTAATAATTATATTGAATTAATCTAACTGTGTTGTTGCCGTTACATCACTTATCAAAAGGTTGCTGGTTTCCATAACTCCCCAACGAAATGAGGTGTGAACTTTCCATTATTTCGCATCGCCATTGTAAGCCGCGAGCGATTTGCGCCTCAAATCCGACAGGAATGGTTTTTGAAACATTTTGAAGAGTGTCAGATGAATTTGTTTGAAACAATTGAAACATGCTCGTTTGTGCATGGTGAGCAGATTTCCATTAGAATAGATTGGACGCGACAATATTTTTTCTGAACGCTTGGACGGTCAATGGTGTTGGTTTGCTATCGTTGTTTTTTTTTTCAATAAAACTAGAAAGGAACTAGGCATGTCTATTTACCCATTCAGCGCTAAACACGACACACATGCGTCAGAAAGCTACGAGCGATTTTCGTTACATATGGACATTAACACTTTCACTGCGAGGACCCCGCCTAGTGGGCGCCTACGCCGTAGTCGCTTTCCGCTACATACGAGGAAAACTATGGGATCGGCTACGAGTGTAGCGATTCATGGCACTGAATGTGTTAAGCTGCTACGGACTACGGCGTAGCGCTACGAGCGTAGCTCAGCTGTGAATGAGTTAATGGCCATTGGAATATCTTATTTTACTGGTCTAGAATGATAAGAGGAAGTAGTATCTCGATAAACTCGACTTGCATATTCTTTAGATATTCGATCATCTGCCGAATAAAACGTGCGAAAACCCCTAGTTTAAGTGCGAGCTTTTGGAAATCACGGTTTCAACATTGTACTTTACCTCTCTACAATGGGGAATGGATGAAAATTTTAGAAGTGCCTGATTTTTTTTTGGTGTTAGGAATAACCTTCCTATGCACCAGAAAAAAGTTGCAGACTTTTCAGCTGCGTCAATTATTTTTGAAAAATATAAACAGTTTCTCCACTAACTAGTTTCCTCCTTACAAAATAATCGACGCAGCTGAAAAGTCTAAAAAATTTGCTGGTGCTAAGGAAGAGTACTCCTATCACCAAAAAAATACTCAGGCACTTCTAAACTTTCATCCATTCCCCATTGTCTTTTTTATGTCCATCAAAACTATTTTGGTTGAAATACCGATCAAACTCGATTCTCTTTAACTGTCACTCCGAGATTGTAGGAAAGGGACGCCGTATGTTAAGGTGGTTCGATTGCCATACAAAGCGTTAATTGACATTCGCAGGCTAACGGCGTGATATTTTAAGAAATTTATGTGACAAACTTTCATCAATTGGCTTCCCATTTGCGCCAAATTCCCCCTTTCCTAGAGTAAACTTGTATGAACTAGATTAATTTGAGAAGAATAGTTTTCCCAAAATATCACGTCCCAAACCAATTTCTCAAATTAATATAGTTTATACAAGTTTATTCTAGGAAAGGGGGAATTTGGCGCTAATGGGAAGACACTTTATGAAAGTTTGTTACATAAATTTCTTAAAATACCACGGCGTTAGTCAGCGAATGTCAAATAACGTTTTGTATGGCAATCGAACCACCTTAATACAGGGCTTTAAATTTTTATGAATAAGAGAGCTAAAGTTTACCATCCTGACCCATTTGGATATCCCCCGAATAACCTCCTGCATTGCATTGTCTCCAGTCTGCTGTAATTTGTCAAAGTGCAAATGGGCCTGACGTGTCGTTAGCCATGCTGTAATGTAGCCTGCGATAATGCGCTTAGCATGCACGATTCAATTCTAGTGAACCTTTAAGGCCGTATTCATAAACGTGCTACAAGCCTTTTTTAACTAAAATGGCGTTAAAATTCGTTTGTCCTTGTCTATCTCTTTGACATTTGTGTTCGTAAGAAAAGGACAGAGCACATTTTATTTAGCAGAGGCCTTTTAAGTTTTATGTTTTTTTAGGGTTAGTGTTTAATCTTCAATTTCGACTTTATTTTGTATTTTATAGTTTAAGGTGGTTCGATTGCCATACAAAGCGTTATTTGACATTCGCAGGCTAACGGCGTGATATTTTAAGAAACTTATATAACAAACTTTCATCAATTGGCTTCCCATTTGCGCCAAATTCCCCCTTTTCTAGAATAAACTTGTATAAACTAGATTAATTTGAGAAAAATAGTTTTGCCAAAATATCACGTCCCAAACCAATTTCTCAAATTAATCTAGTTTATCCAAGTTTATTCTAGAAAAGGGGGAATTTGGCGCAAATGGGAAGCCAATTGATGAAAGTTTGTTACATAAGTTTCTTAAAATATCACACCGCTAGCCTGCGAATGTCAAATAACGTTTTGTATGGCAATCGAACCCCCTTAAGTTACAAAAAGGGGTCTGTGGAATAGTTGGATTTACTGAGGTGCTGTTTAAGTTAGACAACGCATATTTGTACTTTCACCGCTAATTAATAGAGACTATTTCATCAGATATATGAAATAGTTTAAAGTCATACGATGAGGCAGACAGACACATTTGCAAGCAATCAAATCGATAAACGAGCTATAAAATGGATACGGATAAAAACACACATGCAGTTTTCCTCCAAACCTCCAACTCGCCTCATTAAAAAAAATCTTAACCAGGAACGTTTTACCAAATCTTTACCACAGATCTTGTTTTACCAAATCCTTACTCATCATTCAAAAAACAACAACTTCGCATTTTGATCTCAAATACGCAGATTAATATTTCAAATCTCCAACTCCCCTTGTTTTGTTGCATTAAAAGAAGGCTTAGCTACATAATCTTTTACCAATTCTTAACCACACAGATTCCGCGCTCGACTAATCTATCAGGAAAGAGCCTCCGCTTGGTCTCAAACTGACTCTATTCACAACTGTTGCACTGCGCCACGCCTCGTATATCTTGACACCGGGATTTGTAACACCATAGCGTATCGGAGGCCTAACTTAAGCTGGTCAGCCGGAAACATCGTGAATAACAGGCAAGATCCCTGTAAGCGATACTGTATAAGGCGCGATCGAGCGGAACCCCCTGGGGCCCCTAAACGGCCCCCAGGCCTGAAACCCCTGGCGTCTATCGTTAACCGAACACCGGCAAATTAGTCGAGAATTGTAATCGGAAATCATATTTGTTTCAGCAGAAATTTAATAACGGTGAATAATTTTCGGATGACCTCACAACGTGGCCCTTTATCCTATTATGAATCTGTTACTTCTTTTGGATGTTCTAAGTACCAATTTTTATTTGATTTTTTTTTAGTGGGGGGTTGTGATTAGAAATTTACTAATGTATTGGATAAACCAGTGGCAATTAATAGAGCTACGAGTATGTTGGTTTTTGTTTTGGTGTTGTGAAATGTATGTTCGGTCGTTCTCCAGATTTCTACGTGCGTCTAATAGCCACGACACCATATAAAATGTTCGTAAAGGTTCGTGTTAATTAGACACAACCTCAATCACAAAATTTGAGAAAGGTCGTGTTAACATACATTGTCCCGAAACACTCTGAGCGTTAAAGGCTAATCCGAAAATATAAATAGATTTATTTTCGTGATAGCTAAAGCGATCACACAAGGTTATAGATTATAATTAAAATCATTAAAAGATATAGACCTTGACACTTTATTATATATTTTTTTTATTGTCCAAGAGTAAATTTAAAGCTAACACTAGAATCCTTACACTTTTATAAAAACAAAATTGTACAACAACTATAGACCTAAACGCAGTATTTCGCGAGCGAAACAGAAATTTACTTGATTTTCCATACAACGGTTAGTACAAATAACAGGTGTGACGTCATACCTGTGTCAATTAATATGAAGCGTTTATGGCTGCCGCCAGCGAGGTCAACTTTTGTCTCAAATTTTTGGGTATTTATGTTCTTTAATTGTAGTTGCTCCCATAAATACAAACATTTGATCCTCTCCAAAAACTGGTACTAATGGCATCGTCAAAAAATCCAAGTCATCATCCCTATTCCTGTAACCGTTAGTGTCATGCGAAAACAATTTTTGACCGAAATTTCCACCTAATAATACGCACAAGACACTCCTTTTCATATCGTCGTATAAAAGTGGCGTTTATCAGCGATCCCGAAAGTTACGAGGTCAGAGTGTCCCGCAGGGTTGTAAATCGCGTTGGCCGTTTCGCTCGTCCACGAATCTGCGATAACGGGGAAAAGAAGCGATATGGTGACAGTGGTTGGGACGTGCAGTGTGCATTTATCGTTATTAACCCTTTTGTGATTAGTATTGGTTATCCTGGTCGATTTAGTATGAGAATTATGAGAAAAAAAAATGTCAGCTGTTGATTTTTACGAAAAAGTTTGCGGTGTAAGTTATTGAATAATATTTTGCCCATAAACTCTACAAATAAAATGTATGTTCCTATACTTAGTAGGGACGCGTATTGTCATGTCACTGAATCTATTGTTCGTATACTTCAGTACCTATCTACCAAATGGTAGCAGTACCAGCGTCATGAACCCGCTCGGTGGGCGCTCTGCTGGTAGGCGCTTCCTCTGATAGTTTTTCGCATAATATCGGTTACGAGTAGCGATATTGCTAGTAAAATGTGTCTACATATATACCCAATTCCACGTAGTGTAAGGTATTGTAGAAGCAGATGCTGACAATTTACACCCTCGGGCAGTCGCCGCAATGATGCCATGCCTGCCGTTTGCTAGCTTACACCCTGTTCTTAATTGTCACAACGGGTTTGTGGTGTGTCTATATAGTTTAATACAAGTATATACCTACCTAATGTCATATGTTGCAAGACATACGACATTGCATTGACTCTTGCTATGCTATGATTTAGCTTTCGTGATAATATTTTGTCAGCATTTGTTGAACCAGTGAATTCAAATTAGTTAATTTGGCAGCAAATCGGTAATTTCCTCAATTTGACGCTGGAATGAACATAAGAGCATGTCGCTTGTGCTTGTTACCTTTTTGTGATCATATGTCTTTACTTAGTGTGCTAAATAAATAAATTCTTATTCTTATTCATTTTGAAGTATTTTAGAGGACGATTTCCGAGATTAATTGTATCCTTGTCCTTTTGCGAACCGTAAACTATCTCAATGCCAAATTTCATTAAAATAGGAGTGATTTAAGCGTCAAAAGTAACAAACAAACAGACATATAATATTACTCTTACGTATAAACTATACACTTTAACTGAACAGTTTCATTAAAATCCATTCGATTGTTTTTTTTTTAAAGAGTAACAATCATCCAAATATCCTTACAAACTTTTGCATTTATAACAGTGGTACTATGGAACTAGCTTCACAATTTTGAAATATTTAGATGGGTTTGGCATAGCATACTGTATGGACTTCCACATAATATACTGTGTGCGTAACGCCTCCGGTTGTAGGCACATGCAGTATATGCACGTGTGTAACTATGTGAGTTATGTCTTATGTGTGCAGGCTGCTGCGGTTGCACGTCTCGCCATGCTCAGTCTGTAGAATTTGAGGGCTTCTCGGACTGTTGTATCGGCGTGGCAAGTCGACAATAAACTTACTATTTAAGCATTTTACATTATATAGTGGCTCGGAAAAACTGTAACTCTGCAAATAATATCTATAAGTATAATGAAAGCTAAGCTGCTCACAAAATTTTGCGAGAATCGGTTGAGAAATGTGACCTGTAGAGGAACAGCCGGACAAACCAAATAATTTTGGCCCAAGCTGGATCAGAGAACTTCGTTCGCTTCGCTCGCTCGTTCAATAACATGCACCAAAAGTTGCTGCATGAATGTTGGAAAACGACCACCGTTTAGTTCGGCAAGAAAACGTCTGCCGCGGATAGTTTAGATTATACTAAAGTAACCCTAATGAAAATCTTTTTCAGTGCTTAACGCTCATTAAATTCTTCTTTATTTTATGTGTAGATTGCTCTTTATTTTATGAGCGCTAGAACCTACAAGAGTATTTACTACCGTAGTAGAAAAACGGACTCTCACGAGTTTGAACTGCGGTTGCTAGTATTTGCGTTAACACATGTGTGGGTTGTTTACTGAGCGGCACGTCTGAGATGTGATGGCGGTTTGTGGCATTTAATGGTTACTCGGACTGTTAAGTCAACGTGCCAGGGCCAGGGTGTTAGAATATTTCTCTCGTGTTTATCAGTTTAGGAAATTATGCTGTATCTGATAAACTTATTCCATGGCCAGGCTAACGACTCACATAAAGATCATACCTCTTATTTCCGCTAGAATGTGGAAAAATGTTGCTACGCGCTACGGCGTAATATCAGTCCTTCAATTATAAAATCCGGCTCGATGGACCATAGATAAATTGTTGTTTAGTTCTTGATATATACATAAGTAAGTAAGTTTTTGCCTTTGGTTTTTTCCGGCGTTTTCGGGCCCCGAAGGGTTAACTAATTGCCGATATCGATAGTGGCGAAATAAAAACATGACAAGACCAAGATCTACAAGCATAATAAATGGGGCCAAATTATTGCCTTTCGTTCGTTCACTACTTTAAAACAAGCTCGCACTACACTTGCTAGAGTTGCTAGCAGTGGCGGCGTGTGAAAATTTTCGAAGGGCAACCTGAAACACAGAAAGGTATGAAAGTGTTGTAGAGTATGTATGTAACTATAGGCTTGTCTCAAAAGATATTTTAGGCAAGCCGGTGGGAATCGGCTTGTATGGGCTACTAGCTCTGGTTGCTAGCAACATTTTTTAACCGGTCTTCTTATTACTTACGGCATATTCAAAATCATTGAAGAATTGTTACTTTAATTAAAAATGGAGATGAACATTGATCTAGACACGCGGCAACGTGTCAAGCCAAGTTCAAGCAAAGGAACTGGCTAGCCAGCGCCGAGTGTATCATTACACGAACCACTTGGTGCCACTTTTGACCCTTCTATAACTCAAAACCTCTTTAACGTAAACACATAAAACTACGTGTGTTTAATTATATCCATAAGGACATCTAAAAGCCCAAATTTCAAGAAGCTAGCTTAAACGGTTATAAAGATATGAAGGTCAAAAAGTCATATATTTTAGCACTGACTGACTGACATATAGTACCTATACCTAACCTACTTCCAGATGACCTAGAAGGATGAAATTGGAATCCAGCTCGGTAATTGTTTGTAAGCGTATGAAAAAATCTAAAAATTAAAAAAAGTTAAAAATAGAGATTTTTTTTTTAATTGTAGCGTTGGAACCGTTAACAGAAATATAAAAATAAAGTTAAGTCAAAAAATAAGGGGTGTCCCCATACAAAAAACTTATAATACGCGCTAAACAACCGGCCAACGGTGTGTCGTCGGCGGCGCGTGGCGCCTTATAATTATACACAGAACAGAAGTAAATCTCAAAACCTGCCTAGTTTTCTTTGCAAAAACTAATTATATCCCACCAAAAAAATTAATGTAAAAAGGAGAGCCAAGTTCAATACAAAAATTATGCTTGGCTGTGGGCTACGCCGCAATAAACTCTATGTCTTTGCTTTACTGGATACCTATAACAATTGCTGTTATTTAAAAATGTGAGATCTTAAAGTAAGTTAGATTCGACTTGGCCAGTTTTTATCAGAATTAAAAAATATATATGTTGAATAACTTTATAAAATGACTGATGTAATGAAAACTGGCCAAGTCAAATCCAACCTACTTTAAGATCTCACATTTTTAAATAACAGCAATTGTTACAGGTATCCAATAAAGCAAAGACATAGAGTTTAATACTTGTTCATAATTTTATTTTGTTCCTATAAATACATATTAGGTCCTTACCTATGAAATTGGCGGTTTTTTCACAGATATTATTTTGTACGTAATTTATTCATTTCTATTGCAACTTCCAAATATTTTTTTAATTTCATTATTAGACTATGTAACAAAGGTTTTGAATACAAAAAATAGGTTTGATTTTTTTATTTAGTGTTTCAAATTAAAGCTTGAAAACCGCCCTTTTTATGTGCTGCCGGTTAAAGTGTTTCAATTACGTATAGTTTTATGATGCGAAGTATTTTTAAGGAATGAAGATATGTGTAAAGTAGCTTAAAAGTTTTCTATATTCCTACCAAAATTTAGTTTGCTTTGAATTTGACATTGCTGAATAATCCGCAAAATTCAATGTATGAAAATCACAGTTTTCATAAAATTCTCCATACACACCGCCAATTTCATAGGTAAGGACCTAAAATTTGGATTTTGCATACAACTTGGCACTCATTTAGATATCCATTCTTTTTGCGGCGAAGCCCACAGCCAAGCATAATTTCTGTATTGAACTTGGCTCTCCTTTTTTACATTTATGTTTTGGTGGGATTGGACTTACTAAAAAGAAACCGTTCTCTTTCATGGAATCGTACCTGAAAATAAAATAACACATGTCATTACTTAAAACTTCTAAATATAAATAGTACATTTTCTGGACGTTTCTCACAACCACCACAGAGACAAGAGCAAGGCTCTTAAGTAATGACGATGTTGATATCTAAAATGTATTCAAGTATTCAAGTATTTTATTGCATTCATGTTGTTATAGTATAGTACATAGTTAACAGATGTTACAGTAAGTCTCAAACA
This sequence comes from Epinotia brunnichana, assembly GCA_963854355.1. Taxonomy (NCBI): domain Eukaryota; kingdom Metazoa; phylum Arthropoda; class Insecta; order Lepidoptera; family Tortricidae; genus Epinotia; species Epinotia brunnichana. The sequence goes on from OY977943.1 coordinate 29,248,075, forward strand.
TGAACCCTGCAAGGGCATCGCAATACATAGGTATTTATAGATTAACTTACAACTAATAGTCTAATAAAATAACGTAAGTCTACGGGAGACATAGTTATTTCTAGGCATTTTGTGTGTCTTTATGAACACATTCATGTTGATATATATATTACTAAACATAATTTATATACCTATAATATATATTTATTTATTTATATATATATATAGATATGTGTGTCTATATACTGTGTTCAGACTATTATAATTTGGTAGTAGATGTATGTACTTTTATAGTTTATCATCTAGGTATTCATTTATAGAATAATATGCGTTATTTAGTAGTATATTCTTTAGTTTAGTAAAAAATTGGTTATCCTTATTTTCTTTTCTTATGTGTTCTGGTAGTTTGTTGTATATTTTTACTGACATGGTTAGCGGACCTAAGGAATGGAGTTTTAACCGGGAGGTTGGAGGCACAAGCTTTGATTTATATAGACTGTATGGTAACGGCGTGTCTTCTCGTTTTGTGTATAATTCAGAGTGTTTACGGACGAACTTACATATTTCCAGGATGTATAAGCAGGACAAGGTAAGTTTTTTATGTTTAATGAAGTACGGCTTGCAACTATCGGTTTGTTTTATATTTACGAGTATACGGATTAGTTTTTTTTGCAACGTGAAGACGGATGGAGCGTCGACACTGCTACCCCAGAGGGTTATTCCATAACTGAGACAGGAAAAGCCGTAAGCATAGTAAGTTGCGAGTGCAGTTTGAAAGTTGGTAGTTTTTTTTATTTCTCGAAGTGCGTACGTGAATTTAGAGAGTTTAGTTCTTATATGTTTTATGTGAGATTTCCAGGTTATATGTTTATCTATGACTATTCCGAGCAGGGTAAATGTATCTACTGATTCTAAACTTATGGAATTGTGGCTATAGTTGATCGTTAACGCTTCTTTCTGATATGGATGGAAGGTCATTAGCTTTGTTTTTTTATAATTTATTTCTAGGTGGTGGTCGTGCATCCATTGTGTGATTTTACTGAGGATACTGTTTATTTTGTCGTTTATCTGTGTAGTATTTTGGCATGAGGTTAGAATCGACATGTCATCTGCAAATAAGATCGACGGTTCTTCCATGATTTGTGGGATGTCATTGATATAAATGAGAAATAAAAGGCACCCGATTACACTCCCCTGCGGAATTGAGGATGTGATGGGTTTAACGTCAGATTGCACCTTTCGTATAACACCAGTCTTAAAATCGAAATTCTCTATTTCTACATATTAATTTCTGTTTGTTAAATATGATTTAAGCCATCTATGCCCCATTCCACGAATGCCTATGCCGTATAATTTATCGAGTAGTATTGGGTATTGAACTTTGTCGTAAGCTTTGGTCATGTCTAATAGAATTCCTATTGCGTATTGTTTTGAATTTATTATATTGAGGATTGTTTGTATGTACTTGTATACTGCTAAAGTAGTAGAGCGTTTTTTACGAAAACCGTTCTGCGATTCATTAAAAATCTTGTATTTTTCGCAGAAGGCGTATATTCGGTTAGTCATAGGTTTCTCAAATATTTTTGAGGCTGTAGGCAGTAAAGCTATCGGTCGGTAATTGTTCGGATCTGTTTTTACATTATTTTTATGGATCGGTTTTACTATGGCAGTTTTCAATAAATCGGGGAAAGTTCCTTCAACGAATGACTGGTTTATTAAATCACAAAACGGTAAAGCGAGTTCTTCTGCACATTTTCTTATCAAACACGGTGGGAGCTCGTCGACTCCGTGGCTAGTTTTGTTACTTTTTATTATTGTATATACTTCTTTATAGCTAACCGGTGCAAGAAACATTGTGTTCTCGATAGGGTTCATCACGGGGCGTCCTAGGCGTTGCTCTGCATTATTCGTAGTTTGGGCTGTTTTACCTATAGATATGAAAAAGTTATTGAAGATATTGGCTACTTGTTTTGGGTCAGAGGTTGCTATATTATTAACCTGTATTTTTATATTACTTTTTTCTTTCTTTGGGTTTTTATTAGTTTTTTCATTTATTATATTCCACATTGTTTTTACTGTGTTATTAGATGTTTGGAGTTTGTGTATATTTTGGTTCTTTTTGGCTATAGTGACGGATTTTTTTAATATTTTGTCATATTTTTTGTAGTGTTGCTGTAGTATTGTGTTATTTGATTTTGTAACGAGTATTTTTAATAATCTTTTGTTCTTGCAAGATAATTTTATTCCTACTGTTAACCAATGTTTTTTGGGCTTAGATTTTAGTTTGAATTTTCGTTTCGGAATACAATGGTTCAATATTGTGGAAAGTGTTTTGCTAAATGTCAAATATTTTTCGTCAATGTTCTTGTTTTTTACTATTATATCTGACCAGTTTACTGAGTTTAGAGCTACTTTGAATCGATTCATGTTATCATTATTAAAAAACCTTTTTTCTATATTCCAAGAAGTTTTTTCTTTTAGTGAACTATTTATTTTTGTTTGTAATGTTGTTCCTAGATGATCAGAAAAACCTAATTCTTCTACAGCTGTATACAGTTCTTTATCCTGGAAGTTGGTGAATACTAAATCTAAACACGTTGATGTGGATTGTGTTATATGTGTGGGTTCTTTTATATGTTGAGTAAATTTATATTGTGACATAATATCTAGAAAGTTACATGCATTCAAATCATTTTTGGTGATTTGAATGCATGTAACTGGTTTGCCAATTGATTTTCATATTATGAATACACAATGTTAAATTGTCTCATTTACAGTTTGGCAATCTTAACTTAATCAGTCCATTCAATGTGGTAGAAACAGTCGCCTGAACCAATCAAATCCCTGTGTATCCATAATCAGCTGCAGATGTTAATCCATCAATATTTGCCCAAAGCTCAGACAGATACTCATTGATGAAGATATTATGCGTCAACACAGCCACTACACATTAATTACTGTTCTAATCCCTGACCACTCTACCAAAACCAATTTACCTTACCTCCAGCCTTACCAAACCAGGTCTGCAGGTTTTGGTAATTGAAAACCCTACCAGTTTAGGAAGACCCTTTAATTGCAAAGAGGGCAGTGCAATTGTGGTACATACATGCGTTGGTTAGTTACGAGCGTTTACGTTATCAGATTGCAGTGTTTTGTTTGACCAGTCTAGACGTGTCAAAGCATGAGTAACAATTTAGAATGTGATTTTGGAGAGCAAGGGTTGGCGTAAAACGTGATTTAGGTGGTGGATTTTATGATCGACTGCCACCATATTTATCGATAATAATTTCCCCTTGGCTTATTTTCCTGTTCATTCGCCGTTGTTACAATTTATTTTGGCCTAACTTAAACTAAGCCTACAAATATTAACTACTTATACGAGATTTTTATACTGTGAAAATCAAAATCAATTATTTATTCTGCAAATAGGCCACAAGGGCACTTTTACATGTCAAATGGTATTCTACAATATACTATTCATAATCTTACACAATAATCATTAAAAAAATACTGATTTTAACCAATTAGTAAACGGTTAACAAACTAAACGTCACTAAATGAAAACAAAAAAAAATGTTTAATATTATCAATTACATTCGATATAAGGTCTGTATCAGAATTAACAATAAGTTTATGATATTAATTTAGTACCCCAGAGATGTATACGGTCTCTGAGCGTCCAAATACAATTAATAATTATTCTAATGTTCTATTAGAGATGTATACTGTCTCTATGCGTTAAAACAGAAAAAAAAAGATCATTAATGTATAATATTGTCAGAGATGTACAGGGTCAAAAACAATAAAACGTGTCAAGAACAGAATGATGTATCTCGTCAAAATAATGATAATAACACTAGTATTTAGGTAGTATTAATTTAGAAAATTTAAATAATACTCGAAGTACGATTAGTTGTTTATTCATTCCAGTTTCACAAGAGAAAGAGAGCGGTTTAACGCTCCCGCTACTTTTATAACATTTGTGAACGAACAATTTGCTGAACGAATGATTGAATGATGACACTGGCGGCTTGTTTACGTTCTGGCAAAACAGATAAAATGATGTTGCACACTTTCAGGATAATTTAATCTTGGCAATACTGACGCCCAGTGTCATCATTTGTAAACATTTAAAGTTCATTCGAATACATTGAATTATAATTTGCTTATAACTAACAGTAGTTACTATGCCCATGCTTAATGAACAGACCGGACTCCACAAACAGCGTGTAATACAACATTCTATGTATACGTATAGTACGAAAACCACGTGGGATACAATATTCTATGAATGTCTACCGCTGGTGTCAACATGATCTCGTTTATAATACGACATTAAACTATCCGGCCTTTACTGGCAAGTATGTGAGAGGGACGCTGTTGTCAGAAAATTCATTGCGTAAACACTAGGCATTAATCCCAATTCCTTTGATTAAACTCGCTCTTCCCAACGCAGTCAACTTGAAATGTTATATTTCCCATGAATTCCAAAAAGGCTCAAACGCCGTACGCAACCATTAAACATATGATCTTTTATAGCAGGGTATTGTGACCATACAGTACGAGTACAGCTAAGCTGTCGATCGATCCAGAACTTTCTGTCTAGGTTTGTTCCCAGAAGAATGCGAAGTCGTCTAGGCTCAAAGGATGCGGGTAAACAGTGTACGGATTTGCGGCTGAAGATACGTTTATCAAATCAACAACGTGTAAGATATCCTTTATTAAAGTCTTTGTAGGATAGTTACATATTCAAATGGGTGATATTAAATACAATGATACGTAATATTTTCTACTTAATATAAACTGTTTTGCAACTTATCACTCAAATTCTCATATGCATAATCTATAGATATCTACTAACTAATATTTGAAATAGGAAAATAAACCGCTTTTTCGATTTAAAAATCTTTTCACCTGCGTGGATGGTTATAGCATGCTATGCGAACTTAGAACTTAATGCAAATCCAGTTTCTTATTGAAAACAGTGCCACCTTCTTGATAGCTGGCGAACTCTCTGAAGCTTTAGCGATTGCTAGGCTAGGCTGTCAAGGTATTTCAAAATTCGCCGTAATGTCACAAGGCATCAGTAGCCTAGGGGTACAGACGGTGGTATTTGGAGTCGATGATCCGGGGTTCGATCCCTACGACGGACGCACTTTTTGTATGTTTTGTACATTCAAAGAAAAGTTGTAACTACCGCAGAAGAGATGGCGCCTGTATACGCAAGCATTAAATGCCTTCTCAATTTGGTCGAGTTGCCTGTCTATCTCAGTATGTATATTGTAGTCTTTGGGTTATAGGCCATATTTTATCCCGCGGGTCTCTGCCTGCGTTATTTGCAATACGCGGGCGAAGCCGCGCGGGCAGCTAGGGTGAGTATAAACATAGTATAGTGCAAGTAAAATTAAAGACCTCCAGAGTTAATGCTTCTTAAATGTACAGTTATAAGTTTAACCTGGAATTTGTCCTACTAAAACCACAGAAAAATGAAACCATATTGAACACAGTTTTATTTTATTTTGACGACCGCTTTAGCCTAGTTGGTAGTGACCCTGCCTACGAAGCAAGAGGTCCGGGTTCGAATCCCGGTAAGGGCATTTATTTGTGTTATTAGCACGAATATATATTCCTGAGTCATGGATGTTTTCTATGTATTTAAGTATTTATTTCTCTATATAAGTATCTATATCGTCGTCTAGTACCCATAGTACAAGCTTTGCTTAGTTTGGGACTAGGTTGATTTGTGTAAGATTGTCCGCAAAAAAAATTATATTCTATTTATTTGGAGAACAAACAAACACATGTAGATGTACAGAAGAAGTAATATTTATATACCTACTAAGAACATGCATGTAAGTCTGAACTGAAAAAAAAAATTGAATGTTATCAATTAACAAGTTGTAATCAAATCAAGAATGTGTTTTTAAATTTATTTAATCATTATTGCGCAAAATAATATCATATAAAAGGCGGATTTAATTATGTTGTACGGTTTAAGGATTTAAAATGAAAATACTCAGCCGAAAACGTTTCGGCATTGCATTGAAATGCTTTAAAAATAAGACCTGACGGAGATTGGACGCGCCTCCGACGGAACTACGAAACAAATTGAGGATTTACCGGATTTCAGCGCACACTGAATAAATAATTATACTTTCATACAGTTTGAATGTTATTTATGACGTGGTTCCAGATATTTGAGGAGAATTCAGTGTTAAATGGGGAAAAATATATAAAAACGGTTGATTTCAAAAACATTCTCACATTTAAGGCCGTCTTTAGGTGCTGGAAAATTTACCCAAATATTTTAGTCGTCAAACCGCCAGTTACTTATTACAACATTTAGTACAAAAATACTGAGTCAATAAGAGCTTTTCGTCTCTTTCACTTTGTTTCCTGTTGACTGCAGTAGTTTTGCGGAAAAAGGTACGGATGAGTTGACACTTATTTACGAATCTTCCGTAAGTTGAATTAGTACTGGCTGAAAAAAAAACGAGTTAAAAAGTGTCTGGCCTCAAAGACTGTATAACATGTAAAAGAAAAAAGAAATCCATTACCGTTTTATTCATCGACACCGGAGGCGTGGACAATAAAATTGGAATCATCGAATTACTGGGGCCGAGGACGATAAGCCGAATCGTAAATTCGGCGTTCGGCTCCCGGCGTTTGGCCGACGGTTCATTGGTCGTACATTGTTTGAAATGTCAGCGTTCACGCTTCGGAGGAGGTATTGTTTTTCTAAATGACGCCTTTCATTGTTCGAAATGTGAATGATTTATTCATTGGGTTCGTGTGAGAATGGAAAGGACAGTACGATAGCCTGTTGAATTAATCCTTTTTAATATATTTTTTCTATGTTTCCTGAGTTTCAGCAACAATGAAAAGTGAAAGTAATAATTTGATTAAGAATAATATTGTAACGAAATATTTGTTAATCATACATCCATATGACTGTTTACGTAAGTACTAATAATTATAGTTATTGTAAGTAATGTTTGCTTTCAGAAGTAACTAACTTGTAATATTAGTACATACTCGTATATTCCCAATTAACGTCAACCGTAAAGGTCATCCCAGCGCCTCCACCAAGTCACGCAACTTCTATATGGCTTCAAATATTGATATTTTAATAGAGACAACCACATAAGAATGAATAGTATCAAATTAGCGGTAAGTAGCTATGGATTAAAATAGCGAACCCATCAATTGCAATCATCTAGTTTCAGCGCACGATCCACTAATACCAATGAGTTGCATAAACGCTTATGATAGCCTCACCACAGAATATTAAATGCGATGGGCACTGTAATTACTGTTTGGCCATAGTGTCAGGTGCACTATTAATTACACATTTCAATTCAATTTAACGGTTATTCTTTTGCTAAATAGTAAATATGCAGCGCTATTATAGGATCATCAGTCGCTTGTCCTTATCCCATTTATCCCAAGGGTCGGCACAGCTTGTTTTTTTCTTTCATACCTCTCTATCGCCCGTCAAGTCATCACACACTTCCTTCCTATTCATATCGTCTCTCACGCAGCCCATCCGTCTTTTTCTTGGTCTATCTCCTCTCTTATAACCCTCCACATTCACACTTAATACCCCTCTAGTAACATAAGGACACTTCGATGAAATCAAATTTAATATTAGGTGTAGACCCGGTTTTATAAAGATACAATACTAATCTGATCTGACGTAAGATCTAACCGATCTTCTAGCCTTTCATCGCACGGAAAAAAATGGCAATGAAATTGGAGTGAACTATAATATACTCTGAAAATGTAATAAATAACATACACGCCTGATTTTTAAACACTTATTTGGGTCATTGTCAGATTTAGGTTCGCGTCTTTTCGGTGGACATTGCCAAAGTTAAGGGCTATAAAGCCTAATTTTTGGTTGAACTCTGAATCCGCATAAACGGCGTTGCCCCTTCTATAATTCTATGTGATAAAAACATATTATATGTGAGCGTAAAGCCCTTAACTATTGACCACCGGAAAGATGATTTTTGTTTTTGTGACTGACAATGACCCATTTATAAACAATACATAGGTAACCAACTTAACTTACACATCATAAAAACCTACGTTCAGGTCAACAATGTGCTTTTAAATTTATGAGGACCCCATCAACTTGTCATCGCGGTATCGTATAAATAATAACCTTATTTGAAATGATCGCGTTCAGTATTTATTGACGTATTATTGTCATTACGGGGCGCTTTCAACACCTGCCAACCCCAGGCGGGGTCGCATTGTGGTAGTATAGTGGTCGAATAAACGCACAGTGCTGATGAGATGCTTTTATGTGACGTTTATAGTGCTATTAACGTCGAGATAATTTTCATGCTTAATAAATTGCTGATTTTGACACATTGTGATGCACTGGTATGTTCAATAAATTATTAACATTGCAGAGAGGCGTCATTTCTCACTGGAAATACCTTTAGTTTTAAATTGAGTTACAAGCAAATGAACCCGCCAAAGGAATTCAGATCAGTCAGAAAATTGTATACTTACTTCAAACAGATAGGTCATGCTTACAAGACTAAGACTCTGTTTCATAGCCTCTAGCTGCCCAAAGGTTTTTTCAAAGGCTAGGTCGCTGAAATAATATTGCATAATATTTTTAAATTTTGCATTTGTACAGTCAGCAGCAGAAGTAAATTGTAATGTTATGAAGCGTTTATATTTATAATAATAACCAAATAAATTACGTTGTAACGTCATATTACGCTAATTTCGAACATATTGTACATACTTATTTAAACTTAACAAAGCGACTGTGGTATTATTTTTACACACTTTACTTTTTGGGTTGCAAAACAATACAGTACTATACTTATAGGTACTTATTGGGACGCAATAGGAAATAGAATAGAATATGTTTTCAATTATAACGAAAAAGATACAGTCAGCAGCAGAAGTAGCTAAGCGGGCCGGGTGTTCAAAATAACCTGCACACGACAATATTCTTAAGAAATTAAGAGCGTGTGTAGGTCATTTTGAATAATTAGGTACAAAATGGTCGATGTCAGCGTGATATGTCGTTACAACGTAATTTATTTGGTTATTATTATTAATATAGACGCTTAATAACATTACAATTTTAGTTTCATTAAATCCTTGCTGTAAACAAAACACTACCTCAACACGCACCACCACACAAAACCTTTTATTAATTATGAAGAAAAAAACGCGAGCCAAAGCGTCTAAAAACTCTGTAAATTTGCAAAGTGTGAAACTCGGCATAATTCCGCTTCTCAACGACAGTTAAACGACTTGAGTGTCGCCACTCGCCTCATTCCGGTTTTTTTGCCTTTCTTTATTGAATACCGGTTTTTAGAGGTATTTTTTAATATAATGCGAAGGCGGGAAAATTCACGCTGAAAAAAGATTACTGGTTTGGTGTATGCTGCATAAAATGTTGAGAGAGAGGTTATGAATTTGTTGTTTGTTTACCTATTCATTAAATTTGTTTGCACTGAAAACATATTGCTTTTTATCGAAAGGGATATCAAATTGCTGCAATGAAACAATTTGTTTTGGCGTCCTCTATACTGTTCTGTGGCTCAAAATTTTGCGGTCCTGTTTATAAAAGCCGAAATTAAATTAAAACTAATCCGTGAGCTGTAAAGTAGCTGTAAAGGAGTTCCAAGCGTCTTCAAGTAAACTAAACTCACGAATAGCAAGCCAACAAAACTACATTTAACTTCTCACGGAGGTAAGAAGCATAAAAACTGCAGTAAATAATGCACTATTTTATTGCTGTGAGGCCACAACGAATAACTCGAGTGGCAGACTTCAGCAAAATTATTCCTTTTCTATCCCGCTCGTTCTCGCTTGAGGTTTCAATGTTCCGTCTCGTTCTCGCTTAGGGTGAGTTGTAGAGTGAGCAGAAATTGTGTTTATGGTTATTGGATGGAGAAAAATTGCTTATGTTGTGATAGAACGTTTTTTATGCTAAGCCAGCCGCTGGAGAGTTGGTATTGATAGTTGCTTTCACTGATATTTTTGTGTTGGTTTTTATCTGCTGATGTAAAATGTGGGGAGGATGAAAGTGAAACTGGTGTCTTTTCTTCTATACTAGCTATTTCATTATTATATTTTTTTAAATTCCATTTAGTTATCGAACCTACTCACAAAATTTCCCGAGAATCGGGAGAGAAATGCGACTCGTAGAGGGGAACAGCCGGACAGTAGGACATACGAAAGAATTTTGTTTCAAACTGAAACGGAGAACTTCGTTCGCTTCGCTCGTTCGTTCAAAAACTAGATATTACGTTTCAATCCTTTCTAGAAAAAAAAAAAGATTATGAAGATTTTAAGCTAATATGAAATTGACTTTGCTCTAGTCCGCCAAACAAGTATATGGTTCATTTTTAGGGTTCCGTAGCCAAATGGCAAAAAACGGAACCCTTATAGATTCGTCATGTCTGTCTGTCTGTCTGTCTGTCTGTCCGTCCGCAGACACTTTTTTTCCGAAACTATAAGAGCTATACTGTTGAAATTTAGTAAGTATATGTATTCTGTAAACTGCATTAAGATTTTCACACAAAAATAGAAAAAAAACAATAAACTTTTGGGGTTCCCCATACTTAGAAATAAACCTCAAAAAAATTTTTTTCATCAAACCCATACGTGTGGGGTATTTATGGATAGGTCTTCAAAAATGACATTGAGGTTTCTAACATCATTTTTTTCTAAACTGAATAGTTTGCGCGAGAGACACTTCCAAAGTGGTAAAATGTGTGTCCCCCCCCCCCCCTGTAACTTCTAAAATAAGAGAATGATAAAACTAAAAAAAATATATGATGTACATTACCATGCAAACTTCCACCGAAAGTTAGTTTGAACGAGATCTAGTAAGTAGTTTTTTTTTATACGCCATAAATCGTAAACCACAATTTATTTAACGGAACCCTTCATGTGCGAGTCCGACTCGCACTTGGCCGCTTTTTATATAATGCGGTTACGCCTGCTAACGATATTTATAAACTTCAAATTAAAGGAAAAATTGAAAAAAAATAGGCTCCGAGCCGGATTCGAACCGGCGACCACAGGCATACATGGCCCGTCGCTACTAACCAACTGAGCTATCGGAACAATCTGTCTCATCCCCTAAATCTTTCAATCAGTTCCTTCTTACAACGCCTTAGGGAGGCGTTTAATTTGAAGTCTATGGTTATCTTGCATCTTACGCAGCAACATTATTTATAATTTTAACAGACAATAATGTCATGTAATAGCCTGGCTTAAACACTTATGGCTGGCAATACCGCCAATTTTTCCAAAAGATACTTTGTTAGCTTCTTTGCAAGTAGTTACTTTGCCAGACCGAGGCGACGTTATTAATTTGTACACTTAATCCTTAATCTTAACTTAAATTAAATTGAATGCAGCCAGAACTTGCTCTTGCCCTTTTATCATGGAAATCTATGAGGAAGTATTAAGTTTTCTTATGTGTCGGTTCATAACGCTAACGGTTAAAAGTAACCGACACTATCAAAGATAACTTTCCAAATTAAAATTACAATTTCAAATTTCGAATGCGATAAAACACATCAATCCACAGATAATAAAACAAAGGGATGACAGCATTTTGAATAACCAGCCAGTATGTTTCGTGAAAAATTAATGCGTAAACACGCTACAAACCCATTAACTACAAAGGATTCTATAACTCAAAACGTTTTGATTTAAATTAAAACTGTAACGTTTTGTAATAAAGTCCAAAATTGTAATGCGTTGGTGCATTCGAAGTTGTGAATAACGGATTGTACGTATTCAAATGAGTTACTCTTTAAGGTTTCTGCTGAGTCAATAGGTCTCATTAGCGCCATGAAATTGTAAAAACTTCGAACTGGGCTGCCCTGTTTGTTATGACTTTTGTTTTTAACTGGAACAATGAGTTTTCGGGTGATGTTAAATTGTTTGCGTGCTTAAAATCCGGTTCGAATTAATATATCAAAACATAGGCGTAATAAATTATAATAACCAAAAAAATGTTTAATTTATATTGTAATACTACAAGACTACATTTTTATACAGCTCTTATTAAAATCTACAAAATAAACAGGATTTTTACAGTGGGTAGGCTTCTGCTCAGAAGCACAAAAAGAACATTTCTCGGTACCTACTTGTTTATTACCGGCACGCTCTTGTAATGTACCGAAAAAGTAGTAAATCATACAAAATACATAATATTTCACATAGGGAATCAATATACTTAATACGATCTGTCACCCATTGAGTTGACAGAATCTCTATAAAATGGTGATTAACTTGCACTTAAGGTTTCACCTATAATTTTTATCAGAAGTTTTAAAAGTAATTATGTTATTCCCCTGAAAGTGAATGGAAACAATACCTAAAACAATTGTTTAGGAAGCTCACCTGATTTGATCACGTTTTTAAATAATCCCTAATAACAATGTCAATGGCGAACAAACAATCAATGCTGCCAACATTTCTCGAAAAATATTTCTAAATTCATGCAAAGTCACGTTCATCGACCCTTTAATATTTTTGCGTGTATCTGTGGCAGTGTTGCCAGGTCCCGTCAGCCAAGTTTTGTTTGTTTGGGACTTAGAAAAGCTGAGGTGGCTACACTGTCCAGGTGATAATAGGAATACGCAAGGGTTAGAATAATCAGCCGAATTTACGTGGGTTCACGGTGAAATTTAATTTTTGGTCTTTGCTAAGGACAACGGAGTTTAATAAGGTTGCGCTAAAATGGGTAGATTAGATATACCCCTCATAAAGTAAACAAGGTATCTTAGGGTACCCAAGCTGTAATTAATAAATAAAAGATTGCATTATAAAAGTATTTTTTGTAAATCTTATGCGGCAATTACACTTCGTTGTTCACCTAATGCGGTCGCCGCATAACGTGCACGACGCCGTGTATTTGCCGCTTTACGGGTATTTACACTTTTGCGTTCGCCGCATGCAGCATGCGGCGAACGACGAAGTGTGATTGCCGCATCATACTGTACTATTTAACGATATTTGTAATCGCGTTCTCGAAAACGACCCTAACGATTTCGATAACGACTCTAACAGTTTACCCCGTAAACTAACACGCTAACGATCTAGCTAGAATCCTTATCCGAAAAAAAATTGGTTTCCCTATTTTCTCCAAGCAGAGCTCGATCGCCTAGAATCTAGATGCTAAAGATTATATTTCTATTTATTATAAACCAGACTAATTTCCATTATCCCTTTTTTAAAGAGGAGTAAATTAACAAACGTTTATAAATCTGACAAATACCTACTGATATCATAATTTGTTTTGTAACGCAGATTTATAAAAACTTTAAACAACTGAAAGTGTACTATTTGGTCACTTTGTTGTTATGAACCCAACAAAATGCTGGAAAACTCTCGGCACAGGTGTATGGAAAATGTATATGAGCACAATTTGCATACTCGCTTCATGGACAGTTATTAAGCTGAATATTTTATTTAAAGAGTTTAACAGTGTCGGAATTGCCCTTAAATTTCGTAGAATGTTCACACATTTATCATTCCTGTATTTTTCATGACTAGGACGCCCGAAGTTCGGTATTTTTTTCTGTAATCATAGCTACCATGTCGTATTAATAATGTCAAAATGTGTAATGATTTAATATGGTTTATTCAGCGATCACATTTACCCTGTTTCTTTCAAGTATTTTACCAGTGCAGTGCTTTATTATAGCTATATACACAGATAATTATAAATTTTGAAAAAAAAAACTGACGTGTAGTGAGATACTTTGATTAGATTTCAACGGTGCTTTTCAAAATGTTTTGGGTACTTACTCTGGCACTGGCATTCCAGTACTATAGTAATTGTACATGGATGACAGGTTAAATAACAGAAATGTCTCCGTACCTGAGCAGTTTCAAAAGCTCCGTAGTAACTATAATAATTGGCTACTCGAGTGTGATATCAAAATTCATTGTCAATATAAGCATTAATTTACTGAGTATGTATCATGTATCAACATACTACTCAGGCTTCACTAACCCTTTGTGAATTTCCTAAATTCAATCCACCGTGACACGGCAGACATCTTAGTCGCTTGTATCTCACAGCGGCATGTAAATTGCTCGAGGCATCGGCCTAACGAAGGCAAAGATAACGACGATTGCGACATGCCTTCGCGAGGATATGGTTTAAGCGACGAGAGCGTGGCGAGGTGTTCATAGCCCATTAATTAGGTTTGATAAAACTTCTCTGCTGTTAAGTCAATTCTGCCCTAAGTCTGCACAAAATGTGTCACTGTACAAACTAGAGAGTAACGTACTACTGTCGTTGACAGTGTCAATACAAATAACTGTATTTCCTTAAAGCTTGTGGTCACGCGACGCTGCCAAATGGATCTCTATGGCAACTTATGGAAAATGTACAGTGAGTAGTGTTCGCCAAAATAATGGTGCAACAAATAGGTATTAAAAATATTGCTATGACTTTCTTGATGAAAAGTTCATACTTTAAGCCTGCACATATGTTTTATAATATCAAAAAGAATATTGTTTGAATTTTAATGTCAAATCACATTACACTCCTTTTAGTCGGGTAGTCGTGTAAACCTTTACGAATAAAATGTCACATATAATGTAACACATCCTTACTCTTACAGTAATAAAGATGTGTATCGAAATACATATTTGGCTACTTTGGCTGCTACTAACAACAGGGTGAAACCTAAGTCATAAACATACATTTTTGTTTCTATCGCAGTATTCTAAGGCAAATTCATTGCATTAACTCTAGAAGCAAACAATTTAAACTTTATTGATAATAATTTTAAATAGCAAAAACACCAACCTTATGGTCACTCTATTCGACTACTATGGGTTAACGTAGCAATTAGGGTGACCATGAGACTCAGTAAATAAAAATAATCAAAAATAACACACGAATTAACAAACAAATTTTACATATTTTTGCCTGTTGTCACGTCCACATGTTTAAATTAAAGTTAAACAGTAAGAAACACATATTGCTGTCCACGACTTAGGATTCAGGCAGTACCTATGTATATGATGCTGACTGACTAATACGTCATAGCTTGTAACTTGAGATGAAAATGCACACATGATAATGTCGCTGTCATGTAACGACGTGGGCTGGAGATAGCGGCGTTTATTAAACCTTTAAAAAAACTGGGGCAAAATACTCATGGGAGATATCTAAATAATTCATTTAACTATGTTCATTTTGAAGTATGGATTTCATGAAAAGTGGTCTGTATCTGAAGTTGGTTGCCTGAGACGTGCCTAAGAAAATGGTATTCAATGGAATTCATTCAATAAATGAAAGTAATGAATCTAATTCTTATTTAAATAAGTCTTAAATTTATGAACACAGATTTTGACAATGAACGATTGTCTTGGCAATAAACATCTAACAATACTACCCTGAAACTATACTTGTTTTTGCTTTCAGATCAATAAGGAGATTACGGAATAGGAGTACTTCCACGAACTATACTCATTAATAAGTAATTCATTAATATATCATTGAATATGTACGTATGATAACCGCCATGAACTTTTTTAATTTAATCAAAACGCTCAACTGATTTCATTTTCACACCCAAATATTTTCTATTATCACGATAGCTCGTACTTCAAAATCACTCTTGCCGGGGAGTTGTTTGAAGCGAAAATGTAAATAGGGAGCATTATAATCCCTGGATATAGGCCGGGGATACAGGAGTCTGATTCTAGTAGGCACAACTGCAATAAAACTTTGGAACTTTTGGGTAGCGTACCGTTTAACTGAGAAGCACGCGGGGGAAGTTGACTTAGGGCCGCTACGCTACGCTAACACGCCGTCTCAGTTAACCGGTCGACCAATAGTTAAATACGATTACGTAAAGCAAGCCAAACACCCACTTGGATTAATAGCTGAGTATATTTGATAGCTATGGTAGATATGATCTAGTCTTCTGAAATAGACGGTTATAATTATAACTTGGGGCTCTATGTACACCGAAATACATCAATTTAAATACCCTAAATAGCTAATAAATACCTATGCAGTTTAATATGAATTAGATATTTTATGCAGCCATAATTGACACTACAATGATTCAATGTTTGTATTTTATATCAACCATAATGCATATAATTTAAGGAGTTTTGAATTTAATCCCACAAATATTGCCATGATCCGCAATACTCCTTCGCGCGGAGGTGAAAATTTAAATCAGTTTAGGCGAGTTGGGATTATGAAGGCCGGGGCGCTATATCCATGCAAATTTGCCGTAGGCTGATATTGTGCGGAAATAGTTCAGTTCCCACGCCGTATATGATAGACTTTCCCATTTTTACTGAATAATATATCTATCAGTTTCAATGGCGTGTTAAAAACATATATGTGCACAAAGTTAGCTATATTTTCACTGTTGACAGAGTTGGCAAATATCTACTGTCTTTTTTTTTATTTATTTCTTACTCAACAAAAACTACGATAAACTTAATCTAAATCTTCGCCAAACTGCATAACAGTTTGTTGGCGAATATACACTCTTTATAATTATGTTTTGGTATCTATATTATGTGTACAATCTACATATGATTTTATTTTTTATTCTTTTTATTAGCGGTAACAAGGAATAGCAAGTGAAGTAAACATGTACACAAGTATTTCATCATAATTACCTACGGAGCCTCAGTGACAAAAAACTTGTTTACATTTCCACTCACTACGATTGGATCTCCTTATGACTATGTAATTTTTATTGTATATAATTCCCAATTGAAGTAACTATCTAACTACCTATTTTTTAAAAGGATTTTTCTCCTGCAGGTCGATCACGTAACGCATTGTACGAACGTCGGGTATGTCTAAATGTCTCTTATTATATGGAAAATTGACGGTTAAATTGTACCCACGCGCGTTCGGAACGTTACGTGATTACCCCTCTATTTAAAATTTCTGCAGTTTACATCATATGTAACTGGTAAGAATACAACTGGTCATCGAAATATATTACAGATATATTAGAAGCTGCCACAGCATACATTAAAGGGATGAATGAAATATTATTAAATTGCGTTTGAATATTCTATCCAATGAAACCCGTTTTAGATTCCTACTAATCTTATGACATGTATACTTATCTTATACCATACTAGCGACCCGCCCCGGCTTCGCACGGATTTACTCGTATATGCATGTATTATACATATAAACCTTCCTCTTGAATCACTCTATCTATTAAAAAAAACCGCATCAAAATCTCTTGCGTAGTTTTAAAGATCTAAGTATACATAGGGACAGACAGACAGACAGCGGGAAGCGACTTTGTTTTATACTATGTAGTGATATAACAAAACGAAGACTAATCTTTTCAAAATTCATGCAGTTAACTACTAGGTTTTTGCACTAATGCCATTTTGCACTATGTAAAATTATGTCTATAATTAATGATAAGTTAAAATATGATAACAAAAAGTAAAAAACGAAAACAAAAACTAAACGCCATGAACTATCCTACCTAAAGCATTGTGCCGTATAAAAACACATTGAACACAAGACAGTGAGTATAGCTTACGTCGAGAGCACTCATGTAACTGTCAGTGGCAGTAGTAAACACTACTAAAAGCTGAATAAACGTCTCATGTCCCCTTATTAAGCTACCCTGAACCAGAAAGGCGTATATCCATACTAGTCTCATAGAGACTTATGACTTGCTGTAATAGGACGATATTTGTTTTTAATGGCGCAGATTCGTAGCGAATGTCACAAGCAGAAATGGTGAATTATTCGACTGGTTATATTTAAATTCGGTCCTTTGTGGAAAACAAGACATTTGTGCGTTCTTTGAGCGGAAATGTTCTAGCTTTTGCGCAGTCGTTATTTCATGAAATATTTTTCTTTAGCTTAATTTTTTGCTGCAATCTCCTCGTATAGGAGAGAGAACTGGATTTTTTTTTGTTTGATGCAAATTTACGAAAATTAATATCATAGTTTTACGGCTTGGGAATAATCCCATGGCGCCGCGATTCTATAGACAAAAACTAGAAACGGATATCCTTAGGATAGAGGTATCGCTTTTATTTTATGTCGTAAGAAGGTAAGAGGGGTAATCACGTAACGTACCGAACGCGCGTCGGTACAATTTAACTGTCAATTTTCCACATAAAAAGTGACGTTTAGATCTACCTGACGCGCGTTCGATGCGTTACGTGATCGACCTACAGGATACATATTGACCAGGTTTAGATTAGGGATGGTAACAATTATTTAAATTACATCTATACCTATCAAATGAATGCAATCAAGGATGCTAATCAGTGCACTCCTTCTAAAAGCGTCACGCCTGAACTATTCGTCTGCCACCAGATTTTTCTAGTCCAGTAATAATAAAAAGTTGCAACTTTAATGTTACAATTTACAGCATAATTTAGATCATCAATAATTCGCACGAACGAATATACCGCCAGCCTCGATACGGAAACACTAATCATTGTACCAAATTTCCAATCTGACGAACCGTTCAATAACTGACGATCGCTGTCGCACGCATGGACGGACACATAACACGTGTTTGCATCGCCGACGTGTTTACAGCTGCTATTCAACACCTCTCTCTACTCAACACACCAGTATAAATAAACACCGATATTCGAAACAATCACGCTTAATCGGGGGTCTGAACTACGCTGGACTGGTAGACGAGTTGCCGTGTTTGTGAACTAGCTGTATTTGGGTGGTTGGCTGTTTGGCTACGTAATCCTAACGCCAAAAGGGTGCTTAATAACATGCATCGGTAATGCTTTGTGTCAGTATTTGGGCAAATATTGAAACAATCTTGAGGGTGAAGTTGTAGGTACCTGATCAAAATCTTTGTTTTGAACTGCCTGAGCAATCACGATTTTGCTGTAGATTCAGTAATGGAAGCGTAGTTTATTATAAAATTGGCGTAACCGTCCATGGCGAGGTTTAATAAGGTAGTTGTATAATGTGGTCCGTTCGATTGGTCAACCAATTAATAAATGTGTTGGATGCTTATATTAACAAGCTAACGTAATAAGAACAAGAGTATAGCTAGCCTTACACTGGTTTTACATCAGAGCTGAATTAAGGCTGAACTTAGCTTAACTGTTAAGCTACAAAGATGTCAAAGTCTATTTTTTGCTGTTGCAGTTTTATTTTGCTAACCCATTCAAGCCTGATGACCCATATATGAGTCATGCGGGTCATGCCTCTACGAGCCATTTCTGCTACAAAACAGAAAATGCTGCAACGCGTTATGGCTTGCTTGGCCTCGGATTGGTTTACTGTCAAAAATGCAGGAATGTCCGGTACCTTCAACTCAGCAAAATGAGTCGAGCTTTTTCTGAAGAGGGGTTTCTTTCTGATACTGATAACCGAATGGAATGCAATGAACACCTCTACATACAGATCATACTTAGATCTTATACATAACAGCACCCACAGCATAGACCATTACCGAACAATCAATCACTCCGCCCATATGATTACCATCCTGATTAACATCTGATTGGATGTTTGCAGGTAATTAGTGAAGATGGTACCTACACAATCTGCTGTACTGTAATGGATGCGGGTCAATTTGTATAGGAATCTATACCTACAAAGCGTATATTTGAGATAATGAGATTTGGATTTTAACAAATCTACGGTCCAAGGTAAGTGGCAGGGTAAGTCTTAAGTGACAGTGGGCGGGGCACATTGCACGTAGAGCTGATGGCCGTTGGGGCGGAAAGGTTCTCGAATGGCAACCACGTACCGGAAGGCGCGGCGTTGGTAGGTCTCCCAGGAGGTGGATTGATGCCCTGGTAAAGGTCGCGGGAGTCCGCTGGATACGGGTGGCGCAGGACCAGTCACTTTAGAACTCTTTGGGGGAGGCCTATGTCCAGAAGTAGACGTCTTTCGGCTGATATGATGATGATGATGACGGTCCAAGGTAGAACATTCGAATTCCAATCACAGCTATATAATTCGGCTACATTATATAATGTCAACGGTACACGTATTCATTGTTGACTAAAGTATGCCAATATTGGAAAAAGTTGATACGTAATATTGTCCATTTTTATAAGCTTTATATTAACTTGCATTGTTTGTAAGTAATGTTAATATGTAAGTAAGTTGTCCGTCAAAATTTCCCGTTATCCGATTGAGCTGAAATTCTGCATGCATATGTATATCGCATGACAATGCACTATTATGATGACTTGGAGCTGATCTGATGCTGGAGCTGGAAGGTGGCCATAGGAACTCCGCAATAAAACGACACAACCCCATCGAGTTTGAGCTCGTTAGAATCGTCTCAATGAGTAGTTGATGATGGTATGCAGAAAAGTACAGTCGGCAATAAAAGCTTGTACCAAAATAAAAAAAATTGACACAAACTTATTTGATACTAGCTTTTGCCCGCAACTTCGTCCGCGCGGAACTCGTTTATATCGTAACTTTCTCCCCCCTTTTCACCCCCTTAGGTGATGAATTTCCAGATAAAAACTATCTTTAGTAAGGACTCTTTGGGAAGGCCCCGGAATTCAAAGTATTTCTATACCAAATTTCATCTCAATCGGTTCAGCGGTTTAAGCATGAAAAGGTAACAGACAGACAGAGTTACTTTCGCATTTGTAATATTAGTATGGATTGTATGAAGGAAAGGGTATAGATGCATGTAGGCTTTTTTCAGTATTATTTTGCATATTTTCATATCACACGGCCGTAAGGACCTTTTCTACTAAACCGTAGGATTAAATTAACTGACTTGTAATTTAAACATTTTATATTAAAAATAAAAATACTTCAACAAAATGTTACATCTAATAGTTTTCAAAATAGCCATAACAAAACGTCTTTTTTACCCCGTTTTAGAAAACATCTTCAAAACTAAGGCCGCCATAAGGTACCTTTACCCTTGGAACGTCACATACATATATTTACTTATGTAATGTTCATATTCCCCAGGACTCCCCATTACCGCTATACCGTAAATGGGTTCAATCCAAATTTTCACCCCCTATTTCACCTCCTTAGAGGATGATTTTCGGGATAAAAACTATCCGTTGTCATTCTCTAGGACTCAAACTATCTCTATACCGAATTTCATCTAAATGGGCTACATCCAAATGTTCACCCCCATTTCACCCCCCTTAGGGGATGATTTCTGGAATAGAAACTATTATATGTCCTTTTCCAGAACTCAAACTATCTTTCAACCAAATTTTATCAAAGTGTGTCACAAACAAATTTCCACCCCCAATTACACCCCCTTAGGGGATGATTTTCGGGATAAAAACTATCCTATGTCCTTCCTTAACTATCGTTATACCGTAAGTGGGTTCAATCCAAATGTTCATCCACCATTTCTCACCCCCTTAGGGGATGATTTCCTCCTTTTATGTGTTCCGGAATAAAAAATATTCTATGTTCTTTCCTAGGACTCTACCTCTCTCTATACCAAATTTCATCTAAATGGGTTCTATTCAAATCTCCAACCCTCATTTCACCATCTCAGGAAATGATTTTTCGGGATAAAAACTATGCATTGTCCTTCCCTAGGACTCCTTCTATCTATTTACCAAATTTCATCTAAATGGGTTTTATCCAAATTTTCACCCCCTATTTTATCCCTGAGGGGATGACTTTCGGGATTAAAACAATCCGTTGTCATACTCCGGGACTCAAACTATCTTTATACCAAATTTCATCAAAATGGGTCACAACCAAATTTCCACGCCCAATTACACCCCTTTATGGGATGATTTTCAGGAGTAAACTATCCTATGTCCTTCCCTAAGACTCCAACCCGCTATACCGTAAATGGGTTCCATCCAAATTTTCATATCCCATTTCACCCCCTTAAGAGATGATTTCTGGACTAAAAATTATATTAAGACCTTCCCCAGGACTCTGAACTATCTCCATACCAAATTTCATCTAAATCGGTTCTATCCAAATTTTCACCCCTCATTTCACCCCCTCAGGAGATGATTTAGGATAAAAACTATGCATTGTCCTTCCCTGGGACTCCTTTTATCTCTATACCAAATTTTAACTAAATGGGATTTATCCACATTTACATCCCTATTTCATACCCTTGGGGGATGATTTTCGGGATTCAAACTATCCATTGTCATTCTCCGGGACTCAAACTATATCTATACCAAATTTGATCTAAACGGAGTCCAACCAAAATTTCACCCCCCATTTCACCCCCTCAGGGAAAGATTTCCGGAATAAAAACTATCCAATGTCCTTTCCCAGAACTTAAACTACCTCGAAACCAAATTTCATCAAAATGGGTTACATCCAATTTTTCACCCCCCATTTTACCCCCTAAAGGGAAGATTTTCGGGATGAAACCTATCCTTTAACCTTCTCCGGGACTCAAACTAATCATATACCAAATTTCATCCAAATCGGTGCAGCGGTTTAAGTAGCTCCATACAAATTTCCACCCCCCATTTCATCCCCTTAGGGGTTGATTTCCAGGATAAAAACTACCCTAAGTCCTTCCCCAAGACTCAAACTATCTCTATACCTAATTTAATTTTAATCGGTTCAGCCGTTTTCACGTGATGCGCGGTCACATAAACAGACAAACAGATAAACAGACAAACAGATAAACAGATAAACAGACAAACAGAAAAAAATTCTAAAAACTGTTGGAACGTGTTCTGTTATCGATTCTAAGTATCCCTAGCCAATTTTTTTTCGAATATCTTCCATGTACAGACTTTCGATCCTCTTCAGCTTTATTATATGTATAGATTACTATGTCACTCAACTTTTCTAATGAATCAGTAGGTATTTTTAAGTGACTGTTAGCGCATTCCAATGAAACCAGTATGTCCATCTTGACGGTTCATTCTATATACAGGGTAAATAATATTTGAAATTAGATAATTCGTTTCGGAAATTACCCATACAAAGCTACAATCTCACAAACTTTTCCTCTTTATAATATTAGTAAGTATAGATAATTATTGAACGTATTGTCGCATGGATTTGAAAAAAAAGCGGCCAAGTGCGAGTCGGACTCGCACATGAAGGGTTCCGTGAAATAAATTGCGGTTTACGATTTATGACGTATTAAAAAAAACTACGTATTAGATCTCGTTCAAACCAATTTTCGGTGAAAGTTTACATGGTAATGTACATCATATATTTTTTTTAGTTTTATCATTCTCTTATTTTAGAAGTTACAGGGGGGGGGACACACATTTTACCACTTTGGAAGTATGGGGACCCCTAAAACTTAATGTTCTTTTTCGATTTTTCTGTGAAAATCTTAATGCGGTTCACAGTATACATCTACTTACCAAGTTTCAACAGTATAGCTCTTATAGTTTCGGAAAAAAGTGGCTGTGACATACGGACGGACAGACAGACAGACGGACATGACGAATCTATAAGGGTTCCGTTTTTTGCCATTTGGCTACGGAACCCTAAAAAACGTCTTCTAGTCTGCTGCTCTTTACAGTTTTCCCCAGGTGGTATGAAAGACAAAGTAATTAAAAATCAAAACCTTTACTATAACAACTTTTCCTTTGAAGTCTTTGATACAACTTGGAAGTTTCTTGGCAACTTTATTTTAAACACGCTGGACTCGGAAATTACTGGGCGAAAGTTAACTTGCCGTCTTTTATTAAATATTTTAATGAATTGTCATCACTTATATATTAAGAAGTTAAAGGAAACTGAAAAATTATGTTTCTGTAGTACCTATAGTAAAAATAAATCGGATCTTGAAAAGTGGACCGACACCTATTAACACATTCACTGTTAGGTTTAGCGGGCGCTCTGTAAGCGATCTCTTCTACTTAGCGGGAAAACCAGAGCATCGGCTTCGAGCGTAGCGCTGCGAATTCGTTGGCAGTGAATATGTTTTCATCTCAGAGCATAGAATACTAGAGAGAGGACAAGCCGCCGGCGGCCGTCTCGCAGCTGTATGCTCAGTGGGCATACACTGCCATACTGTGCACGCGTGCTGATCGCAGAGAATATTACGTTTTTTCCCAAAATGCCTGATATGATGCGCGTTTATTGTCAATTAAGCGTGTAGGTATACAAGTGTGTGTGTTTTAGATGTGTGCGTGCTTTGTCTTGTCAATTACTTGGGCGTTGTGTGGGTTAATGTACTTGCGACAGGCTCACTCTATACAAATCGGCCGCCATGTCCGATCTCCTTATATTCATACATCTGTGGTTTTCATTTACCACTCCACCACACGCTACGCTCGTAACGCTACGCCGTAGTTCGTAGCAGCTCAACATATTCAGTAGCTACGCTAGTAGCTAATCCCGTGGTTTTACCTCTAAGTAGCGGAAGGCGGGTTCCCGGCAGTGAATTTGTAAACTTCATATTATATAGGAAGTGGAAACCCTCATAGCACGGCCTTACACGTCTGGGGGGATGATCAAGCGTCTCTGACCATCCCCTCCTTTGGCGCAGGTGTCTTGGCAGGGCACAAGTCAGCCAGGACCGCCGGGGGGCGTCGTGGTTACATGTTCGTGATCCTATGACGCTCTCATTAACGGCAGAGACGGAAACGCCAGAGTGGTTTTAGTGGGTAGACTCCCTCCCCCTTCTCTTTAAAAAGAGATGGCTGGAGGGTGTGATTATAGCTTCCGGGCTGGGGGGATGCGTAAGTGCATTTACACTCCGTCAAAAAAAAAAGTTAGTAAAGAGTACCCGTAGCGCTCTGACGCATGTGTGTCGTGATTGGCACTGAATGGGTTAAAACTAAGAGTGCGTAGAAACATCGTAATTTGCAATGAAACTGAAACTGTTTGAAACTACTATTTTATCCTCCGTGTCAGTCAAAACGAAACACAAAAGACTTTGTTGTGTTTGTGAGAAATAGACAAAGCACATTTTAGTTAACAGAAGTTTAGAAGACCTATTTACACCTGAATATCTCGGACTTAAAATATCACTTTATTATCTTCCACTGTTCTCGCAAACGTACTAAAATTGAGAAAAAATCGTTTAAATGGGTTTTGGCATCCAGATAGGAATCTTTCTGCTAAACAAAGGCAGCTTTCTAATAAATTCTAAGTTACAATTCAACGTTATTTCATTTTGAACCATACGCCTTTCAACATAAGGTGCGTAGCGTTCAGGGTTCGATTCACGATGAAAAAATAGGCATATTTCGCGACAAACTTATATTTTTGAAAGAGGCCGGTACACATACAAATTTTACTAGCGTAAGGTGCGTGCGGCGAGCGCATTAGCTTATATGGACTGCTTTAAATTTTCTACGGTGAGGTAAAATAACAGTTGCACCCCTCCCGCGCATCTCGCTCTCCCCGCGCGCCCCTAGCTTTTACAATTAAATAAGAGGTAGATTTAAAACTATAATTGGGTCGCTCACATGCCCCACCCCAGTGCTGTTCTAGCAGCACTCTTCTCCAATAGGTATTCGAGCGACGCGTGCGGCGGATCGGGTAAGGACACCTGTTTTCGTCCTTATCTTAACCATTCTAGTCCGCCCGTCTCTGCCGGGTAAAGTTTGCTCGACAATGCCTCGCGGCCAAATGTTCCGGAGTCCGTCAGGGTCGACGACAAAAACTAGGTCTCCCACTTGTAAGGACCTTTGTTCCTTGTTCCATTTCTGTCGTGGTAGCATATCGGGCAACACTTCTCGCACCCATCGTTTCCAGTATGAATCGGCAAGCCTTTGCGCGATCCGCCACTGTTTTCGTAGATAAAACTCCGAGTCATCGAAAACGCCCATCTGAGGTAAGTTCGACGATGACCCCAAGAGAAAGTGGTTTGGGGTCAGAGATTCTTTACTTCCCGCTTCGACAGAGACGTGGGTGAGTGGTCGGCTGTTTACCATGTTTTCCACCTCAGCGAGAAAAGTGTTAAAGGTCTCTTCCCTAGGCGCGCGTTCTTTCAGGACGACTTTCAGCGAGCTCTTCACGCTCTTAATGAGCCGTTCCCACGCCCCACCCCAGTGTGGGCTTGCTGCCGGAATGAAGGTCCATTTAGTCCCACGATTTATGGCTGTGTTGTAAAGCTCGTCATTTTTCAGTTCCTGAATCGCTTTTTTCAGTTCAACATCGGCACCACGGAGATTTGTACCGTTGTCAGAAAAAATGTGCTTCGGCCATCCCCTCCTGGCTGCCATACGTCGAAGGGCCATAATTAAGGAATCGGTCGTCAGAGAAGCAACTGTCTCTAAATGAATGGCTCGTACAGTGAGGCACGTAAATATCACTCCGTACCTCTTCTCCCGTCGTCTCCCAATCGTAACTTCATACGGCCCAAATAGGTCGATTCCGCAGAAAGTGTAGGGTCGCTGGTGATGAGCCATGCGTGCTTCAGGTAAGTTACCCATTCTTGGGATTTCAGGTTTACTTTTCTTAATTCTGCAGACCATACATTTCGAGGCAACATTTTTAACTGTGGGACGAATTTTAATAATCCAATATTTTTGTTTTAAATTATTCACTACAGTCTCCTGATTCTCGTGAGCAGCGCTGACATGGTAAGATTTAACGATCAATCTGGTTATGTAATCTCGCCCGTCTAGAATAACCGGTCTTTTAGTTTCAGGTGACACTTCGGCAGCAGCATCAATTCGGCCCCCGACGCGCAGGACTCCGTGCTCATCAAGGTAAGGTGATAAGGTAAGGAGCTTACTATACTTCTGTACATATTTACCATTTTTTAGGTTTTTAATCTCATCGTTAAATGTCTGAGCCTGCGAATATCTTATCAACAGGCGCTCGGCTTCTTCCATTGTTTCGTGATTGAGGTCATCAGTAAGTTTTCGACACTTTTTTATAAACTTCAGAAAAGTATAGGTACATCTTAGCAGGCGCAACCAGGATGAAAATCGTGTAGGCTCAGGTACAGGTAAGCTATTCTTGTTTACCGTTTGTACAATAGATATGCATTCTAATTCAAGGTCATTTATTGCAGGTTGCAAAAAATCCTTTGGCCAGCTGCGCTCATCATTGTATAAGAATACCGGTCCGTGAAGCCATTGATTTTGCAAAATAGACACATCGTATGCTTCCCGTGTTCCTACGTCCGCTATATTAAGGTGCGTCGGAATGTACCTCCACTCGTCACTGCAGGTAAGTTCATCAATTTCGCCTAAGCGATTGGCTATATATGGCTTGTAAGTGCGAGACTTATTTCTTATCCAATGTAATGTTGTGCTCGAATCGCTCCAAAATATTTTACGTTCTGCCTTTATTTTGTGTTCTTTTATTATAGTATCAGCCAATCTAGCAGCAATTGTAGCAGAAGTCAACTCCAGTCTGGGAATCGTCTGCAATTTGTTAGGCGAAACGCGGCACTTACTAGCCACAAACGCTATATTTACTTGCGCGTTATTCTCCCAGCGCCAGTATGAAACGGCGCACATGGCTTTAGAGGACGAATCGCAAAATGTGTGCAGCTGTAAGTTTCTATAGCAGGCAACGCTCGGTGGCTGTGACGTAAGCGGGCGCATCGGCGCGGACGCGTTATATCTTTGACTGGAGGTGGCGGCCGCCGGGTTTGAATCGGGCTCGTTCACTACCGTGTTCGCTGCATTGTAGTAATATCGGGGTAGCCTTATGTTGTGTAATGATTTCAGACAACTTATCCATTTGCACCATTTTTCGTATAATAAATCTGGTATCTGGTCGTTCCAATCGATATTTTGTTGCCAACATTGTTGTAAAATAATTTTCCCATTAATAGTAAACGGAGATAGAAACCCGTAGACGTCAAATATGGACATAACAACACGTAACATGTCTCTCTTTGTCGGGCGTTGTGTTCCGTTAATTATGCTTTCAGGGATTTTCTTAAAAGAAACATCGAACCCCAATGCGTCTTCATGTGGAAACCAGATCAACCCAAGTGTTCGTTCGCTTTCATATTGCTCTCCGATTTTGAACTTTACTGCCGCTTCACCGAGAGTTTCTTTTGGTATGGACTCGAGAACTTGTTTACTATTAGAAGTCCAGTTACGTAATTCGAAACCACCTTGCTGATGTATTGTTTTTATATCTCTTATCAACTCGATTGCGGTTTTCTCGTCCGGGACGCTGTCTATATAATCATCGACGTAGTGTTGGTTGTATATAGCTTCACATGCAGGCAACATTGTTGGTTCAAAACGCTCTGCTATTTTATTTTTTAAGTATTGGGCTATAAAGGGACTGCATGTAGCTCCAAATATAAGGGAAGTCATGACATATGTCTTCACCGGTCCTTTAGGTTCGCTTCTATATAAAAATCGTAGCGCATCTCGGTCCTCTTCTCTTATCTTCACCCTCAGGAACATATCTTTTATGTCGCCGGTTACACCAATTCTTTGCTCTCGGAACCGTAGCATTATTCCAAAAAGTGACCTCAGTAGGTCCGGGCCCTTGAGAATGTAATCGTTCAGCGACAATCCGTTAGTCTGAGCAGCGCAATCAAATACAAGGCGGAGGCGCTTCTTGTTTATATTATCCACTCCAAAATGAGGAAGGTACCATGTTTTGCTAGTTGCCTCCGTATCGTGCAATTCTTGTGCGTAATCGTTGTCGAATAAATGCTGGACGCGGTCGTTGTATCTATTTTTGTACCCTTCGCATTTCTCCATCTTTCTCTCCACTGATTTAAGTCGCGACAGTGCGTGAGGAAATGAGTCTGGCATCGCGCAGTCTTCATTCTTCCAGGGTAATCCGACGTACCATCTCCCATTAACCAGCTTAGAAGTTTTGTCTAACATTTCCCGGGCGCATACGTCGTTCTGGTTCTCACGCGGCTTACTAGTTACGCCCAATGAGTCGAATGTGAAGGACCGACGAACTTCTTCGTGTAAACTTTGCAGCAATAGTTTGTTTTCAGCCACGTCATCGCTGACGTCACTATCGCAGATAAACAGTGTTGAGTGGGGCTGAGGCGCGTGCGCAGATGACGTCATACGCACAGGAGCCCTTCCGTGCAAACACCAACCGAGTGGAGATCGTGTGGCACAAGGTTCATGAGACTTGCCAGTGACAATTTCCAAAGGCAACAGTAGGTGGTAGTTGTCTTGCCCTATCAAAATCTCGGGTTTTAATTGTTCACAACACAAGTCATTTTTTAGTCTTTGCAAGTGCGTAAAGTTATCACAGTTCACTAAGTTCATGCTTTGACTAGGTAAATTAAGTTCATTAACACTTCGCGCCTTAATCGTAAACATATGTCCATCTCGGTTAGATAACGTTAAATCAACCAGGTAGGAGTCGCACACTAGTTCAGTGTTGTCCCATGCGCCACGCACACGCATACACTCGCGGCGGCCGCGCAACCCCACCCGCTCTGCGAGATTGGCACTTATTACAGTCACAGAAGATCCATCGTCAAGGAGACAACTAGTTTTAATTATACCGCGCGGTCCGTGAATATTTACCGGCACTACTTTTAATAAAACTTTCGAAGATGAGTTCATGTGGGCCACTATTTGGGGATCAGATTCAGTCTCAATTTCTGTCACTTGGACAGCACTGTTATTGTTCTCGTATTGTCTTTCACTAGGCACGAAATGTAACAAGGGATGATGCGCCAGGCCGCAGTTATCAATATCGCACACGGGCGCCGGGCACATCTTTCTATCGTGATGACGTAATAAGCACTTATAACATAGTCCGAACCGTTTAACATAACTCCAGCGATCCTTTCTTAATGACTTCTTGAATTTTTTACAGTCAGATAAATTATGATTAGGTCCATGACAATAACGGCACTTCGAATAACTTTGTTGACTTTGCAATAGTATTGTCTGTGAGTTAGCACTATAGTCCGCATATTTACGCCTGTAGTTGTCCTTTTGTGTGTTTAATAACGACACACTGCACTTCGATATTTTAACGGCTTCTTGGTTGAGGAAATCCGATAGTTGGTCGAGTCTAGTCGAGGTACTTGCAGTGTTGTGTGAGTAACTGTAGTCTGCCCATTTAGACAACAGGATTGTAGGCAGTTTTGATAACACAACGGTAATTAGACTCGAATCTTCAAGGTGATTTTCACGGCCAAGGGCACGCACAGCGGCGACGTAATTTTGTATTTTATTTGAAAACACAATAATGTCTTTGTGATATTCTGTAGACACAGGATTTAATTTCTTGATTTCTTGCCTTATACGCGACAAGATTCCATCTGGGTTCCCGAACTGCAGTTCCAGTGTGGATATAAGTATTTCAGGAGAAGTAGCCGTGATAAGTAACGCCTGGACAGCATCCTTGGCTGCGCCACGAAGGCACTTTCGTAGGCGCCACAAGTTCTCCGAATCACTAAATTGACACAATCGGGTGGATTCTTCATAGGCCATTTTAAACTGGAGCCATTCCATTGAGTCACCAGCAAACAGCGGCAGATCCTTGGGTGTGCTGATGCGGGTAAGTAAATTATTATTATTATTGCTGTTGCATGCAGAGGTAGTTATCATATCCTTAAGTACACAGGCTAACTGTTGAATTGGACCATCAGTGCCAGCGTCTATGATCGCCGGCGGGCACAACACACCTGAAGTTTCTTCCTGCTTGGTGGCATGCTGTGACTCCAATTCCAGTTGGCTGCGTTCTACCCATCTAGCAACATCACTTTGTTTATCGGTAACTGAAGACTGTGGACTGTATTCTTCTTCTAATTCAGCAAGGTCCGCTTCTAAGCGTTTATCGATAAGCTCCATTTCAATTCGTGCTTTTGCCTCGGCCGCTTGTAATTCCAGCTTCTTTTTGCGTGCTGCGACGGATGATGATGAAGACTTTTTTGTCAAAGACTTTTGGAAGGTAGGCTCATTAAGTTTAGGCATCTCGGACTTAACACTTCCGGCATCTATCACTATTGTTTTGTCAGGTTGCACTTTTTCTTCAACATCTGGAGCTGCACTTGTACTTGCCTTTCCTGGGTCGACCTCAGTAGCAGTAGTTTTATTTTTTCTCCTGCTGTTTCCTTGCGGTACTGCGTGTATTAACCATTTTTTTCGACGGCGGCGTGAAATACATTAAGATTCGGTTCGAAGACCACTTTGTAGCGTTCAGGGTTCGATTCACGATGAAAAAATAGGCATATTTCGCGACAAACTTATATTTTTGAAAGAGGCCGGTACACATACAAATTTTACTAGCGTAAGGTGCGTGCGGCGAGCGCATTAGCTTATATGGACTGCTTTAAATTTTCTACGGTGAGGTAAAATAACAGTTGCACCCCTCCCGCGCATCTCGCTCTCCCCGCGCGCCCCTAGCTTTTACAATTAAATAAGAGGTAGATTTAAAACTATAATTGGGTCGCTCACAAGGTGGACTCTTGCGAATTTTTCGTAGCGCTTCGGTTATTATCGGGTCGAAAAATGGCTTTCAAAAGAATATTTACATTTTCTCCGTCGCATAAAGATATCCTCAGAAGCATTTTTGTATGATATATTTATTTCAGACATTAATAGCGCATTAATCTCGGAGAAAGCTTCTGTAATGGTTGACATCCAGCGCAGTTAGATGCAGACGCCATTTTGATTTTAAGTAACACTATTAGTCCTCGTGGCTCCACCTAGGTTCTTTGTTAAACGCAGTGTTCCATTCAGGAAGGTGCATTCTATAAATTAGTGGAATAATTTTAAAATTTGGAGGAATATTCTGTTTTCTGTGGTTTGCCAGTTGTCCAGTTGAAATACCATGCGATTGTTTAAGCAAGTTCTAGTTAAATATCATCACAACGAAGTGTCTTTAGATTCCGCCTACTTTTCTTCTTATACATGATGACTTCAAATTGGTGATACAAAATAGCAAAATGTGAATCTATCAGTGGCGGGGCGTGAGAATTTCTATTGGACATTGGATTTCTATAGAACAATCTAGACATTTTGAGCAAGCCGGTGGGAATCGGCTTGTATGAGCGCTGCTCCACTGACATCTATCCATGATTCTGAGCAACTTTTACTATGGGACCAACTTTGTGTTATACCAAAAATCCAACTGTTTCATAGACTTTGCTTGGATGTTTTAGACTGACGAAAATGTATGAACAGGTGTTTTTTTTTTGCATAGGTAACCCAAAGTTGGCCCCATTGTAAAAGTGGCTCAGAATCATGGATAGATTAATATTTTGCTATTTGTATCACCAATTTGAAGTCATCCTGTATATTCACGTTTATAATAAATAATAGTTACTTCATGAGGGATGCGGTGTTGAGAGTGAGCAACCTAAGGTAAGCGTTGGAGTGCTCGACGCTGTACCAGTATATGGCACGGGCACTTTATATCAAAGCAATATGGGTTAAATTCGAACCAAGAGGATTTTTCTTCATTCAAATTTAAGCCAGGATGTCACTTTGACATAGAGTGCCCATGCCATATACTAGTACAGCGTCGAACACTCGGACGTTTACCTACCTTACCTCTAGCTGTTAATACAATGTCTCAAATATGACGACCGCTTTAGCCTAGTTGATACGAAGCAAGCAAGCAAGCAAGCTGCCTACGAAGCAAGAGGTCCTGAGTTCGAATCCCGGTAAGGACATTTCATCATCATCAGCCGAAAGACGTCCACTGCTGGACATAGGCTTCCCCCAAAGAGTGCCACAATGGCCGGTCCTACGCCACCCGCATCCAGCGGACTCCCGCAACCTTTACCAGGTCATCAGTCCACCTTGTGGGCATTTATTTGTGTGATAAAAACGAATATTTGTAATCATAATCATAATCGTTTATTGCACCATGGTAAAATAAAAGTTCTTACAATATGTATGTGTCTCATGGACCCTGGACGGGTATAGCAAACTTAAATTATTAAATTGTAACCTACATTTGCTAGTGTGTGTGGGTAAAATTAGGAAAAGCTAAATTTACAAAGCAAAAACACACTATAGCTTATATAAATCTAAATTAAATTAAATATAGTATACATCATAAAATCAAAACAAAGAAAGTACTTTCGCTCTTATTATCTATCACTAAAATAATCTTCTACTGTGTAATATGTTTTGTTTGCCAGATATGATTTTAACTTTTTTGCGTAAGTTGTGTCTTTTTCTTCTGCCTTTAAATAAATAGTTGGGAGATGATTATAATATTTAACTGCTGCATATTGAGGGCTATTTCGGAATATTTCAAGATTTGGGACAGGTAATATAAGTTTATGTTTTAGTCTTTTATTGTGTTGCTCCTTGAACAGGTGAATATTCTTCCGCACAAATATACATAATTCCAATATATACATACAGGGCAAGGTTAATATGCCGTGTTTGGTAAAATAGGGCCTGCAACTATCCCGGTTTCGTATGCCCACCAGTACACGTATGCATTTTTTTTGCATTATAAATAGGTCATGAGCATCTGTACTGTCACCCCACAAAATAATGCCGTACCTGAACCACGACTGGGCGTTATTTTTTGTTCCAGAGTCATGGATATTTTCTATGTATTTAAGTATTTATTTATCTCTTTATGTACGTTTATCGTCGTCTAGTACCCATATAGCTTTGCTTAGTTTGGAACTAGATCGATTTATGTTAGATTGTCCGCTAATATTTATTATTAATAGCGCAACACGAGGCTTCTGTGTAGTCGCAAGCGACCATAGGCCAAGGTGTCAGGTTACCATCAGGCAAAACATATACCTGCTAGCTGTCAAGTTTCGCAGTTTTAACATGTACAGGGTCTACTTTTGAATCAGATATTAGTTATGTCTTATCAAATAATGCTAGTTTTTCTAGCTGGACAGTAAGCTACTGCAGTGAAAACTCACTGCTGGCTATTATGTTTTTTTGCCATCTGTATTCCTTTTTGGGAGTAAGTTCGTTCGATTGTCCACTTCATGCGTCTGTTGTATTTAGATGCATTCCCAGTTGTCTATGCAATGTCAGGTTTTTCTCGTAGATGGCGTTTATTTTGTTGATTTAATTTCTTTGCGGAATCAAACCTCCTTGCTTCACGTCTATATCCTTGTGTGGGGGTCTGGCTGATTTTTGGCTATTACTTTTTTAAATTATTCAAAACTTGAATTTCGTAGAAGATCCTTCCAGAACCTTGTAATTTTTTTAATAAACAAATTGGTGAAGATTTCATTCTGTCGAGAGTAGCTTTGGAACCAGACTTTTCTGTAATTCTCCACTTCGGATTAAAACCAGCAATTCTACAGTCCACTTTTTTATTTAACATCCTACGGACCTGCGAAGATTTTACATGGTTACAGGAAAAAGCTTTTTTTGCTTACATTTGAATACTCAAGCAGTTATTTTTGTCGGATTCATCAGTAAATCCAAGGCGCGGAAGTGCGCGTTCGTCACATTTATTAATTCTTTCAGCTGTGATTCATATTTCTGAAGCTCCAGCCACAGCGCCACAGGAAGCCTATTATTGTGCTCAGCGAATGCTGGACTGGCTCAACCAACGCATATTGTTACAAGGCCGGACCTGAGGAGTGTTCGGGTGAGTATTTACCCATTAGGTTCCGTTAATTTCCCTGTTTAAATCGTTGTGCGTGATGCTGATTTCTCCTATTTGTTGTTAGCCGTCGGGTACGGGCGTTAAGAAGCTGCCGGTCGTCCACACGCTCTAAGACGCCAGCAGCTTTGCGTGGCACCCTGCTGGGAGGTATGAGCCATATTGTGGAGAAAGAGTTGGGCAGACCATCCAGTTCCGTGGTGTGCAGGCCTGCCGCGGCCTATTCATCAAAACCTCATCGAGTCGTCGTGTTCGTCGGACCCGGATCCACGATCGATCTGAACAGTATTTGTTTGAGTAGCGTAGTTTGCATTAACAATAAGTTCATAGTGCGGTATCTGTGACACGTTCATTTTGTCGACATTGGGTGGCAAACCGCTAACGCTACGTACCCCGCCACTGAATAATTTTCCGGACATACCTTTTCCCAAAATTTAGAAAGGCATTTTGCTCGCCACCGTCTTTTTGCTTTCGATATACGCCTTAGATTTTTTTACTCCATCGTCCAGGTTCATTCACCCATCGCTCATACCACACATTCCTAATGAATTCATCCCTCACATTTATTTAAGAACATCTGTGTGCTTAATCTACGTGGTGTTCCGTGTTTGCAGTCTACGACCAAGCGTATTGGCGGCTTCGTAGCCCTACCTATAATTGCATTTTAGGACACTGTATGTGGCCAACGCTTAATTTTTTACGTCACATCTAGCCATAAAACGCTATAATTGTTTTTCCTTTGGCCTGTTTAGCGTCTTAAGGGTTTTATCGTAGGCCACTAATGGGGGGGATCCCATGAATATTCTCTGGTCAATACTATTTGTTAAATTATACATTGTTTCTTTTTAACCAGTAGTGTTTAGGAAAATGAAATAAATTACTATCGTGTTGTATTTGCAAAAGTGTATTTATTTTTACACCGAATTTTGCTGCACTACTTACTAATTTTTACAGCTGTAAATTCGCTTAAAATGCTTCAAGTTCTGCTTTCACGAAGTATTATATACAATACACTTATATTCTGCGCTGTATTTGATAAAATATACCTAAGCATAATCACCAGTATTTCCTTTCGTGACCATTTGGATATTTACCTGTAACAACAAAATATTTATTAATTTAAGTTACATACAATACAAAATTTCAGTGAAAGTTATCTAAAACAATCTTATATTATAAGTACACTATATGACTTGTAAACCACCCCCCACGTCTTATGGTAAATCTGTTTGTGTTTAGGCAACAGCCTAGCTAGCACGATCGCGTTTATGTCAGACAAAGAACATTCGTTCCTCTCGCACTTACATACGAATGCTAGGCAGATCCAGGTAATAAATAGTAAAATGGATACACGTATTAGCAACTTTCGAATTAAGTGTCCACCCTCGGCTGTTGGTATATAATATAGTATAGGTAATTGTAACATACGCACGCAAGATGTACTGACCGACCCTGATACAAAAATTCTACCATGTTGTGTGGACCGGAATCCATGGAGGTAACACATACAATAAAGACAACAAAGACACAAAAGGACAATAAAGTGTTCTATTCTATTCATTTGTGCTCGAACGTAAATCACCAACCACGATCATCAGTCATGATGGACACGACTAAGAAGGAAGGAATTGTACTGTCTTTCGTGTTAAATAGTTTATTATTCTTGGAAGAAATATTACATTTCACTTATCGATATATTGAGTATTTCAGGAAAATTCAAAACGACGATGATTGATGACCAATCTACATTTACATTTTATCATGAAAATTCAAAACGATAATGAAAAAACCCGGCCAAGTGCGAGTCGGACTCGCGCACGAAGGGTCCCGTACCATTATATATAAAAACTATTTTAATCTGTGTTTTTAGTATTTGTTGTTATAGCGGCAACAGAAATACATCATCTGTGAAAATTTCAGCTGGAACTATCACGGTATCAGTGAGATACAGCCTGGTGATAGACAGACGGACGGACGGACGGACGGACAGCGGAGTCTTAGTAATAGGGTCCCGTTTTACTCTTTGAGCACGGAACCCTAAAAATGAAAAATTTATTATTTTCGTTATACTTCAAGGGAACATGTACACAAGGGTTGGGAACTTCTAGTAAGTATATAAATACCTGTGACAGGAGATCCCAAAGTTATATAAATAATGAATAATCTATATTCACAATACTTTATAAAAAATCAAACAGATAATGAAAAACCTACATTCACATAAACTCAACTGAAATAAAGTGTAAAAATCACGCACTGCAGCTGCACGAAACTATCGTAAAGCTGGGTGATCGCGGCGCGGTAAATCTGCGATATCGCCCGCGGCCCACCGCGCGATTTATGCGCGGTGCGGGAACGCGCGGCATGTCGCGTATTAATTGATATTGGCGATGTTGAGTTCGGTTGTATGTACTGCGTATGTTTTTTACTAACCCAGTTTGTATTTGTGCCTGCTACTGTAAAATCTGCTTTATAGTATTGCCTTACGTTGTTACGTTTGATACAATGCTTTTACTATTTTTTGATTATTTTCCTATGCTAAAATAGACAGTATTCGTTAGCATCTATCATAATTATGGTGACATAGGTATTCCTACCAGGTCATCAGTCCACCTACCCACGCCGCGCCTTCCGGTACGTGTTCGCCACTCGAGACCCTTTCCGCCCCAACATCCATCGGTTCTACGTGCAATGTGCCCCGCCCCGCCCACTGCCACTTAAGGTCGCGGGAGTCCGCTGGATGCGGATGGCGCCGGACCGGTCATTTTGGCAATCTTTGGGGGAGGCCTATGTCCAGCTGTGGACGTCTTTCGGCTGATATGATGATGATGATGAGGTATTCGTAAGCAAGCCGGAGCTAATGTAGCAAATTTTCTTCATGAGCTGTAGGAAAAAGCTACCCAAAGCTTGTCTGGAAGAGATTGCTCTTTAGCGATAAGACCGTCTTTTGTTTACCTCTACTTGTAAGTTGTTATTGTTCTGTATTGTTTTCATAAATTGAGGTGTGCAATAAAGATGATGATGATGATGATGAAAGATGAGGTTTTGTATTCTATTGTGTTGTAAAAAAAGTAACTGCCTTAATATAGGCAAGCCGATGATAACCAAGTTTTATTCATTCAGCACAATTTACGGAACTGTCAAACGGAATAATTACGAATACCTGATTACCATTAATCTATCGTCCAAACTTCATCAGGGCCGGTGTCAATGAATCTTTTAACTGTTAGCTGGACGCTGTTAATTAGCAGCCGGCGCTAAGCGCAGTTTAAACAACGTCACTAGTTACATCCGGGCGGGGCGGCCGTTGACTTTTCCGATTTGGCTGTTTGATTTGAAAGACCAATTCGGTGGTACCGTTTGACGGAACGTGTTAATTGATTAGGACAGAAGGTAGTGTAGTGGGAATAACCAAGGGGATAGTTAGTTTGAAAATAAATGTATTAAAAGCGTATGTTTTCGAAATAATTCTAAATTATTTAATGTATAGGCTTCGAGTTCTGGTCCTGGAGTCGGACTGACATAGTGGCGTTCTCGTACAAACACTTCAGTACTTCGATAAAGCGGTAGTCAACTTGGCACCGCTGGAGAGACTGTAATACAGCCCAGGTTTCGACGGAATCGAAGGCTTTCTCGTAGTCCACAAACGCTTAACGGGAGTCCGCTGGATGCGGGTGGCGCAGGACCGGTCATTTTGGCACTCTTTGGGGGAGGCCTATGTCCAGCAGTGGACGTCTTTCGGCTGATATGATGATGAGGATGATTTAATGTATAGTAATAATTCATCTTAACCGACATAGAAAGACAGGCATAACCGCATTACTATCCAAAAAAATGTTTTTTCCCTGTAAGTGTATTATCATGAGGATATCTAAAGAAATCGTTAGCTCCCATAAAACAAACAAATGATTTAATACCTACATTATATGGATCATATAAAAACAACATAATCAACCACACAATATGTTGCTTCGAACAATTTAAAATAATAACGAATTCGCTTTATATCAAACTTACCATTACTGAAATGTTTATTATCTATTAAGTACTAGCGAGTCACTACAGAGTATGAAAGAGAGGTTCGACGTACCTACATTACCTACCTAATGTTTTATGACTCTAGTTACAACGAATACACTATCAGGCCCTAAAACTGTTTAAGATTTCTATCTCTGAAAATTATTGAGAATCTTACTTCTACCAGGAACCTCACCGTCATGATTTAAGAGCTTCACCCGTAGTATTTAAGTTTTAAAATGGCTGCGTCTATTAACTACCACTACCACCCATTATTCCGCATTAATCTGGAAAAGGACAGATTAACATTACTACTGCAAAAATGACTTATTTTTGTACTTAAAATAGCGGTAGTTAAGACATTTTTAACTTACGTAGGTTTCGCTAACACATCACAAACTCAAAAGTTAGATTTATGGCGCAGTAAATCAAAGAATCGGTTTACAGTCGGTTTATATGGAGAACAATGGCATTAGAAATGTGATCGGAATGGAGATTTATTGGAAAAAATGCGGTCAGATGAAACCTCAATACAAAGCGTTTGCATGGATGAACGTGGTTTCGATATCGTTTTGCTTTGCGTCCGATTTGTTTTGGTGCCTACAATGTTTGTTTCATTTGTTCATATAGGTACTATTTTGGACGAAACGAAATAAAAATGCCGAGTCTATTCTAAAACACGCAACATTTCTACATGAAGGTGGCGTTCTGTATGCGAGGGAGTTCAATGTATGGACGCCCGCTCACTGGGCCTGCTGCTGGCTTCCAGACCACAGCCTTAAACACGTTATGTTTGAATGACGCATAGTAAACGCGCCACTTACGCGCACTGCGTAACATCCAGAAGTGCAATTTAAAGTAATTTCGCAGTCAATGCATGTAAACCGAAACTGTATATTATCTCTGGCCAGAACGTGAGCGTGTTACTAAAGGCCGAAACGCACTGACCGCACCGCGCCGCCACCGCTGTCTGAAATAAAGAAAGAAAGAAAGAAAAATGTTTATTGTCACACAAACAGATTACATACGAAAAATACATTATGAGAAAAAAATACAAGATTATTTGTGTGACAAAAGGAACGAACTCAGCATGTGCTGTGTGTGACAGTCATTGCGGCTGTACGGCGCTGGTTTTCAGTTCGTCCCCTTTTCACTCACACCACATCCACATTGGCTGTTAGTGCGGGTCGAGGTAGAACAAAAAATAAAGAAAAACACAAAGTAATTACAATATAATACAATAAAAAAACGGTAAAATAAAAAAAGAGAGAAAGGAAAGAAGAACACTCAGATTAGCTTAAACTTACTTATAGGGAAAATAACTTAACTTACTACAGAGTTTAGTTCCTAACCTGTTGGAACAGACAGGTCGATATATTTTTAATGGACAGAAGTTAAATAATAATAACAACAACAACACACCAGATTGAAATAGTCATATTATACCCTTCAGCTTGTATCTAATTGTTTTGCTATCAAAATTAAACTCAATTTGCGCTTAAACGTTAGGAAGGACAAGTTTGAGCGTTTCGACCTTGACAGCAGTGGCGGAGCGGTGCGGTGCGGCGCGGAGGCGGTACCGGTTGTAATGTTCGAACTAATACGAACGGGTCCGCACCGCTCTGTGCGGATCCTTTCATATTAGCTCGAACATTACAACTCCGCCCCGCTGTCAGACCGTTTCGGCCTTTAAGTTGCTACGGAGATTTTTGGCTACATTTCGTGTTACTGTTATTCGTCACAAGTTCGTAAGAGCTACGGCGTAATAGGTAGTACAAGCACATTAAAAGCGTAGCGAGTTGATTACAAAATTATACATTTAAAGTCCAAATATCTCCTCAGCTGTATATTTCTATAATCTGTGCAGAATGAGTCGGAACTAGGCTAAGCCGTCGGATTTCCACGTCAATTCCGTGTCCGATTAGCGTAGCCGCAGGGACCAGTTAACCCTGTTATCTTCGGTTAACAGCAATTAATAGTTAATTCTGTGCTGCTGGACTTCAAATGTTGAAATATACAGCTTGAATATTTTCGTTTGTAAGTATTTACTTATCTAACCTCTAGCTGACTTTTACCGTTCCGTACCAAAACTGGAACACTTCTTTTTCTTACTTACATACTGCTCCTAACGCAGACAAAATGTGTCAACAATGGGGTTTGAGTCGAATTATTTTCACTCGACGAAAGTAATGTAACTAGCAAGCTAGCATGGTTTTATGTTAGTGGAAACAAGCTCAATTAGTTTAAAAAATTACAAAAATACTCAATTAAAGAACAAATACACTAACATGGGAAAATATTTTTACTAATCGCATCTAATTAACAGTTATAAAGTCAGACCTTTTAACGCCTAATTAGCTTGAGGTTTTTCTGTGTATAAAGTTATAAGGTCGTAAGTCTAGAATGTGCTATAACCCGACCGAACAAAATAGACCAACGAAATGTTAGGCTTTCTTTTGCACGCCTCGTTTACTTAACTTAATGACATTTGCCTTTTGGAGACAAAGGGGCTTATTATTATTATTACATTTATTTAATAAACAGAGTATATAAACATGGGTACATTAACCAAGTTCATTCCGCACACGCCATATTATGGACGACCGGGTATTAAAAACAATAGTGTAATATCCGCCATTGTTTTTAATCGAAATTGTGCTCGAAGAACTGAATTAGCCAAACCCTGGGCTGGTATTCACAATGCGGTACACTTCGCAACAGGTGAACCAGTGCAGGCTAGACCTCTGATTATTCGTTGTTATTATGAATCCCGGCGTCAAGATATAACTAGGAGTGAGCGGTGAAGTGAATCAATTTGTGAATTGCGTAACTGAGCTGGTAAGTCCCCAAAAATCGTACACTTAACCATGTTAGGCGGTTCTGTAATTTCAAATACTATTAAATCATAAAAATATAGAACCAAGCTCAGTCGACGAAGAATTCAATTTTCCCTTAGAACAGTGTTTTTCAACCTGTGGGTCGCGACCCCCAGGGGGGTCGCGGCTGCTTGGATTCTTACTCTAGGGGGGTCGCGC
The DNA here is from genome assembly GCA_963854355.1 of Epinotia brunnichana. Classification (NCBI taxonomy): domain Eukaryota; kingdom Metazoa; phylum Arthropoda; class Insecta; order Lepidoptera; family Tortricidae; genus Epinotia; species Epinotia brunnichana. Next base: position 29,289,520 of record OY977943.1, read on the forward strand.
CATGAAAAAGGTTGAAAAACACTGCCTTAGAATATGTGTAAAACTCAAATTAGTAGTCGTATACCATAGTTTGGACTTTTTAGTTTAAACCAATTTTCACTTGGCACTATAATTTAAATGTACCCTTTAATCTAAAAGAATCTTCAATTAAAACCAACGCATTTTTCTGCTACATTTTTAAACAGCGTTTTCATTCAAAGCAGTTAAGCCGGCAGTCCACTAAAATTAAAGACTGCTGAAGATTTAATAGTTTCTGTAATCCCCGGCCGCTACAAAGGCGCTAATTTGAGAAGACTCGCTCTAAATGCTCTGGGAAACTTAATCCTGAAGACATTTTCTCGTTTTGGGGCGATTTTACGTTGTTGGTTTTTAGATCACTTCTAAAGCTGCGTATTTACCAAGTCGCTAAATGTATAGATGTAATATTTTGACTAGGTAGGGTCATTGAGCCCGTTACGTGACCAGATTCAGTTAGCGACCACCTGAAGGACAAGATATTTTCAATTTAAATAACAATTCTCCAGATCCTATTCAAACAGCCGTATACAACTATTTTAGTAGTTATAAATAGATGATAGTAACCTACTAAAAAAGAGAACATTTTTAGTTCACAGGAATCGTCCTAATACAACGCGACTACGCGATTATCGCAAGTTCGCGCGAACGCGCCTTTAAACATATTTGGACTCGAACAGGTGTCCTAATTAACAATTAGAGTAACTAAGTCTCGCGCGATTGTCAATTCGAGGACACCTTTTCGAGTCCAATATGTTTGATCGCGCGATCGCGCGAACTTGCGATAATCACGTGGTCGCGTTGTATTAGGATGATCCCACAGACCATTTAAGAGGTCGCAAACCGGTACACGATATTACGTGGTCGCTAACCGGTGAAATGACCCTATACATTCACAGCCGCGTCACGTAGTTGTCACTAGCTCGTAGTCGTGTGTTGTTCCGACATTCACTAGCCTGCCATTTGTCTCGGCGAGAAATGGATGCGTCTAAATGAATGGGCGTTGATGTTAATGTTTCCACGTTGAATTTTAACATTCACGACCGATCCATTCGGAATATTCGGATGGTGCGTTGGCGCAACGCGCTCCGTTTGGATATAAAACGGACTGCGCCAGCAATTTTTCCAGTTATCTTTCCGTAATCAAGATTAATTCTTGATTAACCTAAAATATCAACATTCAAAAGCAATGCGTTTCACAAAATGGCGGCACTTCTACGCCAACTTTAACGACAGATGATAGCTGCCCACATAAGTCTGCGCCGAAGTATGCTCGCTCTAGCCAAGTGGAGTCGGCACTAACACGGAATTTTATTGCTCGACCACCGACGAGCGATCGGCCGATAAATTGAAATTTACTGATGCATTTTTGCCGAGCGTAAGGGCCGGCGCACACTGGCGTAATTGTCCAATAATCGCCGTCTAGACCAGGTAATGTGGGCGCGGCTTAATAGGTATTAAATTCCTTGGTATATCATGTGGCGATGTGAACAATGTGCGCAGATTTATATTTGAAATTGTCAATTGTCAGTTTTTTAGTATTCGCACTCCAGTCGTAGGAGCAGTGCAAATCATAAAACTAATTAATAACCGTGACTTTCTACGTCATATCAACCGAAAAACGTCTACTGCTGGACATATAACTCCCCCAAAGAGTGCCACAATGACCGGTCCTGCGCGAACTGCATCCCGCGACCTTTACCAGGTCATTAGTCCACCTTGTGAGGGTCTACCCGCACTGCGCCTTCCGGTACGTGATTCTCTACGTATACGTAATATCTTGCGTATGCATTAGATGCAAAGGTGTCAGTAATCAATTTTAAGATGATTATTTTAAACCATAAATGTACTATGTTTTAGCCTAAAAAACACATTCCTAATTAGGTAGGTTTTTCCTAGCGATTTCTAGCGAGCCCGGGAACCGCTTTGCCACAGTATTATAGCCTCAACACATTACTGATTTTAGGTATGTTGTTAGTTATCGTTAACTATTTCAATTTTCAAGCACTATGCCACTTGCTTTTTTTTGTATTTTTTTATTTTTTATTATGCCTTGCCACGCCACGTTAAAGTGTTAAACTCTAACTTCAAACAAAAACAATATTATTTAAAAAACGAACGAAAAGCCTCTAAACTGAAACTAAACGTTTTTAATCAAACTGACTCACCACGTTCCACGTAGTTAATCATCAGAACGCAGTCTCAATGATTTACGCAATTGGAACGCACCCGTTGTTTGAACACCGACTATTAATTTTGACACGCAAGTGTGGAGGGCGCTTTATGGGCTAAGATTGAGAATGATGGCACTACTGCAGAGATAATGGTTCTGTGGTAATTAAAATGCTTTTTTAACCGACTTCAAAAAAAAGGAGGAGGTTCTCAATTCGGTTGTATGTTTTTGTTTTTTTTAATTTTTTTAAATGTGTTACCTCAGGACTCCGTCATTTATGAACCGATTCGTACCATTCTTTTTTTAATTGAAAGTATATGCTTCCAGACTGGTCCCATTGTTTTCAAAACTCCAGTTGAATGATGGGAACCATGAGGAATTGAGGGAACTCCTCAAATATATAAGGCACGCGTGTAGTAATTTCGGTGTTTTCTATTATAACTCGTGTATTTACATCCGGAAATCATAAATTTGGTGAAGTGGACGTGATGATGAAGACCACAGATGGCTTGTGGAACTTGTCAATGATGTACTTCAAACTATAAAAGTACGTTACCGATTCTGATATCATTCAGTTGAAATAGCAAACAAAGAAGTGCCAAAGGTGATTCTGAGATCCTTGAGGAACTGACGGAAGTCCTCAAATATTATCGGCCCATATACAGCGATTTGGTTTTTTTCTCTAATAATCAACGTATTTGCTCTCGGAAATCAGTTTATGTGGTAAATTGGAAATTAAATGTGGAAATGTTCATGTGGCTTGGCGGAGTACTGAATTGAAGTCGGTTAAAACTTTGTTTTTGAAGTAAATTATTTGCTTTTTGATAGTCATCTGTGATATTCAGAAATTGTTCTTTCTACTTTCATTTCCGTTTTTTCTAAGATTAAAGATGAAATATGTTTTTTAATATTCTAGTGTTGCCATTCAGTAGAAGCATAATTTTCTGGCCTACGAGTGTCTTATAAATTTCAATAAGTACGTAGATAATGATGGAAATATGGGTAGTTAAAATCTGAATTAATATGTTTTTTTTTAATACTACGGCGGTGGCAAACAAGCTTAAGGCCTGCCTGTTGTTAAGCTGGTACCGTAGCCTATGGATTTATTCATTTGAGGATTCGCTGTGTTGGCAGATAGAGACATGCAGGTCCCTCACTCCCAACACAGCGCATCCTAGAGGGAGCTCTGGCGACCTTACTCACCACCAGGAACACAACACCACATACTTCACAGCATGCAATAATATAGCAACACTACAAAGCAGTGGTGCTATTATGGCTGCGGTTTTCTGTAAGGTGGAGGTGCCATGCCTGTTTTCCCAACTCAGAGGGAAAAGGGATTCGGTTTATTTTAAGAATATTATTATATGTATGTGTCTTTAAGGTATTTTTAATTATGGGCCACATATGCCTGAAATAAATGGTTTATTACTATATTATTTCACTTTTAAATCTCCTAAAGTGTTTCAAAACCACGGCCAAACTTATATAATGCCGTATATTTTCTTTTGAGGTTATGATTATGACATTTATGATTGGTGGTTAGATTTCCCCTAAAAAATTAATGAGTTTAAATGTGTTTTCTAATTATGTCCCAATGTTATATAAACTCAGCACCTAATAAATTTTAAACTCAATTAATTATATGTTGATAGCGTGTTTCAGGTATATTAATTAAATTACACTGGACACCTAATTTAGATGAATATTTCGATTCCAGAGTTAATGGTTTTCGAAAGTCTCCCCTGAAAAGACCGTTAATGTCTGAATTGATGGACGAGGGGATTAAATTATAGTAAGTAGTTTAATTTTAACATTAGGCTCGTAAAAGCGCTAATAATAGGTGTGCGTGAAGTATGCATGTTCATAATTTGACTTTGATTTGCTTGTTCTATGTTATCTATGATTTTTGTAGACACTATTAAAAAGGGCTAAAGTTTTGAGTTGGTAAATGTGTGACCTTGTAGCTTAGTAAGTTTGAATGTAGGGGTAATTTCTGGAATTCATCTTCGTTCTCAAGTATAAAATCGACTGGACTTTTAGAGTGAACATAAGCTATATTTTATCACTTTATCACGTAGCTTCACCACAGTTTTTAGTTCACATCACAATTTTGTAATTAACTGTAAGAAATCAAGATCATCTATAATTTTTGCACCACGCCTTTTAGTAATAATAAAATCTAACAATCATTCACTCATAAAAAAATCCTCTAAATATTCTCAAAATACGCCTGTGAAACCCCTAACCAATTTTCCCCAAAATCAAAAGCTAATACCCTGTACACGACGTCTCTAATAAGTCCGTGCGCGAACTTTCGACAGTTACAAATTAAAGCCGTGGTCGGTCGTGCGCGCCGCCCGAGCGCGCTATGTTGGCAGCGCGTGACGGGAATCTCTATGGCTGCGGATGACATGCCAAAACCGTTCATTTAAAAAAAATTGGAGCGTTTGATGGGCGATATTTTTTTCAAATTGGAATCACAGTTGGGGCATTCTCTATGACAAATAATAGGATGTACGGACATGCGCGCCAACGCGAATTGATTTTTGAATTTAGAATAGAACAAATAAAAATGCCTTTTAATTTACACATAGCTCGATAAAATAGGTTGTAGGTAATTAAGAATATCTCAGCAATAGTCTGTGGAATCATTCGTGGTTAGAGTAGATTATAAATTATTTAATTCGGCGCTTTTGTTTGTATTTCAAAGAAAGTGTGGACATGTTTGATTAAGACCCAAATTAATGTTTTTAAAAACCATTATATTTTATTTACGCACATTATTTAAGGCTGGTACCTACGAACATTAGGTCTTCTAAGTGAGTACTAGACTTACAAACAAAGTCCACAGAGTAAAGTAAGTCGAGCGTTAGTAGTGCTGCTAATCGCAGGGGATTAGAACGAGACTTGAAGATACAGTTCGCCGGACAGACGGGTAAACAGACCGGTCGTCCTATTCTATAGTTTAGGTACTAGAATGGGGACTTTAATTTTATTGTTGTTTGGTCGCATCATTTTACGAGGTTCAGACACCATTACTATCGATTGTTAAATACAACGTCAAGTCACATTGTCATTAATGTAATTATTGAAAGAGCGAGCGAAGCGAACGAAGTTCTCGGTTTCAGTTTGGGCCAAAATCATTTCGTATGCCGCCGGTCTGTCTGGCTGTTCTCCTCTACCTACAGGCTTTAATTTTTTTTAATTCGGAGAAATTTTGATCTAAACTTATGACCTCCAAGTAATGTATCTTGGCACCACGAGGTCATAGCACAGCAGTCAATGCAGATTTTGAGGTAACATCATGTAATGAGTTATAGCATTTTTGTTTTTAAAATATATTTTTGTGATTTTTTAATATATATTTTTTTCGAAAGCGTAAAAAAATAAAAGTATACTCATTTTGAAGAAAAAAAAACATTTTATTTTTTATTAAAACCACTCGGAAATAATTGTTCACAAACTCAATAACCTACCGTTTATTTTTTTGCTCCTGTTACAGGGCCCATCCTGTATATGTCTTTTGATAAAAATAAAAAGACAAGTGTGCGAGTTCTACAGCTCACAATAGAAAATCTTCATAAATCGCCCAGCTTTGCCCCGGAATGTATCGTAACCGTAATTATGGTTTCTATAAGGCAGATGTGCCTCCCTAGTTAGCCTGCTTTAAATTCGAGCGGCAAGATAATCATAAAAATATCCACAAAACAAATGACGCTCAAACCCGATATCTCTCCCGCCAATATCACTAAACTTCACCAAACAAAACGTGTCACAGGATCACAGGTTCCGATAACCCGTGTAACTTACACAATAGCCCCTTAAGTGATTGTTTAGCGAAGTGTTATTTACTCGCCGAAATCACTGTTCCCGCGCGCCGCGAATACCAAGTAGGCAACAGGGAAAAATACTTCAACTTTTACTTTCGGATTAAATTCGCGTTGTGAATGCACGTTTGGGTTTAGATACGTTTGTGTGGTTCGGTGGGTCGGCGGATGTAAGATTTAGGATTGTTCTTAAGTAAGTATTCGCGTTGGTTAAACTCTAGCTGGAATTGCTTTTAGGGTTCTATAATGGTCGTATAACCAGGATAAACCTACACTACATACCTACTTAGTATGTATTTTAAAGTATGATGCGTTTTTTTTGTTCTTCAAACAAAGATCAAATGTAGGTACTCCTGCTGAGGGGTAAACACGTAACGATTCTAACGAGAGTTAGAATAATTCAACAGTCATTTTCCCATACAAAAATTTACATTTAGATCTGCCTGACGCCCGTACAATGCGATACGTAATCGATTAGCAGAAGTTCTCTTAATTCTTTTTAATACAATTATATGCATCCTTACCGCTTCATGAACCTGCAGGTCGATCACGTAATGCATTGTACCGATTGTATACGTAGGTACGTTAGGTAGATCTATCTAACTGTCAATTTTTTATGGAAAAATGACAGTTGGAATGTCCTGACGCGCGTTCAAAACGTTACGTGATTACCACTCTGGCTCTGGATTAACTCGATTTTATCATGCACAGTCAACTAGTTTAAAAAAACATTTTTGAGCGTTTTTCAAATAAAGTGTACCCTAGTTAAGGTAAAATTAAAAAACGTTAACTTTGTCAGTTTAGTCACGAAAATTAGCCACACATTTCTCCTTCTTCTTCTTATTTAAGAGCTTCCACTTGTAACCATTTTACTGCTCCCCTTTTTATCAGAAAATGATGAAATTTTATACTTAATCTTCTTCATAAAATAATGAACGATAACTTTATTTTTTTACTTTCTTAAATTTGTTACAATTTAAAGTATAAATGAATAGTTTATCTCTAAAAATTTGCTACCTAAATGTACCTCAGGAGTCACATAATTGAGTTAACAAGCTTGGCATAAAATGAAGTTTAAACGAAAATAATTAAACAAAAAGCGGCCAAGTGCGAGTCGGACTCGCACATGACGGGTTCCGTAAAATAAATTGCGGTTTACGATTTATGACGTATTAAAAAGAAAACTACTTACTAGATCTCGTTCAAACCAATTTTCGGTGGAAGTTTGCATGGTAATGTACATCATATATTTTTTTAGTTTTATCATTCTCTTATTTTAGAAGTTACAGGGGGGGACATACACAATTTACCACTTTGGAAGTGACTCTCGCGCAAACTATTCAGTTTAGAAAAAAAATATATTAGAAACCTCAATATTATTTTTGAAGACCTATCCAGTTTCAGTTCTGAGTATGGGGAACCCCTAAAACTTAATATTTTTTTAGATTTTTGTGTAAAAATCTTAATGCGGTTCACAGAATACATCTACATACCAAGTTTCAACATTAATAGCTCTTATAGTTTCGGAAAAAAGTGGCTGTGACATACGGACGGACAGACAGACAGACATGACGAATCTATAAGGGTTCCGTTTATTGCCATTTGGCTACGGAACCCTAATTGCCATTTGGTTAAAGTTCCGCGTGTCGTCACATTATGCTAAAAAGTGTACCATAATGTGACGTCACGCGGAACTTTAACGGGTTATATTATGTAAATATTTTTCCAAAAATATTTCTACGAAAATTAACAGCGGCAGCGCTTAAAGAATGAAACTCGTTAAAAAGGCCACTTAATGCAGAGTCCCAAAAGGGTAAATTTTAATGAGCTTATCTTACTGTTATATAACGTAAGCTGGTAATGTCTCCCAAAATACATAAGCGACATACTTTTCCTATATAATTATGTCCTTTTGTGTTAGGAGAACTACGCTAACCATTTTAATGAGATCCTTAACTGTAAAAAATAACTTTTTATAGGCATTTTTTGTGATCCTAGAAGTCTTCCTGATGGTATAATGTAATGTATGTAAATGTAGTAAGTAGAAAAGCGGAATTCTCGCTATCGCACTCATTTCTACCAGCTGATCCTTAAGTGAGATGAGAGAAGTGAATTAACGTTATATTGTTGTATAAGAAGGGTCTTAAAACACGAGTGGCGTGGGTTGCGATGCGAGCCTTGGCGAGCTTCGCAATTAAAGACGCCACGAGCGTTTTTAGACCAGTTAGTTTACACCGTTGCATACAATACTTTTTCTACGACAAATTTTAAATAAATGGCAAACTACAGAACAGAATAGACTTTTCAGGCAGCAAGATTTAGGACTAATAATTTATCATCTTTCGTTTTTTTCATTTTGAACTGTATTATGGTGGGAAATCGGAAATGTGACACTTCTTGTTTATGGTTTGTTTTGTTTTTAATTTGTTTGCATTTGCCATCCAAACCAAACCGAATCCGGACCCGGACCGAATTCGAACCGTTTATTTTCATAAATAATACCAAGAATTTATAAAAAATGTAATTTACCACACAAAAGATGATGATTTATTATTATTGCCGTAAATAATTTATAATATACAAATGTTCAATCGTAAACAAATACTTTAATTACAAAATATTTGTTTATGAAGTTGGCACCACTGCAATATAGCGGCCGATTTAAAAAAAGGTTAAACTGTGCTTTTATGAAAAATGTATGAACCAAAAAAGTACGCTAAACAGTGCGTTTTTGGGAAATAGAGCATAGTATTTTTTGACGACTTATTAGTGCTGTCATTGTATATGAGCTACAGCCTATATAAATGACAGATAACGGTACAGGAGTAGAAAATAGTATTTTATGTAACTGTTGTATAAGAAGGGTCTTAAAACGCGAGTGGCGTGGGTTGCGATACGAGCCTTGGCGAGCATTGCATTTAAAGACGCCACGAGCATTTTTAGACCAGTTATACACCGTTGCATACAATATTTATTCTACGACAAATTTTAAATAAATAGCAGACTACAGAATAGTAAAACTTTTCAGGCAGCAAGTTTTCTATTCGTACTTTTGCTAGGTACTCACGCAATTTCTTCAGGAGTGCAGTAATTAATTTCTTCGACCATTTTAAAAGGAACGTACCTTCACTTTTGTCTTAACAAACACGAATAAAATCTTAATAGTTTAGGACTAATAGATTATCATCTTTCGTCTTTTCATTTTGAACTGTATTTTGGTGGGAAATTGGAAATGTGACACCTCTTGCTTATGGTTTGTTTTGTTTTTAATTTGTTTGCACTTGCCATCCGAACCAAACCGAATCCGGACCCGGACCGAATTCGAACTGTTTATTTTTAGAAATAATACCAAGAATTTATAAAACATGTAATTTAACACACAAAAGATGATGCTTTATTATTATTGTAGTAAATAATTTATAATATACAAATGTTAAGTGGTACATAAATACTTTTATTTTGAAATATTTGTTTATGAAGTTGGCACCACTGCAATATAGCACCGATTTAAAAGAAAGTTATACAGTGCTTTTATGAAAAATGTATGAACCAAAAAAGTACGCTAAACAGTGCGTTTTTGGGCCATAGAGCATAGAGTTTTTCGACGACTTATTAGTGGTGTCATTGTATTTGAGCTACAGCCTATATAAATGACAGATACAGGAGTAGAAAAAATATTTAACAGTTTTCACAAATTTATTATGGCATATGAAGATACTAATTTGGTCTTTATTTCGTTCTGATCTGAGTCCAGAGCTGTACCTGGAAATTAAGCAAGTTTGATCGTCGACACGTATAAAGCTCAGGTTACACTGGGCGCAACTCCCAGCTTATTCTAACTCTGCAAACATAGGGGTTGGTCTCAGTCGCAATTAGAAGGTTTGCGTTGGTTATTGTTTGACTTGAGGAGGTAATGCTGGTTTTAGGAATTAGTGAATTTATATAACAACCATTGTTACTGTAATGTAGAGTTTATTACCAGACAGTTCAAAATTGAAGGCACAAAAACACAAAAAAATTGCATTTGGCGATACGTACATGTATTATTTATTTAGGAAACCAACAGATATAATATAAATTATTCATTGAAGTAGCTAAACACAATGACACAAAGGTGTTGATTATTAATTATAAATCAGTCCATAAAGTTAGCACATATGTTAAAAGTAGGTCATAAATAATATATTTACTTATCCTATTGTATAAAATAACAAGAATAACATAATATAGCTACCTATTTAATTAAGACTAACTATAGTTATAAGGCAGGCTCCTTAACACGTTCGCTGCGAAACAAGGCATTATTTGCCTGGTTGATGGCTTTCTGTCTGTGCGCGCTCTAAAATCGTGCCATCTCGCTCGGTGCGGGCGCCGTAACTCGTAAAGTACTACGCGTACGAGCGAAATAGTTATACATCTATGGTTCATTTTGTAAGCTTATGACGTTTAACGATTAAAAAATGCACCAGGTTTTTCAGACATAGTTCGCACTGAGTTAAATTGAATAAGCTCAGTGCGAATACCAGGCCTTGATTTGTAGGCCTGGTAGCCGCACTGAGCGGGTCGCAGCGGGGGAGGGGCGCGTGCGCCGCGGCTAGTGCTGTCGAGTGCTTTGTTTGTTGTCGATAGTGCGCACGTGTTTTCAGTTGTGAGGGCTACGTTTTAGTCGTGTGATAAATTGTGAAGAAATAATGTGTGTCAAAGTGTTGTGAAATGGCGTCAAATAATATTTTTTCGAGTAGTGACGAAGACTTTGACATATTTCCCGTTAGGCGTGTTATTAAGCCAAAAAACCAAAAAGAAAGTTAAATTTATCATCACCAACTGTGTCCACGGAGAATGCAGCTCGAGAAAATATTCAGCACAACATTGAATCAGTTTCCGAATTTAATAGCGAAGATGAACCGGTAAACTTACCCAAAAAAATATGTAGAACCGATGGTCCCAAAAATATTTACTTGAGCCCGGGCACTGGAAATCAGCTACAAATTTTGGGAAATGTTAGGTTTTCTCCTAAAACATATGCTCAAAAAATTCGAGTTGCTAATAAACAATCTAATAGCAGACTATCATCGCCAATGTCCACTCCAGGCTCCATTAGTGCATTGTGTAACTCCAGTAGATGCCCTTCTTTAAGCAATATTACCGATCTAATAAGATTTGACTGTAGTAGCTGTATTCGTAATCGAGATACTCAAGTAAATCCTAGTGACCCGGAACTTTTGCTCTTGAGTGTATTTATGAGTTATAGAAGTTTGTTTTTTTGTCAAAACCTCTCAGTAACATTATGCTCTACACAGAGTAAATCGTATCGTTTCGTATAAACTTAGGGTGGGTACCTCAGTTTTGGTCACCGTATTGCATGCGGCCGCCGATTTGCATTATATAATAATATACATATTTTATTGCAGGTAAAAATGCCATTGAAATTAATAAAGGCCATCAGTTCCTTAAAACTAGTACGAGGAAAAATTGCGTCGGTTGCTATGAAAAATTGCGAAAAACGCTAACTAGTAAGCAAGCAGACAAGAAAATTAAGAAAATAAAATCGGGGTGCAATCAGTGCCATAAATCATATTGTTTGCCATGTTTTAATGAAAAACACTTTAAGTAATTATTTTCATCATTATTTGTATTAAATTTGTCGATTTGATGTATTTTTTTTACTGTCCCATCCCTATTAATATGTTTCCGTAGTGCATTACCAGGTTAAAAAAACACGGCATAGTTTTTTATTGGTGCTTTAACAGGTCTGGTAAACCTGGTATCTCTGTTTTAAAAAAAAGGCAATAAATTTCTGTCCGATTCCCGGGCGAAGTAAGGTTCAAGTAGGTCCACTAATGAACTTTATACACGCGAAATTTCTTTCATTCAAACTTAATATTGTTGATCTTGGGTTCATATTTCTATGAATGGCTTTCACCAGGCCATTACAACCTTGTTCGCATACGATGAAACCTTACTACCAGACAGAAAATACCTGGCAACGCATGGTATGCTAGGTACAAAAAATCGGTTTCGCAGTTAACGTGTTAACTCAAAAAATCTTTTAAATTTAAGATTGTAATAACCCTTAAGTAATTTTTATTGAAATAAAAAGTTCAAATTCGAAAATTTTTTTTTTAGGCAGTAATGGTCTTTTTACCATACACTTGGCAAAAAGAAATCCTGCGTTCAAGCCTCGGTTGCGTTTTATAGAGCGCGAAAAAACGTTCAAGAAAAAAGGGCCAAAAAGTGAAAAATTATTGTGCACATACACTGCCAAGGGTGTAAATGATTGTTAATCTCTTTGACATAAATGTGTTGACTTGACCACCATTCTCACCCCTTTCTAAATACGGCTACTTTATGATTATTAACTTGAAACTAAACATATCAAAGCTCGAACAGAAATCACTCGGCATCGACTTAATGAAACCGTATATCTTCTCGTGTGATTCAATTATATAGAACAATCACATCACCCACTGAACCCGGCAGGTGCATTTTATACTGCCGCTGAGGAACCCTAAAGTCATGGTTACATGTGGACCAAGTTAAGAGCGCTAGCGGTTACGGAGGCCACATACGCGTAGGCAGAAATTGTGAGAGATACTGTAAAATTATTTTTGGATAGTCATTGTTCTTTGTAAGCCTTGGGGCGGAACATAGATGGACTAATTTATATGTACCTACCATCTAGCATAATTACATTATGTGCATACCTATTGTTCACAAATAAATGATTTGAAGTTGAAGTTGAAGAAGTTCATTTCCTTAGGTACAGTCGCCATCACATACATAGGTACACTATAGGTGTTCAAAAATATCGGCACATGCACCCTAATGCCTTAAAAATAGAGGTGTGTCCCGATGTTTGTGACGTGCTTGTTTGCTCCGATGTATGTGATGGCGACTGTACATATTGAATATGACGACCGCTTTAGCCTAGTTGGTAGTGACACTGCCTACGAAGCAAGGGGTCCTGGGTTCGAATCCCGGTAAGGGCATTTATTTGTGTGATGAGCACGAATATTTGTTCCTGAGTCATGGATGTTTTCTATGTATTTAAGTATTTATTTATCTATATAAGTATCTGTATCCTCGTCTAGTACCCACAGTACAAGCTTTGCTCAGTTTGGGACTAGGTTGATTTGTGTAAGATTGTCCGCAAATATTTATTTATTTTTAAATATTAATCGCCAATCTGCACTTTGCTCAGCCTTTACAAGCCAAAAATTATGTTTAAAAAAATAAAAGTTCTTTTATATACATATTATTATGTAGGTAGTATCTATTGGTATCGACTCTTTTCTTTACTTTTGAGTTTAGATTAAACATAACTACGTTTAAACACTAAGGCTGTTGTTTCGAACCGTCAGTAATAGTAACGTTACGTACGTTTGTTAAAATCTATTTTCTTGGGAAGTTTGACAGTTCTCAAGTTCTCTCAGTATAAATAAACAAATAAACTGGTCTGTAAAGTGTGCAACCCCTAAGTAGCCCAAAACCATGTAAGTCACATTGACATCCCACTCTCATCCAATATCTTTCAAAAACCGCTCCCGCTCCCGCTATCGCTTGTAGCCGCACGCGACGCGCGGACCATAAATCGCGGAACCCTCCAGACTTCACCGCGCCCATTAACACGGGCCGAGTTAGATTTTACGCAGCCAGGAATAGAGTAAACACGCGGGAGCATGCGACCAGAGGGACTGCTGACTTTTTAAGGGGCTCCGAGGGCTGCTTGTAAATCATGCCAGGGAAACAAAAATACGAATCTGTTAACTACATTTGGGTAGCATGTACTACGGTTTAGATTATACAGCTAAAACTGATAACTTGAGTATAAAGTCACCTTAGAGATGATCGTAAATGCCAGAATTTTCAAGCTAAGAACGCGGCGCGCAGCGAAGTTTGTGCCATATCACAGCGCTCTCGTATGAAACGAATCAATGTACAGTCACCGACATCAATATATGATGAAACAAAGGCCGCAAAAATATCTGTCAAGCTCTTACTTACGGCTCTAGGAATAGAGTTGTCATCAGATATTTATGCCGGTGACATGTACGTATATTTCTGTTAAAAGTGTATTTTGTTCAGGAATATGCGACCAGAGGGACTGGGACACAGACACACTCTTGTGGAGACAAGAATACAGCAGGAGTAACCAGCCAACTAGTTAATAAATAACACTTATGGTTCTATATAAGAAATTGACATCATAGTTAAATGAATTGGCACCAAGAGCAAAACACTATCTAAGCTGAAATTGCGGTTGAAGTGAAGGTGGCAGGTTTTCATGAGTACTCGAATTATTTGACTCAACAGAATTATTAACATGTTCATTATCATCATCCTCCTAGCGTTATTCCCGGTTGTGCCCCTAAAGGAGCCCGGGGTCCGCTTTGACACCTAATCCCAAGATTTGGCATAGGCTGCACTAATTTTACGAAAGCAACTGCCATCTGACCTTCCAACCCAAAGGGAAAACTAAACCTTATTGGGATTAGACCGGTTTCCTCACGATATTTTCCTTCACCGAAAAGCTAACGGTAAATATATTTCGTATATAAGTTCCGAAAAACTGATTGGTACGAGCTGGGATTCAAACCCACGACGGCCGCTTGACAGCCGCATGTCCGAACCACTGGGCTACCGTAGCTTTTTATCAGCTTAACATGTTCATTATATCAGCCGAAAATCTTCCACTGCTGGGCATAGGCCTCTCTTAAAATATGGTAATTATTGAGGTACTTAGGTTACTTACTTAGCCAAATTTACTGATGACATGTTATATTTAATGACACATAGTAAACATTATTTACTGTAAAAATTTACATTAGGGCTATAATATAAAAATTAAAATGTATTTACCCCCTACGTGTATTATTCAAATGAAATCCATTCAAACTAGGTACCTAACAATAAACCAAATGGAACTTTATTCCAAAGCAATAGTCAACCCAAATGACTCCATACAAAAAGGCCTGCTCCAAGCCACCTGATGCCAGATTTATTACTAGGGGCCAATGATACAGGGCCCCGGAGACGTCAACCTGACACCTGACACTGGCTGTTTTAATTTGCAATAAACAAAATAATGCAGAATAAAAACGATGACATTGGAGCTTTAGGGCACGGATTTTTTAAAATCAATTTCATTGTTGAGTTTTTTTTATCGACAACAAGAATAGACTCACGATTATTTTATTTACATATTTACTTAACTTGGTTAGGAAAAACATTTTACATGCGTTTCTTAAAACTCATTTAAAATTATGCAACTATATACACAACATTGTCGCTGTTGACGAATATGAGTTTGTAACGCAGCAAAAGAATAGTAGATGTTGTAGATAATGTAGAGTAGATGTTTATGACGTATTCTAAACCAGTTACAATTTCACGATCCGATTACCGATATGATATATCTAACGGGTGTCTCAATAAGCACAATGTCATTGTAAAATAACCCTTAAAGTAGGTATTATTAGGATAATTCATAGTGCACATTTATTGAGACACCCGTTACGTAACTAGCTGCTACCCGCGACTCCGTACGTTCGCGGATACTCTATGTTGCATGTTCCATGGTTCATGGACTCATGGTGCATGACCATAAGTTAAGATTACTTCACATAATTGCAATAAATACTGAAACTTTTTGTTATATATTATATTATCGTCAAGTAAATACTGGCCACGCACAATCCTATTCCATTGTGCGCACACTCCGCACCAAAACAAATGAAGTAAACATTTGTATTTTGAACGGAATTTTAATATCTGTGGTTAATAGCATTGCTAGCCGTCTGCAAACTCTAACAATGGATCCGCTATAAGTTCCAGTGTTCAGTCAGACTATTGTTCTAGAAGCCGTTCTAAAGTAATAAAGGAGTGAGAGGTAAGAGAGGAGCGATTGAAATGTAAATTAAATTAAATTAGTGAATGGATAAGATCTTGGTATTGTTCTGACGTTTTCCGAGTGGACACATTATGTGTTTTTTGACTGTACGCTGATGGAGATCGGATGAGCGGGTAACTAAGCTTGTTTTGAGAAGAATATATATTCTAAGGTGCAATATTTCGTTCCCAGTGTCATTTTATTCGGCGGAAGACATATTCAAGTATTATTTACATAAGTATTTTTTCTTGGTAAACGGGCAGGGTGATTACGACACTGACTCGATAAGTTTAATCTAGACGATATATAGGTACCTGTTGAAAAAAAAATATTCTTTTTTTCTTCAAAATATCGCCTTAATGGCTTCGAAATTGTCACGAGATTATCTAATGATGAGAAATGATAATACTGGCTCATAGTGATGTAGGTACCTAAAATATGATTAGCTAGCGTAGAAAAACCCATTGTTGCTCACTTGATGAACCTTGTTTGGATAGGTTGGAAGATGGGAATGACCCTTCACTTCTTGAAACATGTTACTATTATACTTAATCCTGAAAACATGAAAGGTACATTTTATTTTACTTTGACAATTGAACTATTTTCCAACGCTTTCTCCCACAATTTGCGCCAGAAAACTCTTAAAACGTATCGATTACCAGCACCTCGGTTAGAATTCTCGCTGCGACCGCAACCGATCAAGCCTACAAAAGCCGATAACCCTTTAATGCTAATACACTTTTGTGCTCATCGAACACTCGGACGATACAGGGGTTAGTTCATTGGTAACTTATTACGGTATCTTTGAAACCACATGCAATGTTCAGTTGTTATTCACATCAGAAGCCGAGTTTCATAACGAAACATCATCATATCAGCCGAAAGACGTCCACTAAGGCCGGTCCTGCGCCACCCGCATCCAGCGGACTCCCGCGACCTTTACCAGGTCATCAGTCCACCTTGTGGTCGCCACTCGAGAAGCTTTCCGCCCCAACGACCATCGGTTCTACGTGCAATGTGCCCCGCCCACTGCTACTTAAGTTTAGCAATTTGGAGGGCTATACCGGTTACCTTGGTTCTGCTGCGGATAGCCTCATTTCTGATGCGATCGCGCAGAGAAACTCCCAGCATAGCCCTCTCTATTGCCCTTTGAGTGACTTTGAGCCTTCTTATGAGGCCCATAGTAAGCGACCACGTTTCCGTGCCATATGTCATCACTGGCAACACACACTGGTCAAAGACTCTCGTCTTGAGACACTGCGGAATATTGGACGAAAAGATGTGCCTTAGCTTCCTAAATGCTGTCCAGCCGAGTCGGATTCGACGATTGACCTCTTTCCCAAAGTTGGACCTACCTAACTGGACAGTCTGTCCTAGGTATACATAAACGTCTACAACTTCGAGCGTAAAGTGTCCGATTGAAATGGGAGTTGGTACTACATGGACGTTGACATGATCTTCGTCTTATCCATGTTCATCCTTAGACCAACTCGCTCGGAAGCTTTATTGAGGTCATCGAGCATAGTACTCAAGTCCTCCATGGTCTCAGCCAAGACTACTATATCATCAGCAAACCGAAGGTGAGGTAACGAAACATATGTTGGGATAAAATCCTAATATCCTACCAATAGACATACCTAAGTGAAATTGTTAGATAACTTAAATTTGTTAAATCTTGCGAGACATTACTCTTTCTTAGAACTTACACGAATAATAATGGTTTGTATTGTAATAATATATGTTTCATAATGTGACATATGCATGTCTTAAAGGCAAAATAGTTGAACTAAATTGTATCTGTGACCATCTTATTGCACACTATTTTATGCAAATAAATTACTTACTTAATTACTTACATACAACTAATTCTGTTTTATTTGAGTCAGCGAGTTCCATCCACCACATGCATCGGCGCTAACACAAGTCAACATTTTAAAACGGTCGTCGTAATATATACATAGCTGTGACGGTCCATACAGAATGTCTGAAACAAAACGTCACATAGTGGAATAAAAAACTGGGGACACTTTTTTATTTATCGGGATTAAGAGTGCCCATGATTCTGAACAGGAAAAACCAAAAGAATCTCAATTCTGAGAAAAAAAGTAAAAGTCGCACATTTGAGTGATAACGCCCTGATATCAGTACATACGTTTGCTAGTCCATACCTGTTATACACCTCTCACCTAGTCAATGGCTACATTTTAACAAATTAGTTTCAACTAAATTCAGAATTGTTGTGCCACAAAGCGTTAAATCCCTCGCCTGAGCATTTAAAGGGTATAAGGGTGTGTTTATTTTACACCTACTGCCAACGTACGTTAAAAGAGCCTATGGGAAACCTGAAAAGTTAAATACATATGCTTTTTTGGAGTGTAAGAACACTCGGAGGTGTGTTTGAACCGAGAGATACCATTCAAATGGAAATTTGGGTTTTGTTCAAAGGCTTTGGACTCCAATTTGGGTTTTCTGTGGCCGTGGAAAGTAGAAAGCTTGGAGGATTTTAATAAAGAAATACACATTATGTACATATGCTTTTGTTTAAGTGGGTCGCGCGAAGGTTTATATTATTTTATTTCGCATTTTTGCGACTACATTATTTAGATGCATGCTTGGAAGTGATAGCTCTTTCAGAGCAGTATTTCTGTACCTACTTACTCTGCATGCCATAAATTAATATTATAGCAAGGATTCCAGCTTGAAATAAATCCAAGGAAAAGTACTGAAGCCAATTTATTCCATCGGAGAGCGACATTGTAAAGTACCTGCTGTATACATCGCTTGGCTCGTCTTGGCGGGGGCACGTTAATTACCAACTACTATGTGTGACTAGTGTTTTACTGCAGAAGCTTCATTCTAGCTGTTATTTTTAACAAATCAAATTAGACCTGTTTAGAACTTCAGCAGGCAACATAATATAATAAAAAACAACTTAGCAAAGTTGAAAAACCCCCGACATTGTCATTTCAAAGGTTAATATTTCAAAACGGCTGAACCAATTTTGTTGAAACGTAACTAAGAACCATCACGATCACGTCAGCTTGCGGACAAAACAACCGCATTCAAATCGGTCCACTCCTTGTGGAGCTACGATGCGACAGACAGACACATATACAGAAACACATACACGTCAAACTTATAACAACCCTCTTTTTGCGTCGGGGATTAAAATGGGGTATATAAACTACCAGCCACACTATCCTACGCCTTGGCCACGACTTTGGTCTTAAGCGACCTACGACCAGCGTTTTATCTGTTCATTGCGCGTGATCCCAACTAACCACAGTGCGTTGCGCGTCTCGACCGCGCAATGAACAGATAAAACGCTGGTCGCAGGTCGCTTAAGACAAAAGTCGTGGCCAAGGCGTTAGGTGTACGGCCCGAGTGCCTGAGCAACGTCCATATAAAACAAATGCAATTTATATAGACGCTCCACGCCCCGCTCGTAGCCATACACTAAATAAATAAATAAACACAACAAATTGTAGGGACACAATCTTAAACAAATTAATCGACCTAGTCCCAAACTAAGCAAAGCTTCTACATGGGTGCTAGACGACGATAAACATACCTACTTATATAGATAAATACATACTTAAATACATAGAAAACATGCTCATCACACAAATAAATGCCCTTACCGGGATTCGAACCCGGGACCTCCGGCTTTGTAGGCAGGGTCACTGCCAACTAGGCTACAGATATCGTCAACTAAGTACTAAGTGTTCTAATTAGAAAGAGACAGACAGCCACGTACCGGAAGGCGCGTCGTGGGTAGGCCCCCCACAAGGTGGACTGATGACCTGGTAAAGGTCGCGGGAGTCCACTGGATGCGGGTACTGGGGCACTCTTTGGGGGAGGCGTATGTCCAGCAGCGGACGTCTTTCGGCTGATATGATGATGATGATGAGACAGCCTATCTCGCATGCGAAACCGTCCACCGTCTTGCTAGCTGTGCTGTGTGGCTAAGATGATTATCACTTATCGCTGTGGGCTGTGGGTAAGACATTCGTCACATTCTGACAATGCGAGTGACGGATGTCTTATCCACGACGATTAGTAGTAAAATAGCAACCATGTTAGACCCGCTGATCTGTGTCGTGAGATAAATGCACAAGGAAAATGAACCCATTTAACATTTTATAACATAAACCCTTAGATACCATACGCGGTACCTTGGCAACCGTCGTCATCAAGCCACACGAAACATCATTATTTATACGTATCCGTATACTAAAACGCTGCCAAAACTTTGCAACCATAACTTCAAAGGACTTCAATATTTGAGTAGCGGATTCCCTTCTCAAATAATTACCCAAATTAGGGGAGGGAGTTTTACGCACGTTTAAATAAATGATGATGCTACCTGTGAAGGGGTCCATAAAGTATGCGAACGTGTTTACATAGATGATATGATGTACACGGTCTAATTGATGTTTGCTTTATCCATATTTGAAGAAGATCTGTTACACGGCGCCGTTGGGATGAAAAATTCTCCTTCAAGGAGTAATTCGTTTTTTTTATTTTGGTCAATTTTACAGTAGCTTAAATCCATCCTCCTATTGCTTTGGCACCTAATCCGAAGATTTGGCATAGGCACTCGCTTTTGCGAAAGCGACTGCCATCTGACCTTTCAAACCAGAGGGAAAACTAGACCTTATTGGGATTAGACCGGTTACAGAAGCACTATATTAATATTACGTCGTGGAGGGAAACTGGGTTTTCTTCCGACAAACTGCTATGCAATTTTGCAGATATTCATAATATTTTCAAATGTTGTGATTGTTAAATTAGATAGTTTAAAAATACATTACTAAGATTTTGATGATATCCATAACGACATGTTGACATTGATTAATTTGGTAAACTAAAATGAGGTTTGAAAAAATCGTAGTCATTCAATTTCTGCAATGCAAATTGAAGCAATAATATTAATTTTAGGGCTAACTTACTAAATAAGACCCTAACTTGCGAATTATATCAAATTAATAAAAGAAACCTCCCCAACTAACTGAATCTATAAATGATTTTTTAATTGTCTTTTAAAATACTTTAAAATTGACTTCTAAATCTCATACGCATCAAAATGCAAATTGTGCTAAAATTATTCAGGATTCTGGAAGATTCGTTTTAGGGCTAACTCAGGTACCTAAGTTAGGGGTGGCTTAATCTGCATACGATAATCGTGGGGTGCGACATCTGTCTCGGATCTGCATACAACTTTGAATTTCGTCCAATTTGAGGCAACGGGCCTTTTGAATTTATAGGCTATCTGTTTTGAGGTGTACAGGGTGGTGCTAAAATAATTTCGAGGCACGTCGTTACGGGGACAGAAAAGTGAAAAAAAATTGTGAGATGATTTATCATCAGCCTATATATGTATAAGTCCCACATACGAGTAAACAACCGTTTACAAACCGTACAAACCGACATCATGCTTGCCAAATAGCAGAACTAGGATCATATTAAGCGCCTACGATTTCGTAGCGCTACGCTCGTAGCCGTTAACACTTCCACTGCTACGAACCCTCCTAGCGGGCGCCGAAGCCGTAGTCGATGCCACACGATGCTCCTAGCGCTACGCCGTAGTCTGTAGCAGCTTAACACTTTCACTGCCAGGAACTCGCCTAGCGGGCGTCTACGCCGTCAAAACCACGTAATCAGCTACGAGCTTAGCGTGTAGCGATTCTTTGCAAAGAATGTGTTAATATCCATATGTAGCGAAAATGCGTGAGTGCTGTTGTGAGTTAACATGCCAGAACCCGTATTTAACCCGTAAAAATAAAAACAGCTACGCAGATACTATAAAAGGGTGATTCTACGAGCGTTCCGACCGCCGTCAGTCCGCTGGTCGCATTATTGTCGAAGTTCTTGCAGATTTGCATTACCTTTCCGAGTAATTTTGTAGTAGTCCTGGACTAAAAAATACCTGAACATGCCATGCCAGTTTGCCGGTACATTGACAATAATGCGACCAGCGGACTGACGGCGGATGGAACGCTCGTAGAATCACCCAAAATTAGTTGTAAGCTGTCAAAAGAAAACATCAATCTTTGAACCCCATCGATGTACAGACCTTGATGTTAAGCGGGATGAGCTGAAAGCCCGACTACTTGCGGTAATCAGCTATAATTTTGTGAATTGTTTGCTCACGTGCCTGCTGTGTACAGACAGCATCAAAAGTAGCTACGCAAACGAAGACGGCAAAAGTCTTTATTAAAAGGAGATAAGAACTTTTGAAGTCTTCGATTGCGTAGCTGCTTTTGATGCTGACTGTACTATCGGCCAACGCTACGGGTTCACACCTCTAGGGTCATTTTTCGACCGCATTGTATGTGTGTGCAGGCGATTTTGGTGAGAAAGTGTGAACCCGTACCGTTGGGCGATAGTACGTGAGCCACACCAGAGCACATGAACGACATCAACGCCGGAGTTGAAACAGTCGCCATTTCGGAAATCAGTTAGGAGAGTATATGAAACTAGTTGATAAAACTCGAGAGGCCGAACAATTGTAAGTCCAGTCTCTGAACATCCTGTATTTTGATACCATCAACTCACCCTCTATTATTTTCAGTTTTCCCGAATTTTCCCTCAGGTTTTCATTAGTAGGGGGTGCGTTTAGTGACTTATGCAAACAAAGGGAAGGGTGCCAATGGTAACAAGTTGCATTCTGCACCGCCTGTTTTATGAAAATTTGTATTTGGGAAATTGTATACACAACCGCTTGTTTGGAGAATTGAGAGCTTGTTTGGAGGGAATAAGGGAGTATATTGAATGAAGATTTAAGGTTTAGTCTTACGTGGTTACGATTGATCTGGTTACATGGAATCTGGTTTATATCAAGTGCTTTATCGAATTTGGGTTAAAAAAAAATGGAAAGTTGAGGCCTTATGTTGGTTATACAGGGTGTTTTGTAGCTGGGTGCAAACCTTTAAGGGGGAGATACACTAGACCATGTAGAACATTCATCCAAAATGATTATTTTTTAGCGATTTTTTGATTTTTAAGGGAACTTTTACGATTTTAGTATGAAAAACTCAAAATTGGTCAATTAAATGCTAATAACTTCCAATCCAAACAGAAATGTCCGTTTTTAGGGTTCCGTAAGTACGGTAGTAAAACGGGACCCTATTACTAAGACTCCGCTGTCCGTCCGTCCGTCCGTCTGTCTGTCACCAGGCTGTATCTCACTGATACCGTGATAGTTCCAGCTGAAATTTTCACAGATGATGTATTTCTGTTGCCGCTATAACAACAAATACTAAAACACAGAATAAAATAGTTTTTTTTATAGATAATGGAACGGAACCCTTCATGCGCGAGCCCGACTCGCACTTGGCCGTTTTTTTATTTTTATTATTTTAGTAGTCTAATGTGTCCTTGATCGTACCAAAGTAGTTTGAAGCACCATTGTGTCCAAAAAAGTTATGTGCAAAGCATTTAAACTTTACAAAAAAAAAAATCTTACTTTTGATGTCATTTAAAAAAAAAAAACTCTAAAAAAAAATTTTTTGGGTGAATATGTTCTACATGGTCTAGTGTATCTCCCCCTTAAAGGTTTGCACCCAGCTACAAAACACCCTGTATATTATTGTTGTTTTTTTACATTCTCTCAACATATTTTTTATCTAATTTGAAAGTATCGTATGAACGAATTTCCACTAGCATTGTTTTTAAAAGCGTACTTATTAGAACCCTATCTTGTATTGTTCATGAAAAATATATTATTTAGAATATGGAGTAGTAAAATAAACAGATACAAAATATATACCTAGTAGTACTAAATGTAGCTAATTATTGAAGAAATAAAAACAATGTCATTTATTAATTAGGTATTTATTTTGTGACAAATATAGACACAATTAATGTATTGTTCTTAAATAGATGCACTATGAACTTCATTTTAATACCTAGTTGCCATATCCAATAAATTATTCGACAGAATACCTACATACTTACATTGTAGTATTTGTATGTTTTTTTTGTTAGTTAAAACCTCTGTAAAAGGATTTAAAAACGCGACTTGCCAGTATCAAAAAACTCCACAATGTACTACTTTACCATTAGCGCCCTTACTAACAGCCTTTTTTGCACTCATTGTACTGAGTAACTTTCAGCCAATACGGAAGGTTCTTAATGGCCGAAACTTAGCCCCCCGAGAATTCAACACCTGAAGTCTAGACGGGACATTTGTGAGTTTAAAGTGGCCTCGTTATTTGTTTGGGACTATTTTTATTTTTAAGTATTATTGCTTTAGGAATAATTATAAAAGTTTTAATTAGAATAGGTTTTTGAAATTGAAAATTTTCTGCGTTCGAAAAAACAATACATCAATGAGCCTGTAAGACAAAATGAACTTAAACACCAATTATTCTAACTAGGATTACAGTTTTCATAGGAAACCCATAAAAAAGGGAACCTAGTGCATATTGTACAACCTTGGTTTTAAACTATATAATATAATATAACACTTACCATTATAACCCCAATAACGCAGATTCGTAGAATATAATTATGTATTTACCTGAAAATAAAAAGAATACCCATGAATTTATAACATATAGAAATTAGTCTTCATAAACTGTTTTATACAATGCAAAATAAACATAGTTGCGCGGCTGCTTCGCTAGTCATAATCTTAAGTATTTTTATACGTTTTTTTGTCCTAATAAAAAGCAAATCCTTGTCATCTCTACATAAATAACTTTTCACATAGTGGTGTGACCATGAAAGCCCAGAAACTTCTAATTTCTAACCACACTTGCTCTCAAATGCTGTGAGAACAGGCTCCCACTAACAATCTGTCGTAAAACAAAACTAGCAACTTGCTGGGAACTTGTCGATTAGCATCATTAAATTACGATCGGAACATTTTCTAGTTCTTTTTTGTTCTCAATTTGAACTGTATGTATCATATCAGAAAGTCTTTTTTGGAATGACACAACCGTGTTAGATAAGAGTTTGACAATGTTATTAGCTGTTGATGCATTTGAAGAATATCTAATGAAATGTAATGCTTTCGCTTTAATATTACATTTAAATTCGACCTTAAGTATTTGCCGACTAGACTGACTTTCCAAGGGCCTCCTAAAGTGCAATACAGCTTTTAAAAATTCAATCCTCATTTTGTCCCTAAATGAAACACTTGAATAAAAATGGAGCCTTACGCCACAACCCACAAGGTTACTTTTGCAATGGCTACCAAAGATACGAGGTTTGTTAAAATAATAGTTTTACCAACCAATTGTCCCTTAGTGATCAGTGATCAGAATGGGCAGAATGGGCATTAAGTGGGCAATTGGCCGCAGCGGGTGGCCGCGAATTGTCGTCAATTCGATGTTTAGCCCTAGCCGGAAGTTCTGATGGCGACGGGAACCGAATTGGACATCGATTAGTATTAACTGGCGCAGTCAGAAGGGATGATTAAGTTTGAAGTTTAATTACATCCTTATCGTACAAGTAGGAATGTATATCGTTTGCCATGTCGCCCAAAGTTTAAATTTGGCTTACAGTCTTTTGTATACAAGTGCACCAATGCTTGAGGTATTTTATTCTGATTTTGTATGGATGCTATGGTTAAAATACGCCTTCGCTATGCCTTCAAACTTGTATTTTGTATAATAAAAACCCAAGGAAAATAAAAACTGTCATAAAGTTCTCAGCCAAAATCAAATCATTAAAACCAATGTAAGAAATTTTGTCCAATTACCATCCTCATAAATTATAAGCTTTATCGGTTTTTCGGCACTTTCCGACACTTCATCACAATCGGAGCCGATTGAAATGAAAATTACGAAAAAGACTGATTCCTCGGCAAATCAATCCAATCGCTAATTGAAACAAAAGACGAATCGGCATTTCAAATTTCTGCAAATTTCTGCAAACGAATAATTCAAAAAACAGGGTTCCTTTATTACGTAGGTAGTCGTTGTCAGATGCAAATCAAGTGGGGTTCTGTCTCGCAGGGGTGCTGAAATATGGGCCCAATAAACAGCAGTACGGTGAGCGGGCCGCAGTTAGGAACACCTGACAAGGATGGTCACCCTATTGGTGTTGATATGAATTAGTATAAGGATAAAAAGTGGTTTGGAGATGAAAAACTGAATAGATTATGTGGAAAATTTTCTGTAAGGTTGGATGTCTTTGGAAGTTTCGTGGATTTTCTTACCTTCTTGGTCATGTAACATGGAAATTAAATGCGAATTCTCGTCTAGTACCCATAACGCAAGCCTTATAACTATGGTGCTAGTTCAATTTGTGTGAGATTGTCCCCATATATATAAATTTAACCTTTTTTATGATTAACTCTTTTATTATTATTTTGCTACTTTTTAAGATATTTCATACATCACCTTACCTAATTGACGTACTTAATTGGCACAAACTATTCTAGAAGTGCTATTGTTTGTTACCTTACAACGCCTTCAACTAAAATTTAACAAAGTCCCCGTTTTAAATGTAACCGCGGTAATAAAAGCAGTAAAACTACGGAGAACGATTAATTCTCGGATTTGCATCACAATTGCATTAAAACAAACCATGCACTGCAGTTTGCACTAGACCCCGCTTCCTGGTGTTTTGGGTACACTTTGTTCCATTATGTACACTTTGTAAGCCTATTTAAATATTTATGGCAATTCTATAGAGACAATTAGACATTAAATAAGTTTGTAGAATCTTTGGATACTAGCTATAGTTGAAACCTTTAAAATTATTTAGGTATAATAGGACTCTACAAATGATCCTCGAGTTGACTTGAATAGACAAATATTTACTGTGAAGGAAGAGACGTTTTTGCCGATTATTTTGCGTTTTTTATCCTGCATACTTTTATTGTTGTCTAATAGAATATACTTACATCATATCATTTGTACACTTATTTACCCGACAGTAGATAACTGGCCCTCCAACAGTCTCCAATACTGTGTGAAGTCTGCCGTACGAAGTTCCGAACCGTTCATAACTAAGGACTGTCTCAAGAGTTCATCTCTATTTGAATTAAATAGAAATGTTTGCTACTTTGTTCCGACGAGGTCGACACTGTTCTGAACTTTGAATATTTTGTCGAGGAAACAATTAAATTAACTGTGAAGTTCGTTGTCTTTCGATGTAGGTAGTTGGGTATTGTTCATAGCACATAAGTAGCTAATACGTTGTTATTTTACATCATCATCACCACCATTATTACCATTAGTCAAGGAACCTGCAACTAAATGCAACGATATTTAAATGTGTAAACTAAAATTCAAGCAACTCCAAACAATAGTTCATTCTCTCTCACCAATGGAAGGAGGCTCGTGCCCAGCAGTCACCACTAAGGTAGTATACGTATAATATAAAGGCTAGTTGTGAATTTGTGACGTGAGTGACAAACGTTAGACGCCCCCTGAACCAGACGGGCATTCAGACTGTAACAAAGCCAAAGCATAATAGAAACCAATACTGTGTAGTTTCGTCACTAATCCAAATAAAGCGAAACCACATGATACAATAACTCAATGCGGCCGGCAAAGTGCCCTTTGCGGCTTTTACAGTCGCGCCACAAAAACAGTATTCACAAAGCGAGTTTTCCGCCCTGGGCGATATTGACGCAAAAACTGCGCCCTGTAATTTGTCACATAGGGGTGCCCACAGGGTTTTGTGAGACTATTTATAATTACGAGTAGTACGTAAATTTTATCTCATTTTATTTATTATTTTGGTATTGTAAAGGTCTACTGGTAATATATTTTGTTGATTAAAGTTTATTAGGATCATTCGGCAACGCACTTTTAACATTCGGAAAGAAACCCGCGCGTGATAGGCCCTTCTTATTATGAGCATCTACCCGCCAAATTAAAAAAAAAATTGAATCATCTGACGAAACATTCAAGCGCCAACTTAGAATCTTTTTATTGGAAAATCCATTTTATTCTGTTAATGAACATATGAAAATTAAATATGTATGACATTAATTATTGATTTGTAGTAGTTGTATTTTATTGTAGTTAGTGTGATTATTATTCTTGACTTAACTTGTATGTTGACATTTATAATTTGTACTTAATTTAATTAGATTTTTATTATTTGTTTAATTATTTGACGATCATAATATAAAGTCGTGTAAGTTGACTTAGCGTAATTTAAATTGTATTTTTATATTATGAAATAAATAAATCTAATCTAACTCATCGGGAGTCGCAATTGTCCAAAGTTTGTTTACCACCGTATAAAAGAGTAGACAATAGACAAACCAATAATTTACTTTAACCCATTCATGGCCAGTGACGACACATATGCGTCAGAGCGCTACGAGCGCTTTCCTCTACATACGAGGTTTAACCTGCTACAGACTACGGCGTAGCGCTACGAGATTAGCCCGGCCGTGAATGTGTTAAAAACAAAGTTTAAACCGACTTCAATTCAGTACTTCGCCAAGCCACATGGTACATGAAAATTTCCATATTTCCTTTCCAATTTACCACATGAACTGCTTTCCGAGAGCAAATGCGTTGAGTATTACAGAAAAAACCCAAGTCGCTATGCTATATGTGGGCTGATAATATTTGAGGAGTTCCGACGATTCCTCACGGATCTCAGAAAACACTTCATTAGTTGCTACTTCAATGGAATCATGTCAGAATCTTTAACGTACTTTACATCCTTTGAGGAGTTCCATAACTCATCTGTGGTCTTCATCATCAGTTCCACTCCATCAAAATTGCGATTTCCGAGGGTAAATACACGAGTTATAATAGAAAATACCAAAATCACTATACGCGTGCCTATAAAATTTGAGGGTTGCCCTCAATTTTTCTAGGATCCCATCATCAGATTCGAAATTGGTGACAATGGGACCACATCGGGAGTATACTATTTCGAATAAAAAAAGGATTTTAGAAATCAGTGCACAATGCACAATGGCCTCCGTAGCCCAGTGGGTAGTGACTCTGCCTACGAAGCTGGAGGTCCCGGGTTCGAATCCCGGTCAGGGCATTTATTTGTGTATTTATCACGAATATTTGTTCCTGGGTTATGGATGTTATATATGTATATAAGTATCTATATCTATGTATCTATTATATATATCATCGCCTAGTACCCACAACACAAGCTTTACTGAGCTTACCGTGGGCCTAGGTTGATTTGTGTAAGATTGTCCTGTAATATTTCTTATTTATTATTATTTATTATTTAATGGATGGATAAATCGGCGAAAAAAAATAAAAAAAATACATACTCCTTTTTTGAAGACGGTTAAAAACAATATTAAACGTTGTACATTTTCTGTGTCCCTCAATGTCTGCAACATAAATAGTTGGTTCCGTGCCTGCACATCGTCACGCTTATATTGCACTTTAACTTATATTTCACACCCCACATGACCAGCGTACGTGTTAATTCAATTTCCGCAATAGCAGACGTCTGTTTATCCGACTGTAACTAACCGTGGAAGTACTGGTGTTTGGTGTGGTGATACTCATACTCATTTATTTATAATATTATAAAAATATTACACGTCACATATTATTCACAATTTCATATTATAAGCAATTCAATCTTATATATGTTTCATCATCATTTCCTTGCCCTTATCCCATTTACTTGGGGTCGGCGCAGCATGTCTTTTTCTTCCATACTTCTCTGTCAGCCGTCATATCATCATTCACTTCTTTTCTCTTCATATCGTCTCTCACACAGTCCATCCACCTTTTCCTTGGCCTACCTCGTCTTTTACATCCATCCACATTCATACCTAATACTCTTTTGGTCACATGACTTTCACCCCTCCGCATTACGTGCCCATACCACGCAAGGCGATTGGCCCTCAATCTTATATATGTTTATATATAACTAGCTGTTGCCCGCGACTTCGTCCGCGTAGAACTTTTTATCGTCTTAGAAAATTATTTCTCTCAATACAAAATTTTAATCCTCTTTTAGGGGATAATTAAAAAAAAAGTTGATGTTCATTTTCTAGTTTGTGAACAAACAGTCTAAAACCAAAGTTAAAAATCTCATACTTTAAAAATGCCTTGAAATACTCAAACTTTTAACCAATTTTAACACTCTTAGGGGATGAATTTGGAAAAACTCTGAAATCAGTTTTGTAGTCTTTTAACGTACAGAATAAGACCGAAGTTAAAAATCTCTTACTCACACTTTAAAATTTTATTGCTCGCCATTTAAAATTTGAACCCCCTTTTAAACCCCCTTAGAAGTTGAATTTTTCTAATCGCTGAAAGAACTTTTTTCGTAAACTTTTAAGTCTCTAGCTCAAAAACATAAACTTTCCCTGATAAAAACTTTGCACTCCTTTTTATCCCCCTTAGGGATAGATTTTTTCAAAACGCTGAAAGTCTTTTTTTTTGTATTTTTATAAGTAATCTTTTTACAAAGTTTTAAGTGTCTAGCTCAGAAAAAGTGTTCCCCATACAAACCTTGCACCCTTTTTTAACCCCCTTAGGGAATGATTTTTGTAAAACGCCGAATGTAGTATTTTTCATGTTCTAATAAGTAATTTTTCGTCAAAATTTTAAGTCTCTATTAAAAAAAAAAATGTTTTTCCCATACAAACTTTGCACCCTATTTTACCCCCTTAGGGGTGAAATTTTCCAAAACGCTGAAAGTACTTTCTTTGTATTTAAATAATCTTTCTACAAAGTTTTAGGACTCTAGCTAAAAAAATAGTTTCCCACATACAAACTTTGCACCCCTATTTTAGCCCCCTATTTTTAGGGGTAGAATTTTCTAAAAAGCTGAAAGTACTTAATTTGATTTGACTAATCTTTCTACAAAGTTTTAAGTCTCTATTTAAAAAAAAGTAGTTTTTCCCATACAAACTTTGCACTCTATTTTACCCCTTTAGGGGTAGAATTTTCTAAAACCCTGAAAGTTCTTTATTTGTATTCTAATGACTGATCTTTCTACAAAGTTTTAAGTCTCTATTTAAAAAAAAAATGTTTCCCCCATACAAACCTTGCACCCCTATTTTACCCCCGTAGGGGTGGAATTTTCCAAAACGCTGAAAGTGTTTCATTTGTATTCTAATAACAAATTTTTCTACAAAGTTTAAGTCTATAGCTCAAAAAAAAAGGTTCTCCCATACAAACTTTGCACCCCCATTTTACCCCCTTAGGGGTAGAATTTTCAAAAATCCCTTTTTATCCCTAGCCCACGTTATAAAAGCAACATACTGTGCAAAAATCAACTCTCTAAGATTAGTAGTTTCGGCTGTGCGTTGATGAGTGAGTGAGTGAATAAGTCAGTCAGGACATAGGCATTTATTATGTATAAATAGATAGAAGATAATGAAACTCCCATTCAAATATCTCAAAAAATTATGAAGCTACATCCGTTTTAATGTCGCTTGTTAGAGTGAGAAAACGATGAGGGACTGTGACGTCAATATACTCGAGCGTCATAGTAAAAAACAATCGTTTCATATGAAGGTGCGTTTTGCGGAAAAGGGACAGAACATACCCCCTCTTAAAACTTTGGACTCTTATAACTTAATCATTACCTATATAACCTCTTGCTTTGTTTTTTTCTCCATTTGACTATATTTATTTTAAATTCTTTTTCGAGAAAATACATTATGATTATTTACCATATTTTCGATTCCTGAGCTATAACCACGAACTTCGGAATTCGAAAATATTCGGGTATCTCTATCTCTATCGCACTAACCATACTCGAGTGACAGGGATGCAAATATATGAACATTGAGTATCGGTTTTCGTGGTAGCGCCGCAGGTACTTTGGCTGAATGCGCCGAGCGCGTGCCATTGTCATTCAAAAAAAACAAATTCGTGTTAATTATATTGTTCAAATTTGTTGATTTCATTTATTGAAATTACGACATAAAACGACATTTGCGCATATAAGTTCTCATATCAGAATCGAATATTTTTTTATGGTTTATATTTTAGCATTTGTCTCGTAAAGGTCTATCGTAGACGGGATTTAAATTATTAATAAGTGAAAGGCAAAGCAATTCCGCCATTTTGACGAAAATTTGACGGTTCTTATAGCTGACAGTTGGAGCAGCGTTTAATTTCAATAAAAATAAATGAAAAATTTAATGAAGTCGTATATTTCGGAAAATTTATTAACTGTCGCAGTCGGATAAAAACTATCCTAAGTTGCAGCTAGAATAATAATGTACCTATATAAAATGTTTCATATTTTTCCGTTCATGGGATGCTGAGAACATTCGAACCGCGCAAAGCTTAGTTTCAAACTGGCTGATTCTTTTTTTAATTTAGAGATTTATTATAAGTGGAGATAATATCATTCAATTATTATTTTCATAAAATTTATTTAAATTATAAAAGGCATGTCCAATTAGCCATTTTTAGGGTTCCGTAGCCAAATGGCAAAAAACGGAACCCTTATAGATTCGTCATGTCCGTCCGTCTGTCTGTCTGTCTGTCTGTCTGTCCGTCCGTATGTCACAGCCACTTTTTTCCGAAACTATAAGAGCTATACTGTTGAAACTTGGTAAGTAGATGTATTCTGTGAACCGCATTAAGATTTTCACACAAAAATCGAAAAAAAACATTAAGTTTTAGGGGTCCCCATACTCAGAACTGAAACTAAAAAAAAAGGTAAAATGGTAAAATGTGTCCCCCCCCCCCCCCCTGTAACTTCTATAATAAGAGAATGATAAAACTAAAAAAAATATATGATGTACATACCATGCAAACTTCCACCGAAAATTGGTTTGAACGAGATCTAGTAAGTAGTTTTTTTTAATACGTCATAAATCGTAAAGCGAAATTTATTTCACGGAACCCTGCATGTGCGAGTCCGACTCGCACTTGGCCGCTTTTTTTTAATTTATTTTTGAAGGTGTTTGTGCTTTCCTTCATCGTAATGTCTTCAGGTAGTTTGTTATACACCTTGGGACCTATTACGTGCATTATCTTGGAGGACTTAGTCAGTCGGTGACAAGACGAAAGAAGTCGCTCTTTACTGCCTAGACGGGTACGTGTGAGTAATATAAATAATAAATAAAATAACGATAAAATTTCACGAAGAATTTTTTGTTGTTCGAATTATGTGAATAAGTTATGATTTTTCGGCGGTTCACTATACGGGAGCAGCCGGCTCAACGGATCCTCGACGTTAAATGGTCAAAATCACAATGACAAGCAGGTCGATCACGTAACGCATTGTACGCGCGTCAGGTAGGTCTAAATGTCACTTTTATATGGAAAATTGACAGTTAAATTGTACAGACGTGCGTTAGGAACGTTACGTGATTACCCCCCAAGTTGTAAGGTTACGCTGGGCCATTCCGTCAAAGTTGTAATTACATCAAAGTTGACCTTATGTACATACAAATTGCCTTTGGCTACCGCGATTATTTTATGTATATCTACATAGTGTATTATGTGTTTCGCTTGCTTAACATTAAATTTGTAATTTCTGTCTAAATATTATTCAAATTCTTCAGTTGCGGCGACGTGACAAGATTCGTTCGACAGATCCGCGACTGATACCTACACGTCACATTATACAGTATTTTTTTAAATTACATCTTTCTTCTATCCGACTTTCAATCCCAGAACACTCTAAACAAAACTTAATTACCGCATTTATTTCCAACACTAGTTATAATTAGAGCCACACATCACACCATCTTGCCCCGACCGCGCGTCAAAACGCCGGATGCGGTTTCTTAATAAGCAGCGTTATTAGTTCAGACTCTGGTCTAATTCCTCTCTGTCTAATTTGGAACGACGAGTAAGCGTTGACAGATTCTGGAGACAGGGATTGATTTTTGGGTTTAGTGTTGTGTCGTTTTAATCATGGCGGGACGTTGTTGTTTGCAGTTGACGGGTTATGTTCATAATTATAAAATTTTTATTTAAAATTAATGGCATTATTTATATATAACAACAACTCTTTATCTTTCTTGAGAAGTTGAGTTGAAGTTAAAGTCAAGTGAAACAACAGAAAAAAAATATAAGTTTGCAGTCAATAGAAGTTGGTACAGTAAGCATCATAAATATGTATAGGTACATTTACGACCGTATGTCGCTGGAATAAAGTCGAAAATTGGATACATATGGTTACATATATTTGGAGCTGACCGTACCTACATTTCGCTTTTGGTAAAGAAGTGTCGTAAGGAAAATGTGTAGTTACAAAATGTCAATTATCATCTCTAACAGAGGAGATGACACTTTAAAAGCAAGTAAATATATCACCATAAAATGAAGGTCCTTTCTATAACACACTTAAAAATGTACTTTTCAACACATTTGCTCGTAACGTGCCTCTTATTGTGCCGCTTTTGGGCTCATAATCCTGGGTATTAAATTAAACACGCGTGGCGTGTTTAATAACATTACGACACTCGTGTAGTTATGTTTATATCCCGATTAAGACACGTTGGCACCTTGCAGCAAGGTGTATGTATGGACTCGGCGCATTCTTAAATTGACCGGGTTATACAGGTTTGTTTTTAATTCTCGGCAAATGGATTCTTACTCGACTAAATAAATTAAATCCTTCTTGTGGATTAATTGATTATTTCTTGTTGGATATGATATAGACACGTTTCATTTAGTAAAACTATTTACTTTTGATAACATTTTACATGAATTTATATTAAATAAGAAAATATTTATTGTATTTTGTATTGGCTGTTTAGAGATTTCATCTAAGCCTCGCTGCGGGCGCACTGCGCGAACTTCACGAAAAGAAATAGTTGCGCGCCATTATAGGTAATTTCACAAATATTTGTAAACATTGATGATGCGTGTTTGGTTATTGTTAAAAATGTTGACTCGTAGTGAATAGAAAAGTGATAAATAGATTTGACGCCACTGTACATTCTTGGAGATGTAGGTACAAATATGTGAGTAAAAACCTGTTGTCACTTAAGGAAACAACTTAGGAGCCTGTAACATTTTAATTTTATGAAAAGGATTTTTTCCTCGCAAATGTGTCGAAAAACGTCGTATGACACGCGTGAGCTTTGATAATTACATCCTCGGCTCTATTATCACGCTCACCTGCGGTTCGCGTGACAATTCCGCCTCTGATGTAATGATCAACATACCTCACTTGTATCATAATGTACTATTTTGAAACAGCTAATACCTATAATTCAAATTGAGATTTATTTTGATTAGAATATAATTTTATAATTTGATTCAAGTTGAGATGTAAAGATCATACAAATATTATGCATGACAAAACCAGATCGTTATAATCATAATGAGAGAACGGAGAACATGCTTTGCTCAAACATTACATTAAAAATACTTTTACATTTTTATTAAAATGTCACGTGAATTCTTCCGCTCAGAAATTTCATAACATTTTAAACAGTGAGTTGTTCGGACAAAAACAAATGAACGTAACACGACAAATAACTGGTTTCCTACGCTGTAGACGAGATATCTAATTAAATGTCTAGTGCCAGACCAGAATTAATTTCAGCAAGCTAAACATTTCCAGCTAGCTGAGCGTGTCTTTACATAGCGATGAGTTAAGGATTTTTATTACATTTAAAATTCACTTCTACAAATAATCTGAGAGTAACTGAGGCGTATCTCGAGGCACTTTCTGTGAATTGCCACACTTTACTCGTATTTACAAGTGTCAATCGACTATTTCTTGTTGTCATTTTGTCCCGTTAGCCCAAAGACAACATGACAGAGTTTCTACGAAAAAAAAAACAATATGGACTTTGGTGGATCTAAATTCTTAAAATCACAGTTAAATAAAAAGGAAGACACATGTCAACTAGCGTTAGACCAAAATTGATTCACCCGGTATCAGTTACACAAAAGATTTTGTGAAAGTAATGATTTTTATTTTTATCAAAAGACGATCGAAACACATACAATGAAACTTTTGTTATGTATGTACAGTCGCAACCATTATGTAGAATTGACTTTCATAACATGTTGTCGGTCATTTAATTTAATTTCAGTGAAGCCGATTCAGATGTTAGATGAAAAGACGTATTGATTATATGGTATTTAGACATAAAGACTTTACAAGACACACATTTAGTGACTGTGACTATTTCAAAAAACCTCTCTATAGCTTAATTTTATTAGGTTACCAAATACATATTTCTATCATTTTCTAAATTGGTATAACAAAGGATAGCTTTCTTCTTCCAAAAAAATACCGTATGTGGAGGTACATACAATAGACAGGCGGTCTTATTGCTAGAGAGCGATCTATTCCAGACAAACGAATGGTCTAGCCTCTATCCTTGGGTGAAGGCTTTCCCAAATAATCCCGTAAGGCGTACCTAGGTCCATGCCACTTATGCCCATTTTCGGCCTGGACCACGATAAAATCAAAAAAAAAATATGAAGCCCAATGTCAATAATTAAGACAAATATTCTTTGATCCCATCAGCATGGAAATTTGACTAACAACACCCAACTCCCTAGGCGATCCTTAAGAGTGGATGAATAAAGGGAAATTCCTTGACTGAAAAGGTTTCTTTGAATACAAGGACTGGCATATATCAAGTGCCCTCACAAATGAAATAGCTCGGGGACGATTTTTCAGGATGGGGCTTGTTCCCGTGCGGGGCTAGACGTTTGGACGGATGTGTAATGTTTAGTATAAAAACAATTTCTATAATTTCATTTTCCATATACACTATTATCATAATTTCAACTTGTATAAGTGATTAAGTTGCATAAAAACAAATTGTATAATAACAGTTAAGTAGCATAATGATCAGTTTTCATAATATTCCAATGCATAATAACAAATATTATAAGTTTGTATGAAATTAAAATAAAAGTTTTTATGCTGTATAAACGTTAGGTATAGCAATACAAAGTGAAAAGGAAATAAAAACAAGAATTGCAATAGCCAAGAGAGCATTTACTACAACTAGGCAGGTCTATAATAGCAAAATTAATACCAACATACGGAAAAACTGAATAAAAACCTACATCTGGAGTACAGTTCTTTATGGATGTGAAAGCTGGAACATCACAACACAAGACCGACGTCGACTAGAAGCCTTTGAAATGTGGTGTTGGCGCAGGATGCTTAAGATCAGCTGGACAGAAAGGTGTACCAATGAAGAAGTGTTGGAAAAGGCAAAAGAAAGAAGACAGATAATATCCGCTATAGAGAAACGCAGAGCTAAATGCATCGGCCACATACTGAGACATGAAGGGTTGAACGTTATTATCCTGCAAGGCAAAATAGAGGGATCGAGAGGGAGAGGAAGGCCCAGAATACCATACATGACACAAATGAAGGAATGGTGCTGTAGCCACACATACCAAGAAGTAAAGACGAGAGCCCAAGATAGACTCGAATGGAGAATGCTGCAACGACAGAGGACCAGGCCCTCTTAATATTGATATAGCAATAGTTGTTATGTTATATGAGTTTTATATAATTTGAGCATTATACTTACTTAAGTTATGATAATAGTTTTTATGGTAATCGTTGATTATGAAAATGAAAATGAAAATGAAAGCATTTAATTCGGACAATTACACATCCATATTATGTTAGTAAGGCATGACGATTGAACCGCTCCCCGTTTGGACAGAGGAAACGTTTCTTTAGCGCAGTTTCTGGCTTCTTAAATGTCAGCACTTTCATGACTGCTGATGAGCTTACGAATAGTTTTCTCGATATTTCTGTTATTATTTTGAATATTAGACTAAACACCACCACTTGGCCCCATGTGGGGCTAGACCGAATGGACAAAGGAAATGGTTGCAGTTTGATGACTGTGTCATTCATCATCATTGTTCATCTACTTAACCTGTTAAATATCAATGATCAATAAATGAGGATGGGAGTCATCTGACTTCGGATTAATTATATTCATTACTAACTTCAGAGTAGTTTTCTCGATATTTTTGTAAATAGTTTGAATATTGGACTTAGTTTTAGTACTGTTTTTATTATAGGTACTAAACAAAAAGCCTTGGTAGGGGTAAGGGAGGGCTGGCGATTATGAGGTCATAATTTTCTGTTGTGCCTTACATGCGTTAGGCACAACAGAAAATATGCACACATCCTAATTTATATATCGCTCTAGCCATTAGTGTGTGCCATTTTGTAAGTCAAATTTAACCCAAGCTAACAAGCCAAAATTAATAAGAAAATTCAAGCTTGTAAAATGAAATCTTACCGAACAGGAAACGGCCCTCAGCCGATTCTCCAAGGGACACTCGAAAAGAATCCTACGCATCCCTCCTTCCCGTAATCTTGGCGATTATTAAAATCATATATCTCGCGCTGGGGCATGCACCCTGATTTCCAAGGGCGGGGGCTGCATTCTTATACGTCTTGCAGGGATGTTTATTTATTTATTTATGTTTATACAAATGGAAACGTCTGCCTTTTTGAGTTATATCTATTTGTTAATGTGTAGGTTTTGTTTGGCGTATGCAATGTTACATGCATATGCCATTAGGAACGGATAATATGAAATAACTGAGATGGATAAGTATGATTTGCCCGCGACTTATTACGCATATTAACATTGTATTTATGTATATGATAATGTTCACCCCTTTTTCTGCCAGAGAAGTTATACCTATCGACCACATCTACCTAGCCGGTGGTTTAATTTTAACTGATAATTGGAAAATTCATCAAAATTGATGATATTTTCACGAAAGAGCAACACACACTATTACATACAATAACAATAATTTAATAACTAATAATTTTGTTATATAATGTAATGTAGAATTAAGTCTTTTTAATGAAATAAACGGTTAATTTTTTTTAAACAAACGTCTTCACAAACGGATCTTTCTCTTCCGTTTACATTATTAATAAGGTTGTTGTGTTTTATTTTTATGCTCAGTTTTATTGTTGTTTGCCCTCATGTATTTATCACTTTGGACATCCAACAAATTTTCGATTTAAGTGTAAGAAAATCAACTGTTTACTTTATAATACAGACCTACATTATTCATTCCCCTTTGCATTCGTTTTAAATACACAAGAGTTAATTAAACAGAGGTAATGCACCAATAATTTCCAAAGGCATTGTCCTAAAACACTGCACTACGGCATAATACCGCCCCCGGAATGTCACGTCTCGTCAAAGACATGCCCGACACAATATTATTCTTACCTTCCTCACCTTCCATGCCTTTCATTTCTTCTTGCCTTTCATGCCTCTCATTACCATTCAGTCATTCGTAGATAAGCAACGCGGGGGATAAATTATTTTTGCTCCATTTTGAATTTAATTAAAATGTGGAGTGAATTATTAAGGTGCGTTATCTTGACGGATAGAGGTTTGTATACGTGTCAATGCTTATCGTACGTTTGTTTTTGTGTGTTGTATGTTGTATATGTAAAGTGTTTTGGTAACCAAGGAACTTCAGTTCAAGCTATCATGTGGAATAGTTATGTACGAGTAACTTATTCCCCTTAGTTAAATTAATATCAATGAAGAAGTTGTTTTAGTTTTAATTTAAGTATTTCACTGACCTCAAATTTTTATTATTATTCTAATTTTATAGAGCCTGATGTGTCCCACTGCCTACATATAAGTTTCCAAATTCTATTTTATTATTTCTGTTAACTTGCGTGGATGCAAGCAATATTTAGGACCAACGGAAGGATGTTGACATATATCTAGATATTTATTATAAAATAAGTAGTTCTGTTCAAGATTACTATTAGGAATTTATTAAGTTACTTCGTGTGGTAACGTAAACACATTGAAGCAAGTAGTCACCTTTATCTATCTACAGATGCCCAAGTGCGAACGGCAGACATAAACCCACGATTCACAGACGTTTCCACAAAAATCTAGTCAATCTTCGCTTTTAGCCAGTGAAGGTAATATCAACAATCCATCACCTCCTATCTCACACAAAAATTACATTGCAAATACGACCTTAGGACTATCCAATAAAGTTCATATATCAATAGTCACGTTTACGTTTGATAGGAGATTGTGACAGTTTTGTCTGTATGTCTGAGCTCGGTAATACCTTTGGCCTGAGATTAGACGTTATTGGTTTGGGTTTTGTGAGGCTGGAAGCAATTTGTTGTCGGAAGAGCGGTTCTGTCGTAGTTTCATTCGGCACACAATGTATGTTTACCTAAATACATGTTATGTTTATCTTTTACGAGTAGGTATGTTACTGGCTGATCACACGATTGTTCAAACTATCATGTGTATATTTGTGAAATTAAACATATTACTTATTTATATGTGATACTACCATAATTACGATCAATGATATTGATAGGTTGGGGTATATGTGAAGTACCCACGATCAAAAATATTATTCATTAAAAAATCTAATTCGTTAATGACTTGCTTCCTCAAACTTTTTGAACTCAACGAAAACAACAGTACAGTTCGACGAAACAAACAGATAGCATAGCATTAGAGTGTAGAATGCAACGTCTTGTGCTTGTAACTTGAAACGCGATATATGTCGCGCAGAGTGGCGGGCGCTGAGATGTTGATTGCCTAGTTACATACTTAAGTACACTCAAGAGCAAAACTTTCGGGGCACCCTAAATTAAATAACCGCAATATGTTTTTTTAAATATTTTACACTAGCCTTATTCACATAATATACCATTCTTCGTAATACCCAAATGTATTAGCAATTTTCGGGATCCTATCATAAAAATATCAACATCCAAAAATGTAGATTTTTGCGATATCTCGCTCCGTTAACGCTGCTTTTTTCATGGGTTTTTACGAGTCCTATTTAAACCTGGTAATGTTATTTTTTCAACTGTTATATTTGCAGTTTAGATGTAAAATTAAATAAAGATCATGACAGGATTAAAAAAAACTGTACGACCTTGCACTATTTTAGGAAATATGACGATATTTCACTGACTTGAAACTTTTGCTCTTGAGTGTAGTTGCCCGCGCGCCTCCACCCGCGTATTACAGACAACCCAGGCGGATAAAATATACCTTTGTCCATCCTGAAGATCCATTCTATGTACTGGTGAAAGAGTTATTGAAATCGAATGAGTAGTTCCGGAGATTAACCCGTACATACAAGATTGCAAAGCTACAACCTCACAGACATACAAGGTAACCGATATAGCCCTCAAAATCGCTAAACTTAAGTGACATTGCACATAGAACCGATGGCCGTTGGGGCGGAAAGGTTCTCGAGTAGCAACCACGTACCGGAAGGCGCAGCGTGTGGGTAGGCCCCCTACAAAGTGGACTAATGACCTGGTAAAGGTCGCGGGAGTCTCCTGGATGCGGGTGGCGCAGGACCGCTCATTGTAGCACTCTTTGGGGGAGGCCTATATATGTCCAGCAGTGGACGTCTTTCGGCTGATATGATGAACCTCACACTTCCTCTTTACAATATTACTATACATAACTTAGTTTTCATATTGTTGAGCCTGCGGTTATAGGGATTATTAGGCAATGAAGAAGAACTCCCGAAGAGTTCGAAACATGTCGCCCGTACTGACATTAAATACGTGAGTTTAACCGTGTAATTATTAGTATTGGGTGTGTAACTGTGTAATGATTTATATGAAAACAATTTCTACCTATATATTTTTTTCCATATTTAACGAATACCAGAATTTCGAGTAGGTATAAGTGATTGAGTTGCATAAAAACGAATTGTATAAATAACACTTAGCATAATTTCATAAAACAAAATGATCAGTTGTCATAATATTCAGATGCATAAAATCAATTACCTATCATAATTTTGTATGAAATTATGATATTCGTTTTTATGCTGTATGATCGTTATAGCAAGAGTTGTTATGTTAAGCATATGAGTGTTATATAGTTTGAGCATTATGCTCACTAAAATTATGATAATAGTCTTTATGGTAATCGTGTGTTTCGTACGTATGTTACATGAAATTATACAAAAAGTTTTTGTAACGATTAAACCGGTCCTGTTAGTATTACCTATACTAGTAGATAGATACCTTTTTTTATCGAAGGGTCAGCAGTTTATCCTAAATAGTGTATTTAAACGTAACATTTTAGTAATT
Organism: Epinotia brunnichana; assembly: GCA_963854355.1. Classification (NCBI taxonomy): domain Eukaryota; kingdom Metazoa; phylum Arthropoda; class Insecta; order Lepidoptera; family Tortricidae; genus Epinotia; species Epinotia brunnichana. The sequence goes on from OY977943.1 coordinate 29,331,395, forward strand.
ATTTATGTTTTAACACTTTTAACCTTGCTACATAATCCGTTTATTACCACCAAATTAATCCAGTTCCAGTCTTCCAACACCGTACGGCAAAATAAATCGCAAGCAACTTTGTACGAGCATGTCACTTCATAAAGGCACAGCTGTGCTCCGCGGCCATTTTCTATATTGCTGCATGCTTGGCGGGAAAATCTCTGTCGTTATAATACGTGTTCGGAGTTAGTTGGAGTTATTGACTTGTTGATAGATTTGTTAGTCTATGGATAGCGGAGTTAGAAGCTAATGTGTTTTTTTTTGTTGTTTATGGATTCAACTCAGTATCTATGTAACACCAATCCGATAGCTTATTCTTTTATTTATCCTTATATCGTACCTACTTGATTATCAATCGATTTTAAAACTTTAAATAAAGAGCACAATAAAAAAATACTATAAAATAATTTATCGGGTCACTATTTTAGTAAAAATTAAGTTCCATTTCCAAATGAAAGAACACTCGTTTTAACCGCCTGTCACTGTGAGTGAGGTATTATATTTTGTGGGTTCACTAACTGAGGTGCCAACCTCATCATCATCATCATATCAGCCGAAAAACGTCCACTGCTGGACATAGGCCTCCCCCAAAGAGTGCCAAAATGACCGGTCCTGCGCCACCCAGATCCATGCCATCCTACTCCTATTAAATTAAATCACTAAACACCGGCTAAGTATATTCCACCCTTATATTTTAATCAACCGACAATAAACCAAAGAAAAATTAAAAACAAAGTGCACATCACTCTTCACGTTTGCAAAAGAAAGCAAAGCCCGCAAAGACAAACACCTAAGTAGACACAGGATAAGACAGCTTACAGAGCTATACAACCGTACAGCCATAGGTCGGGGTTAGTTCGTGGCCGGAATAAGAATGGTGGCCGTATATCAGTCTGAGGCTCACTTTCAATCGCGGTTGAAAACAAGAGTGCATTCGGTGTTGCCTCGTGTAAGTGCCATAGGGTTCAATGATTTTATTTAACAGTAGCATACTAGAATTAAGGTAGGAGTTACTACGTATTTTCGGCTATTGGTCTACTTTCAAATGCCTGCTTTTAGTTATTCTCCAGATACATACCTATGTCTAATAAATTGTCAAAACCGACTTATATAATATCATTTATTTACAACAATTAAAAAAACATGAAACAGAAAGTTAAAAGCTAACTAAACCTAACCTAAACTATGTGAACCTAAACTACTATATACACATATTTCCCCCAAATCGCTGCCACTAGGCAGAGTACCCATAAGGCTGGCTGCGTTGCCCCGTTGAATGGCAATGCCAATTCGCTGTGCGAGGAACGAGCCAGCCCTGTTGTCACCAGAGGATCGGATGAGCATGTGACTTAGCTTTTTAAAAAGGTTAATTGCATCCGGTCCTCAAGGACCCAAGGTCTCCACGGCAAACGCCGCAAATATGTAATTCTCGTTAAGAGTTGCATATTTGCGGCGCTTTGCTGCCTCAGCCTCGGTGGCCGCTCCACCAGCCCTCAACGACGTCGTGCCCAGGTGGGACGGCGCTAGTGTATCCACACATGTGGCATCCCAGACTAAGGGCCGCCCCTGTTGCCAAGGCACGAGAGTCATCCCGTCGGGTCTCTTGCCGTCATCACGTGCTAGGCCATTTGGTTCTAATGTGGCCGGCTTAAAATGTATGACCAGATCTTGTTCAGCCGTCAATGGAACGACTCCAAACATCGATTATAATATTAAAATATATTGTAAACGGGTCACTTACGTATTTTTGGTCGAGTATCGTTTGACATATTTCGAACCGATTCGCGGTTCCTATTCATGTGCACATGCAATATATTTTAATATGTCTGAGTCTCACGGGAGGTTTCTATATAAAATCGATTATAATCGTTTGTCTATGCCTTTCAGTCAAACAGAAACTTGTAGTGGTGCATCAATTATATTTATTTTTAATTCATCAGTTACAATTTGTTTGTTTATTTCATGAAATTGGTTAGTAATTATTAATATTTTCGACTGTAAATGAAGTCGGATGTAATGTAAGTAATTTTGGATCACTAAAAGCTTTACGTATGAAATAAATAATGCATGATAATTGTATTATATATATCTTTATTTGACATAAGTTTACGTTTCTACAAACTATGTATGTTGTTTACCATGTTCTAATTTTCACCAAGACATATGTTGACGCAAATCTACGAAACGGTATTTGGTTGCCGTAAAGTCTTGATGTTAAATCCGCAAACTGCGTCACATCTCAAGTTATTATGTTTCACGGTTGCTGAACTTCTTTAATGACTCTCTACTTAAATGAGATGTTACGTTCAAGACTCTTATAGTTGAGTATACGATGAGTCCATTATTTATGTTAAACTTAAATTCCATTTAAATTTAAATGGTAAATACGTGCATTGTATGCAAATCGCCCTCCCCTGCAGGTTGTAAAATTGGGGATGTTTATAGTGTTTACCCCGTGTTTATGGGTTTGGTACCATTGGTTCTCGATTCATAGCAGGTTCCCACTCGAACGGAAGTCATTCGACCATTTGCTAATAGTTTTTATGAAATGTATTTAAAGTTAGGTGTATGCGGGAGATGTAAAGAACTTGAAGTATCGATTACCTATGTGTATCGCAAATATAAACTGATATACGATTTTGGGTTAACGTATTGGCAACGTCAAGTAGCGAACTGTAACCATAACCGAACGGATTCTGTAGAGCGATTAATGTTATGTATCTACATTTGGTGTTCGACCCACGTGGGCATAGGTTAATTGTATGCGTTCTGTTATAGCTCGCTAGTAGTTTGCTTTAGTAGGCACTTACCGAATAAAACCAAAAAAAACGTATAAAAGACCGCAATTACCTAACCTACTTCATTCATTAAAAAAGCAAGGTTAGAATGTTACGAATGAAATATTAATAAAAGAGTCGATTAGGTACTTACAACAATTTCATTAAAGTGTCTATCTGACCGACAATTCAAAGAGAGACAATCCAAATCACCTAACTATGGTCCACTTGGTGGCGTACTCGAAGAGAGGCCTATGCTCAGCAGTGGGCGATTACAATGATGGTCCACTTGAACTTGATTTTACACGATCGTGTATGACTGTGATTGTGGATGAACTCTATGAGAGGCAATATAAGTACAAAACGGCAAATAAAAGCTAAGAAAATAACTAAAAAAGTTCTTAGTTTTACAGACATTAGTTAGTCTACTTTGGACCATAGTTGTTCTTTTGGTCTATAGGTGGGAGGTTTAACGGTAATATAAAGATTGAACAAAACACTTAAATAGAATCGAGTACCGATGGTAGTCTAAGATGCATCCAAGGATTTATCTAACCGCGCCTGCACCTCCGGGGAACGAACCCGTAAACCGACGCTCAACTTTATTCCAACAGCAAATACGGATCGATCTTTAAATTTGAGTAATCGACTGTGGATCGTTGCTGGTTTTATATATTTTGGG